>BSBK01001579.1:262500-515000 GCA_027943335.1 Chamaecyparis obtusa
CCATTCCTAATCAAGATCAAGGCATTCCCTCCACTCCATTCCACGATATCCTTCCATCTCAAGATCCTACCATCCCTTCCACTCCACCACATAACCCTCCCCAAAGTCAAGATTAAAGTACCCTTCATCTCCATGTCATGATTCTAATCGCTCTCAAGATCCCATTATTTCCCCTAATTACCCTCATGATCCTAATCCTCCACAAGATCCCACTCCCCTTCTTGATCCTTCATCACAAGATCCTAATCCTTCATGAGATCTTATTCCTCCTCAAGGTCTTATTATTCCTATTAAGTCCAGCATCTCAAGGACCAAGGAAACCCTACACTTTATGGCCTTGGTGATATCACTCACTCTACAGATGATCATATCCCTCCTAAAAAATTTATACCTTCATTTAAGTGTAAACATATTCCTTCATTATCCTCCAAGTCCATCTCGGGCCCCTATATCCCTGAAGGAAATCTTTCATCTTGTCCATCCATTTTGGGCCCTTATATCCCAATGCTAAACCCTTCATCCCTTCCATCCATTTTAGGTCCTTATGTTCCTCCATCCACTATACCTCTCACTCCTAGCTCATTATTTATTTCTTCCACCATACCTAAAGATCAACAAATACATGCATTCTTGAGATATTTCTAGTCATCCATCTATCAAAACCTATTATATGAGCTTCATTCATCCATAATTCCCAAGTCTTTTGGAATCAATTTGGATGCACAACATAAAATTAGAAATACAAGAATCTACTTACATATGAAGATCACCATGTCCTATCTAACCTACATGTGGCTACAAAGAAAAGGGAAATACTCAAGAGACCACAAGGGTCCTCCAAGAAAAAAAATAAAATCATAGAAAATTAGGGTTCCTAAATCCATCATGGAAGAATTGTAGTCAAAAGAACATAAACGTAAAGAAAAATGAAAATCTATGTGGATTCCCAAGTCTCTCTTAAAGGACTAGAACTTAAAAGAAAAATCAAAGTTTACATTCAATTTTCCAAAGACTTCCTCTCTGTATTCTTTCAAATATCTTCCATTCTATCCTCCATCTATTTTGGGTCCTTGTGTCCCACGATCTACATCACTTCCTACACCAAAACCTCAAGATAGCCAATTTGTTCTCCCTTCATTTCTCCACTACCCTTAAAGGTGTGTGTCAATGTTGATCTTGCCATCATTTCCACCTACTCCCACACAAACCTTTCAATACCCTATCCAATATCCAACTTGAATATATCTACTCCCTATCCCTCCATATCATATCCTCCCATTCCTATTACCCCATCTTTTACATAAATCCTTAGCCATCATCTACCTTAGCCTCTGTATCTTTCCCCTACCATCACCATTATCAGCATCTTTGAGCTTACCTTTTAGCAACCTTAGCCAATCATAGCATATCTTTTTGAAGGAACATCATCCAAAGAGCATCAGGCTCATATTCCTCCCCAAAAATAGTTTTTCAAGAAAACAAAAATTTCACCAAAAAAAGAAAAAGAAAACAATTGTCCAATGGTGAAAACTTGGTAATCAAGCACCTTGGGAAAGTATCGTGATGAAAACCTGACAAACAAGAATCATGTGTAATCCCTCCCTCTAGTTTTTCTTCATACTTGAGGGAAATTCCTTCTCGTTATCCATCCATAATATCTTCCTTCTCCTCTTCCTATCATATTTTTTCCATTCATTTATCCACCTCCCCTTGCACTCTATACATGGGGGCAAGCTTCATCCATATTATGCTATCATAAATATCATCCACAATACCTATCCACGATCCATTATCTTATCCAAGTTCATTATCATTTCCTTTCTCATATTTAATCTTGACTATCCTACACATCCCCTCTATCCACATCTACCTTTCGTAAACCTTACTCCTTATCCATCCATATTCCTACATAATTTAATCTATTTTCACATATTTGATTTTGACATCCCTATCCTCCATCTCATAGTCCTCGTCATATTCATTTCCTTAATCCATCATTCATATTACTATATGAGTCCATGTACACCTTCCCATGTCCTTGATCTTGATTATCCTATACATTTCCTCCATCCATTATCTATTACCCAATTTCATCTATATCCTCCATAGGATTATCCCCTATCCTATTCATACCCTCCATCTCATATCCTTTATCCAAATCTATTTCACTTTCATGTCCTTGCTCTTGCTTGAAATCTAGAGGCACTAAAACATCAATGCATTCTTTGAACAAATACAAGCCTTCACTTCCTCCATAAATATCCTTTCCACATTATCCTTCCAATTCATACTTCCTTTATCCACCATCACTCCATCCTTCATCCTCCACACCGTATCACATTCCTCCCCATCATCTCCATCTCCTATCACCATTCTCCCATCCTATACATTTTTATTATCCATCCTTTCATCCTCTATCATTCCTTGGTTATCCCTTGTCATTGGTCCCAATAAAATTATCATTTTTTCTATCCCATCCTATCCAATCCCTTAATCATTCTTTCATCTTATTCAAACCATCTATTCTATCAAATCAATTTATCTTCTAATCAAATCACTTTATTCCCCTTCCATGCTTTACAATCTCATCTTATCCAAACTCATTCTATCGAATCCTCTCATCCAAATAAATGAAAAAAATAAAATAAAAATAAATCCCTACAATCCAAAAATATCTCAAGTCAATCCAATCAAGTGCAATCAATACTAATCCATGCAATCCAATCTTATAGTCTAGCACGCTAATCTTTCATCAAGCCATCGTCTTAAAACAAATTTTTTGATAATCACTCAATTAATTTCCAATCTAATAATCATCATGGGATGTATCCTTTCTAATCCTTGAGGCCCTTTCCTCACAATCACTCAATTAGTCAATCAATCAATCAATCAATTGGTTTTTTGCTTGACTAGGGGCAATATGTTGGTTTGGTTTTGGTTTGTTGTGCATGCTTTCTTTTTTCTTGTATGTGTTAGTATTTTTTTCATCTATCATGGTCTTTGTATCCTATTATCATAAGGGCGTCATGGTCTTCCATATCATGGCGTCATAAGACATATAGTTGTATTTTACCTTTTTGATCATGTACTTGGTACATGGTCATCTTGGTTCCTCATACCTTGGTGCATAATGTCAAGAATAATATCAAAATAGGATATTCTCTCCCATGTAGACATAATAATAATCTATGTATTTAGGTTCATTTTTCATTGTAAGCCTTCTTATATTCACTTTTCCTCTTCTATCCTAGTCGTCTTTGTCACTCTAACACACTCCTTGACCCCCCCAAAGCATACAAATTTTCTCTTTTTCTCCACTTTCGCTATACTCACACTTCATTTTCTAGAAAATTGTCAAAATTAATTTTTTGCTTAATTTTCTTGAGGGGGAACCATCCTCATCCTTTTCCAATCGTCGCTTAGGCATGACTCTTGGGACATCTTGTTTTCTTCTTCTTTGATGTGATGTCGATTTCGACACCACGTCAAAGAGGGGCAAAATGTAGACACCTAAAATTGTCCATTCATACTAATGTTAATTTTTATTAATATTTTCCCTCAACATTATGGTTCATTTTATTAGTTGACTATAATCATTATATTCTTCTATTTATTTAATTAAATTTACTTTAATTAAATAAATTTATTTTCCCTTTGTATTTAAATTTTATTTGAATACTATAATATATTAAATTAACTTTAATTTATTATCCCTCCATTTCCTTTTATAAAATAAATTTTATTTATTTTATTCATCCACTAGCCTAAAGTTCTTCTAAACTATGATTAAATTAAATTTATTTTAATTTAATTCCTTTTCCCTTTTTCCTATTCTTACATTTTTCTAAAATTCCTCTAATCTTAATTAAAAGGAGGATTACCATTAATCATGTCCACAATCACCTTTTCCAAGGTAGCCACCTCTCCATCTTTTTTCTCCACCAATCATTTTTAAATTTCTCTTTCCCTCTAAAAGTGAAGTTAGACTTTTGCATCTTTTGCCACTTCACCTTTTCAAACCCTACCTAACATCCTTTTGCCTCTTAATCCTATCCACTCATTTATTTTTGCCTCTTCATCCTCTCAAACCCTACCTAACCTTTAATCCTAGTCATCCATTATTTTTCCTCTTAGTCTTCAACGTCTAATTCTTTTCATTTTTTCTAATAAAATGAGGCATCACTCCTCATTTTAGGCTAATTTTTCTTTCAATGATCTTCAAGGCTGAATTCTTCTCAGTGCTTCTCAATTCTTATGCATCTTATATCTTTCTTAATCATTCTAGTTGTTTTCTTCATTTTATTCTAATCTTGTTTCTAATTTATATCTTGTTCCATCCATCATAGTGTCAGGATTGAGTAATACTGAGAGGGGGGGTGAATCGGTATTACAACAGTTTAAATTGAACTTAAACCAATTCCAAATAAACCATAAGATTGCAGAAATGAAAAGTACAGAAGAAAATAACACATAACTCATAACACGGTTTTTTTTTGTCAAGGAAACTCTGGCCAAGGGAAAACCTCGGTGGGGATGGTACCCACAAGAATACACTAAAGTATAATGTCCCTATTAGAAGACCTAGGCCTGTTAGGAGCTGAGTATTACATATTACATTTCCTTATTAAAGTAATATCAACCCTATTAAAGGTATACAAAACCCTGTTAGGAGTGTACTCAGCTTACAGCTCTTATAGCCAATACTTTTGTTACAAAGTATTCTCAATGATGAACATAAAAAAGCATCTGATATGCTTTGATAGTTCTATTTGTAGTTCTTCACATGTCTTCAAATCACTGTACCTCACTGATAACAATACCAAAACACAAGAGACATTAATTGAAGGTCATACATATCCCAAAATTTCTTCCTCTAAGATCGCAATTCATCGTCTATAATATATTATCTTCAATGTCCAAAATAGTGATTTTCAAGACTGCGTCTCCAAAACTATACTTAACTCCAAGTGATCACCATATCAGACGTGTTTCCATAAATGGCAACCTTCAAGTGCTCCATATCACTCTAAAAACATCACTTTCCAACAATCTCTCCCTTTGGCATTGATGGAAACATTTAGCGAAAAATGACTAAGTGTCCCAAAAAACACTAATTGTACTCTTCTTCTTTTCTCTTCTCTTCTCCCCTATTATCTTTTTATTTTTCTTTTTTATATATACATTTTATTTTATTTTTACAATTTTCTTCTCTCATTTTTTCGTCTTCTCTTCTCCCCCTTTGACATTAATGGCAAAGGTGTACCCAAAATTGCAAAATTTATAAAAAGTGTAGAAGTCGGTGCTTTTTCCCTAGTTTTAGAACATCTTGGAAGGAATATTCCAAGGTCTTCAGTTCATTATCCCATGATTCTATGAAAAATTTACTGACATGTACCAGTCCATTCAAAGTATAAGATGAAGTCTCTACTACTTTCAATTCTATGGGCAGTGGTCATTGATTCCCCAATCTTCTCCATTTCAGAAAGATGTACCTCAAGAATTGATAACTAAGGAGTGCTAGACTCTTCAGAAAACCAAATATTTTGATTATTCTCCCTCTCTCTATATCCAATGCATTCATCTTATCTAAGATATTTGATGCTTTTTTTTCGATCTCCATTATAGTTTGTGAGGAGGTCTCACAATTGTCCATCATGTTATCCAGAGTAGCCCTATCCTTAGCCACAATATCTTCAATGTTTTGAATGTGTCTAATAGGGTTAATACAATAGCTATATAACTACCTTTCATTTGTGACATGACTTTTGGCCTTTGATGTAGTTGATCTCATAATACCCAAGTCCCATGAAATAGACTTGCATAATTATTTCAACTTATTTTCTAGATATCTTTTCTTTTCCATCTCTTATGTGATCTTCACTAGGAAATGATAGTGACTATCAAAGTTATCTAGTGCCATATTCATGTTCTTTGCATCATCTTTTCTTTAAAAAGAAATAGGTACTGGGAGTAGTTTATTCACTGTATCAACTTCCCTAGTAATTACCTTAGCCTTTTTATCTCCTTTCTGCTCATATCTTTCTTTTACCTTTTTGAACGCCATGATGGATAGTCTCATAATTTCATCCTCATCCATGTTGTCTAGATTTGTTATTACAAAATTATCCATACTTTCTAACAATAGAGTGGTAGAAGTATCAGTTTCTTTTTTAACTTCATCTCTTTCTTATTCTCCTTTTTTTGTTTCTATCTCTTCTCTCTATTTTATTTCTTCTTTCTACTATTCCTCTCTCTACCCTTCCTCTTCCTATCTTTCTTCTTCTTCTACCACTGTATTATCCAAGTTTATTTCAAATGGATCATTCTCATCAAGTGAAGTGTCAAGAGTCACAGGCACACCGACAACAAAGAAATATGGTTTCTTGTCAATACTTACTTCTCTTTTCTCCACATTAGCCTCAGCTAACTTAGAGCTCTCTCTAATTCCTGTAGGTGTTGTCTTGGTAGTATTAGGAGGTGAAGTTTTCTTAGGAATATTTATCATAAGTATCTAATCTATTTCCCTCTGAGTATCTTCAATAACTTCATCATACTTTGTACCCATAATTTTCACAAGTCTAGCTTTTGTTCTTAGTAAACGTTTGAGTTCCTCAAATATTTTCTCTCTCTCCTGTACATAAACTACAGGAAATGTCATCAATTGCTTGATTCCTAATTTATTCATCTTCTTTTTGTGCAAGCTATTTTATGATCTCTAGTTTACCATACAAATCCTCAAATATACTTCTCTCAATTTCCAATAGGTTCTTCTTGTAAACAAGTAGATATCCAATTATCATATCTTCTGTCAATAATTCACTAGTACAAAAACAACAATATATGACTAAATAAACTACTAAAAATTGTAGATAAATGATTCATTTTGGTCATGTGACCATTATTATTTTATTTTCGCTCATTTATGTCGCGACCAAATTTATGACTAAACTATTTTAGTCATTGATTTGGTCATTTATTTAGTTGTTTATTTGGTCATTAATTTGGTCATTTATTTGGTCATTTATTTGATCATTTATTTGGTTGTTTATTTAGTCATTTATTTGGTCATTTATTTGGTCATTTATTTGGTCTTTTATTTGGTCATTTATTTGGTCAATTATTTGGTCATTTATTTGATCATATATTTAGTTCTTAATTTAGTCATATATTTAGTCATTAATTTAGTCATATATTTAGTCATATTAGGGCATGATGGAATCGAACCACCATCCTCCTTATAAAGTAGGTGCTCTTCAATTGAGCTAGTACCCTTTAAATAATAATCATACCATGTATACTAGTACTTTCCACATTAAACATGATTTAATATCCATGTATCTCGAGGCACCTATTTTCATCAACTTGATATGACAATTATATACTCTATTTTATAGGGTTTATAAATTTTCAAGCTTGTTATATAGTATATCTAAAATAACACTTTCACCACCCATTATAACACATGTTGTATGGTGATTGACAAGTAGATTTTTAAACAAGAACAAAATAAGTAAAATGTAAATATGTTACAAAAAAGTTAAAGATTTGAGGTAAAAAATAAACTTGAAATACAATGTGTGTTTCTAAAACTTGAAGTGATCATATACATCAATAGAGGTACATAGTATATTAAGAAAATCAATTATTTCCAATTTTTAGATTATTGGGAGTTATGATTCATAAATTTGTTTTGATATAATAATGACAAGTTGTCATGTGAGATTGATATGCTTAAGGTGTAAATGCTTTATTGCTTAAATGATAAATCAACATAGAATAGGGATTTCACTTGTTCAATTGATAGTTCACACTACTTGCAAAGAAATATGTAGTAGTAGATTTGATAGAAATAAAAGGAGTATGGTACCTGATAATAACAGTCAATTGCTGTCACAAAATCTTTTATTCAAAAATTTGCATCTCTTTAGCATCTCCTTTATTTTTTTCCCCATTGAGATCACAAGTACTAAGCATAAAATAATTAATCCTCTCTAGACTCAATCTCCAGTCACTACCAACCCTGTTTAACCTTAGACATAAGATAATCATCACTATTTAATGTTAGATTTTATATAATCACATAGTATATGGTTATATTTTATATAATAGCCTGTAGATTCAACAAATACTCAAGAACAGGGGAAGATCAACAATTCAAAATTTGTTTCAAAACTGTGGAAGTAGCCATAGAAACACAATAGCTATTGAGAGGGCATAACTGAGCATACTCAAGAAGATATGGTACTGTCTGGAAGACAATAATCATGGTCTACTGTAGAGAAACCTCAATCAATGTTCATGCTACTGGATCAAAGCAATAATGAAGATCTATCATAGTAATGTGAAAATCATATGCAAGTATGTCACATCATGTTGAATTATCACATTGACAATGGGAATCAAAAAAATACTATGAGATTGTATGGTACTAGCATTAAAATAAAAATCCCAAAGAGACATATTGATATCATATTATGTCTTATGAATACCAATGATAAAGTGATGTCAATCATTACATGTATTATAGCATCAAAATAATAATAAGAAGATACATCAGGCATGTTTTCCATAGGTTTAGGAGTGCCATCAAGAGTTTATACAAAAAGTCTTACATATTATTAAGGTCTTAGTGAGGCTACAATTTCAAACAATATTAAGCATATTCATGGACACGAAGCTTATAACAAGGTACAACCATGATGAAAAGTTTTCAAATTAGTAATAGCACAAAATATGATATATGACAACCCAGATTACAAATACAATGTTAATAGATATTAGCCACAAGATACCAAGAGGATGACAATTACCATTTACAAAGTTCTGGTCAGGGAGAAAGCATTTCATCTTGTGGTTGCTAATTTGATTTCCAAAGGCGATGTTCTCAATGTGGAAAATATTTCTAAAATTTGGGGGAAAAACAAACAAGTAATCCAACTCCTCTTTTCCATAACATAATGCTAAGAAAATTTCATATGGAGTTGACCAAAGACAAAGAAAAAATCCAAATTACCAAAAGCAAGAACTAGAGGGTGCAGGTTGTCAACCTTAAAGAGGGACTTGATGTAGATGAAAGAATTTGATGCAGAGCATTCCTCACCTTGGAAACAATGGTTCCATCACATATGATAGGTTCCTCAATCCTACCAAGAGAGATACTCAACAACATGAAAACAACTCTCCTCCAGGGAAACTTGCCCTTCCTCTACACAAGGTTGCCTCAACCCCCCAAATGGATGAAAATGTAGTTCCACAAAATACAACTCAAGGATCAAACTTTTTTCACACTCCTAACACTCCCCTTGACCATATCAAATTATGATCTTAACTGGACTAATCACATCCATACGCATTCTTGATGAGCTCATACCCTTATGACAAAAAACTACACATTAGAAACTCATTAACTTTTACAAAGGACACTAGACTCCATTCCTTACCATACTTATGGTATTCCCACACTATTCATGGCTTTGAAAATGCCTAATGACCATTAACACACAACCCCTCAAACAATTTGAAAAACTCTTATTAATGTGATTGTCCCATAACCCAGCATATACTCACCAATACATTTGATTAGACCTGGCCCTTGGATCAATATCGTATACATTGAATCCTAACCTCTCTTTTCATTCTAAACCCTTAACATAATAGAATATGGCATCGACCATTCACAATGGCCTAACATTCCAACTTAACAAACTCAAAACACAAACTTGTTGTCAACTATGACAATCACCCAAATCAATACAAACAAGTTCCAATTTCATTCCCATCTAATAGGGTACATTCAATAATCACCCTTGTACCCCCCTAAGCCTTCATCTTCCATCAAATACTCTGCCAACATAAAAATTCACACTCAAACTATCTTTTCATTGTCTATTCCAGTCTGGGATAGAATTGCAGTCATCCAACACGAATGCCAACCTGTACATGATCTCTTGTAGCCTTAAAAACATATTGTACACATCATATCCCTTCATCCCACCAAGTTTGGGGACTTGATGAATGCAAAATGTGAGGCCTCACCTGGGCCCATCATAGCATTATGGACCCATTGGCATTTTGATACTTTATGATTTGATGCTTTGCTACACATTTTGATCATTTTGACAGAGACTCATGATGTTATGTTTTATGATGATGATTACATTATGCAGACTATACATTGATGTGGATTAGAACCTAGAATATGTGGTTGATTTTGGTTATACATGCTTAGATATGTGAATTGATGAGAAGATTTAATCGTGATTAGATTTGATTTCATGGATTATGCTCTACGTTAGGAAGTAGCATGGATAATATGTCATGATGATTTATGAAGATACTATGTTTAAACATTACTGAATGAAAAATTGTAATTAGGAATTGAATTCTGCATATTGATTCATTTTTCTAATTATGAATTGTATATATATATGCATGTGATTTTATTGCCTTGGACTATTGATGCTTGAGTTTAATGTGCAGGAAAGAGAACCATGGAATTACTTAGAGAATCAGGGCTAAACACATGTGAATTGAGTAAGCCAAGGTTTAATCTAATTAAGAGATTGAAACATCGTTGTAATGTGATCATTGTTGTAAACATAATTTGAATGCATGTTATAGTTTAATTCATGTTGTTAACTGGACATGTCATTTGTGAATGTGATGTGTATTTTATGGTGTCACTTGACACTTGTATTGTCCATGTGGATGGTGACATGTCAATTAGGGCTTGGGCAAGAATCACCTAACCTTATAGGGTATTATACTAATCCCACTAGCATATAGATGTCTTTCAAGGATCACATCAAGTGGAAACTCTGATTTGAACTTTAGGGGTACTTTAGAGGGGTCAAAAGTGACCCTAGAGTGTATTTTTGGCCAAAATTAGCTAACCCTAGGGGGTACCATGAGTTGGGGTTATTTTTTACCTATGGGAAAGCCTAGATCGCCATTATGGCCCTCCTAAAAGCCTCACTAGTAAATTTTAGCTTGTTTTTCAATGAGGATTAGTCAAATTTTTTATACCAATTGGTCGACCAAATGACCAAAATTGTTGTCAAAGTTTTTTCATCGATTATACAACACACTAAAATAGTGTCAAAATTTTGACATCCATAGTGGTTGAATTATCGACGAACCCATCATCAAAATAATCACTTCAACCTGGAAGAATTATCGATCATACCTTCCATCTATGCGACCAATGTCCATCAAAATTGTGACGACTTAGGGTCGAAACTGTCATTGAGTGTTCAACATTCTTGTTGAAATGCCAAAGAAGGTTCATCTCTCTTTCGATGAAATTTGGTCAGAATAGTTGTCGGACGTATAGCATTGTCGTCGAAAGGACAATTATTGATAATTGAAAAAGTGACAAATAATAATTTTTTTTTAAAACTAAAATATATTATCAAATTAAGCATAGAAATATTTGTTGGAACTAGGAGAGATAGGGTACTAAGATGGGAGGGGTGAATTAGTGCCCACAAAAACTTTAATACATCAACCTTTCAGATCTACAACAACAAACAGTAGTAACCTTGCAAAATAACTTGTATCTAATGCATGTATCATTGATCCATTCAACTTGTGAAATTAAACATGAAATCAACAATATAACAGTCCCATAACACAAGTATTTTGGTAACGTAGAAACCCTTGTTAGAAGGTAAAAACTGCGGTGGGGATGACACCCTCAAATTCTTCACTACTATAGATAGAAAAGGTTTGCATGTTAGGGCTACAAGTTTTGATCACTTCTGGTGATCTTACCCTGTTAGGAGTAACATATTAGATCAACTAGATCTACCTAGTTATAGGATTTTAACAACACTACTTGAGTGTGCACTCGATTAAGAGATTTACAAAAAAGACTGTCAAGTCTGTATGCACCCTAAAATGGTTGCCTAGACTTTGGGTCCCATTCTCCAATTTATCAATTTTATGAATCAATGTTTTGCAATATTTTCAATCAAATCAATTTCCTTGATCAAATCTTAATTCTATCATTTATTTGATTATATTATATGGGTTAACCATTTTATCCTAAGTCTTTATTTAATTAAAAGGAATTCCCTCCCCTTTTATTAAATAAAAAGCCCCCACTTTCCTCTTATCCTAATTTGCACAAATAAAGCATATTCTTATTTTATAAATAGGAGAAAAGGTCTTTTTATCTCACATGGGGCACAAAAGTCAACACTTCTTTCTCATTGGAGGAGATTTGTGCACAAGGATTGATCCCTCTTTCAAACTCCACCCTTGATCAAATCTTTTGCCTCTTAATCTCCATGATCCATTTATCTTTAAAAGGAGAGCTCTTTTCTCATTCAAAGGATCCACTTTTTATGCTAATCTTATGCTGCAGGTTTTCTTGGTGACTTTGGAGCTTTGGAGATCTTCTTGCATTCTAGCTTTCATTCTTGAATTTAGCTTAGCTTTCATGGCATTCTAGTTTACTTTCCTTTCATGTTCTAGCTTAACTCACATAGCTTAATTAACAAAGGCTTGTAATACTTTCATTTTTCATAGCTTAGTTGCATTCTTGCATCTTCATTCTAGCATAGCATTGCATTGCATTTCCATTTTGAGGGTATGTGTAGGATCATGGTATGCCAAAAAGTGGCGATGTGAAAAAAACTTATTTTCACTCGTCCAAAAGCACACAAATAGATTTTTTAACTTTTTGGTAGGCTTGGGTGTCAGTACACCTGGCCAAACCAAAAGCCAAACCTGAAAGCATTATCGGATATCCGATATTATCAGATATCTGATAATATTAGATATCTGATATTTGCCAGTGAATATAAATCATTGTACCCAGCCGCGTTCAACATTTTTCATTACAAAAACGTGAACGTAGCTAGGCTTTCGGATATCCGGTCTCATATCCCCTATCCAATTTTTCCCAAATTGCTTGGGTAAGTGAAGCTTCTATTTTTTATTGTTTTAATTGTTTTTTGTTGTTTTTAAATATAAATATATAGTTTTTTATATAAAAATTAGGGTAGCAATGAGTTTTTGTATTATTTTTTAAAATTCATTGTAATTATCTTCTTTTTTTCATTTCTATTAGACATGGAATCAGAAAACCCTCCTAATGATCCCGCAAACAATCTAGACCCACCTCCCAACAATCCCCCACCTCTAGAAGATGTACCTGTCACAAACCCTCATCATTTAGAAGATCTAATAGGAGATAATCTAAATGAACTTAGAGGATTGGAAACCACATATGCCAATATCCCCACATTGCACCCCATGTTTACAACATTGAACACAATAATTGAAAACATGGAGAAACTAACACAGCAACATAATGCTACACTTCTTTGGTGTGATTCCATGCACGCCCAATTTGACGATGGGCTTGATTATGATCAAGTCATGAACCTAAATATAACAAAACATGACATAGCTAATCTTTTTGTAGATCCTAGAATCAGTCTAAAAGTAGACCCTAAAAAACCCAAGTTGTCAATTAAATGGTGCACAAATAGTGCAATACGTGACAACTTTTGGGACTGTTGGTGGATGGTTTTTGATAGACCACCTCACAATAATTTGGATGTCCCATTTTATTTTCTTAGAAAATTATATACTAAATTTGTGCTCGGTCACAAGGTGGATTATGGGAGTATGAGACAGAACCAAGGTGTAGGTTTAGGTGCTCCACAAGATAGGTCATCATCACAATGGGTGAAATCCCGCACATATGTCCCCCCTCCCAAGATTTCACCACCTCCCACAGTGTAACATCTAGACATTATTGTTGAGGTTGGCTCATAGACTATTCAAGCCATTTTGCATTGAGTGATCTACTGGTTACACATAGCACAACATTGTTGCCTCCTTGTCCTAATGCTTCTAGTGCTTCCACGAGCTCACATGTTTGTGTGGCCCACACTTGCATTATATGCAAGAATATTTTCCTTGGTCCCCTGACTGATAGTGATACATACAATTTTGGCTTCGATGGGGATGACTCTACATAGCACACTAGAGGCATTCAAGCAGCTCATAGAGATGTGCATCAGGAGCCTACAATTCCATGGACTCCCACTGTTATAGTAAGGGTAAACCGTTCACTTTTTACATTATTTTTAAATTTTATTGTTCGTATTTTTAGTAGAATTTCCTTATAATAATTTCCTACTTATGTCTTTTTATGTGTTACATTTATGTTCAGTTGATGATAGAGGAGGAGATGGCACAGGTGGAGGGGTCCATGCTTTTGGCCATATCATTTGGTCTTGACTCTTCCATGGTAAATATGTTTTAATGTACTCATTGGTTTCCTTTTAAATTATGATAATAGTATATGTACATTGTTTTCTACTTTTTATGATCATCTTTTACATACTGATGTAGGTATCACCAGTTGCCACCAGGGGGCAATGTGAGTGGGTGTGGGTCTTAGCTATTGATAAAGGAATGGTAATTAAGTAATTTAGTTTGTCTATGCATACATGTATACTTGTCAATTGTGCGTACTCATTTTTAATTTACATGGTTTATTTGATAGAGAGTGGCATGTGATGATGTCGTGAGACCCTATCATCATGATAAAGTCATAGGCATATCCATTCGGAGTAATAGCCCCATGGTACGTACATTTCTAAAGTTATTTGTGTGTATTTTTCTATCAAGTATATATAATATGGTCAAGTTATGATAATATGAAGTATCTGTTTGACTTTTGTAGGTCACTCCTAGTTTGAGGGAGCCAGAATGACAAGGGTTTGTATCGCTAATGACTCAGCCAACAGTCCCTGAAAAAATTTCAACAGAGGTAAGTTTTAATGTTAATTCAGTTATTTTGTAAACATATATTTGCTACCAAGTTTTTAACATTAAATAGTATAACTTGTAGATCAATCTCATGTTTGTAAACATATACAGGTGGGAGTCATCATTGGTGGCACTATTCCTATGCTACCTAGGACATATATTAGGTCTCCTATCCGCAGGAGGAGACGGAGAGGGGAGGTATATGAGAGTTCAATTTTAGTTTAAATTTTATTTATTATTATTGACTATGATTCTGAATTTTAATCTAACTCGGGGTATCACTTTTGTGTTTGAATGTAGGATCCATTAGAGCCAAAGAGTACTTCAAAGAGGCTCTATTTTGATGATCCACCAGTACAATAGGATGTCATAGAAATATTTGTAGTTGAACTTTTTATTTTGAGATGTTATATGACATATTTTGAGATGGCGTATGCCACATTGTATCTAGATATGTTGACATATAATCATGAGGACAAAATTATTATTTATTTTGATATATATATGAAACTTGATATTTGATCCAATTTGTTAATTGTGTGTTCATTTATTCATTGTTAGTATGTAAATATGCTTGTGTGTATGTACTCTTGTGTACAATTTATGCCTTAAGTATATTCATGTATATTCAAGTACAATATTGATAACCTAAATTCAAGTGTATGGGCTACATGCATGACTTAAGTGAATTCATGTTGTATGCTTTATAATTATGTGCTACATGTATGTTTCATGACTTAAGAAAATTTATGTGTATGCTTTATCTGCTACGTGTGTTCACACATGTAATTCATCATTTGAGGTCTATAAGGATATCTATTAAAGTGGTTTCAAGGTTTGTAGACTTACCTTTTACTCTCAATCTCTAAAAGACTTCAAACTCGCCTAATTACATAATCAAACACCCTTTTGGCAATAATCAAACACCCTTTTGGCCATATCAAAACATATTGGTCTTTTGGACAAAATATCAGTACTTTGTCTGTACCCCTGCAAATACACTAGGAATGCCTAAGAAACATGGTCTTGTAGCATCTCATGGATCATTGATACGTCTCATGAGGTCTGAGTTATGAGGCTTGATATTTTGTTGACCAATCGTGCTTAGTGCAACATTCAACTGACCCTCACTGCAAGTTTTGGCATTGAGCGAGACTGGCATGCCAAATTCAAACAAATTTGAATCTCCCAAAATGGAGAGAGGTTATTATAGGCCTCAAAAATGCCATCCTATAGCATCTCATAGATCTATGATATCTCTCACAGGGTCCAAGTTATGAGCCTTGAAATTTCACTACCCAATCATGCTTAGTGCACTTGGGGCACACTTTGGTTCGGCATGGACCAGAATGTTCTACTGACTCAATGGTCCAAATGGGGTTGTTCCTAGCATTTACCCACCCAACCAGAGCTAATGGCATAGTCCATTCAGTGCTAGGATGAATGGTTTGGAAGTAATATATTGGTGCAACTTTCAACTGACCCTCACTACAAGTTTTGGCATCGAGCGAGATTAGCGTGCCAAATTCAAACAAATTTGAATCTCCCAGAATGCAGAGAGGTTATTGTAGGCCTTGAAAATTTCATCTTGTATCATCTCATGGATCTCCAATACCTCTCACGGGGTCTATGTTATGAGGCTCAAAAGTTCGCTGCCCAATCATGCTTAGTGCACCTTGGGGACACTTTGGTCCAGGGTGGTCCGAAACGTTCTACTAACTCAATGGTCAAAATGGGGTTGTGCCTAGTGTTTACCCACCCAACTAGATCTAATGGTGTAGTTCAGTCAGTGCCAGGATGAATGATTTGAAAGTAATCCATTGGTGCAACTTTCAACTGACTCTCACTGCAAGTTTTGGCATCGAGCGAGATTGGCGTGCCAAATTAAAAAAAAATTGAATCTCCCAAAATGGAGAGAGGTTATTATAGGCCTCAGAAATAATGTCCTGTAGCATCTCATGGATCTTTGATACCTCTCATGGGATCTGAGTTACGAGGCTCAAAAGTTTGATGCCCAATTGTGCTTAGTGCACCTTGGGGACACTTTGGTCCAGAGTGGTCCAAAACATTCTATTGACTTAGTGGTCAAAATGGGGTTGTTCTTAGCATTTACCCACCCAACCAGAGCTAATGGTGGAGTCCATTTGGTGCTAGCATGAATGGTTTGGAAGTAGTCCATTGGTGTAACTTTCAACTGACCCTCACTTCAAGTTTTGGCATCGACCGAGACTAGCGTGCCAAATTCAAAAAAATTTGAATCTCCCAAAATGGAGAGAGGTTATTGTAGGCCTTAGAGACATCATCCTATAGCAACTCATAGATCTCTAATACCTCTCATGGGGTTTGATTTATGAGACTTGAAAGTTCACTGCCCAATCATGCTTAGTGCACCTTGGGGACACTTTGGTTCGGCATGGTCTGGAACGTTCTGCTGACTTGGTGGTCAAAAAAGGGTTGTGCCTAATGTTTACCCACCCAACCAGAGCTAATGGTGCAATCCATTCGGTCAGGATGAATGGTTTGGAAGTAATCCATTGGTGCAACTTTCAACTAACCCTCACTACAAGTTTTGGCATTGAGCGAGACTGGCGTGCCAAATTCAAAAAAAATTGAATCTCCCATAATAGAGAGAGGCTATTGTAGGCCTCACAAATGTTTTCTTGTAGCATCTCATAGATCTCTGATACCTCTCACGGGGTCTGAGCTACGAGGCTCAAAGGTTTGATGCCCAATCATGCTTAGTGCACCTTGGGCACACTTTGGTCCAGTGTGGTCTGGAATGTTCTGTTGACTCAATGGTTGAAATGGGGTTGTGCCTAGTGTTTACCAACCCAATCAAAGCTAATGGCATGGTCCGTTGTATGTCAAGATGAACGGTTTGGAAGTAATCCATTGGTGCAACTTTCAACTGACCCTCACTGCAAGTTTTGGCATCGAGCGAGACTGGCATGTCAAATTCAAATGAATTTGAATCTCCCAGAATGGAGAGAGGTTATTGTAGGCCTCAAAAATTCCATCTTGTAGCATCTCACGAATCTCCGATACCTCTCATGGGGTCTAAGTAACCAACCTCAAAATTTCTCTGCCCAATTGTGCTCAGTGTACCTTGGGGACACTTTGGTCCAGCATGGTCCGGAACGTTCTGCTGACTCACTGGTCAAAATGAGGTTGTGCCTAGAGTTTACCTACCCAACCAAAGCTAATGGCATAGTCCATTTGGTGTTGGGATGAATGGTTTGGAAGTAATCCATTGGTGCAACTTTCAACTAACCCTCACTGCAAGTTTTGGCATTGAGCGAGACTACCGTGCTAAATTGAAACAAATTTTAATCTCTCAGAATGGAGAGAGGTTATTGTAGGCCTCAAAAATTCCATTCAGTAGAATCTTACAAATCTATGATACCTCTCATGGGGTCTGAGTTAAGAGGCTCGAAAGTTCACTGCCCAATCACACTTAGTGCACCTTGGGGACACTTTGGTCCAGCATCATCCAAAACATTCTGCTGACTCAGTGGTCAAAACAAGGTTGTGCCTAGCATTTACCCACCCAACTAGAGCTAATGGCATAGTCCATTCAGTTTCAAGATGAATGGTTTGGAAGTAATCAATTGGTGCAACTTTCAACTGACCCTCACTACAAGTCTTGGCATCGAGCGAGAATGGCATGCCAAATTCACAAAAAATTGAATCTCCCAGAATGGAGAGAGGTTATTGTAGGCCTCAAAAATTCCATCCTATAGCATCTCATAGATCTATGATACCTCTCATGGGTTCTGAGTTATGAGCATCAAAATTTTGCTGCCCAATCGTGCTTAGTGCACCTTGGGGACACTTTGGTCCAGCGTGGTTTGGAACGTTCTGCTGACTCAGTGGTCAAAATGAGGTTGTTCCTAGCATTTACCTACCAAACCAGAGCTAATGGCATAGTCCATTTAGTGCCGAGATGAACGGTTTGGAAGTAATCCATTGGTGCAACTTTCAACTGACCCTCACTGCAAGTTTTGGCATCGAGCGAGACTGGTGTGCCAAATTCAAACAAATTTGAATCTCTTAGAATGGAGAGAGGTTATTGTAGGACTCTGAAACATCATCCTGTAGGATCTCACAGATCTTTGATACCTCTCATAGGGTCTGAGTTACAAGGCTCGAAATTTCACTACCCAATCGTGCTTAGTGCACCTTGGGGACACTTTGCAGGTTCGGCGTGGTCTGGAACATTCTGCTAACTCAGTGGTCAAAATGGGGTTGTGCCTAGTGTTTACCCACCCAACCAGAGCTAATTGCGCAGTCCATTTGGCACTAGGATGCATTCCTTGAACACTATCCCTTCACTAGGGAATCATCATTTTACTTTGGACACATTTGACCAATTTTGACTCAATGACTCCAACTATTACATCATTTGATGATACAAATGTAATGGAATTAAGACAATAAAAATGTAAGGATAAAAAATTAAGACGATACAAATTATATAAGGATACAACATTCATAGTAAGGAAACACATTTTTTGCGCTTTACATGGCATTAAGATGATACAAATGTGAGCTTTTAATATTTGCAAATCAACCCCATTAGCTCTTTTATATTTCCAATTTTGCATCAAATTTTTTATATACAAAATTTGGCATCTAAGTATATACATTACATTCAATTTTTGTTTTTATATATAAAATTTGGCATCTAAATATGCACATTACATTTGATTGTTATTTTTATATACAAAATTTGGCATCTAAATATGCACATTACATTTGATTGTTGTTTTTATATACAAAATTTGCCATCTAACTATGCACATTACACTCAATTGTTGGTTTTATATACAAAATTTGACATCTAAATATGCAAATTACACAACTATATATAAAAAATAAGTGTCCTTTCCACTCCAATCGCTACATTCGAAAGGCAGAAGAAAAGTTAATAGAGAATATAAGAAGTGCGCTTTTGGCATCTAAATATGCAAATTACAGAACTATATTTTAACTTGAGTTGAACTTAGCTATTGAAGTGTGCCTAAAGATGCATCTCTTTTCTTGAGATTATTTAGTATTGCTTCATGATCAGCAGTACTAATAGTCCAAAGTTCCTTTGTCTTTGGTTTTCCTTGATGTTTCAACAACTTAACATTGGCTGCTATAACAAGGTGTGAATACATGAGAATAGTTTTGTGCTTCTAATAGTCTTCAAATGCAGGAATGCCATTATTTCTAATCATATATGTGCACAACCATATTCCCGCAACATGTGATCCTGTTGGATATGTGAACATATCATCATCTGTCGTCAGTTGTGCAAGTTTCTACTTTCCTCGTACACAATGTGCTAACCAGTAATCCGATCTCTCATCATTCCCTTTTGGTGCAACCAATGCAAAAACATGTCCTGGCTGTAGAAGATCTGAAAGATTGTCATAGTAAAGTGAACAATCCATGTCATCATTTATTATAGAGACTATGAGAGATAAAGGAGTAAGATAATTTGGAACCTATGTATCAACCCACTCACTTGACTCACACTGATCCCAATCACACTGAAGACAACTTGAACAATAACAAGCCAACTCTCATGTCCAAATTGTCCATATACTAGCATCTGAGCTTCGAAATGAATGCATTTTTGAAGAATCTTTCATAGTTTGACAATCCAACCTATCTCCTATTGTGCCCAACTCAACCAACCAAAAGAATCTGCACACCGTTGAATCAAGAGTCCCCCCTGTGACAATGTTGAAGTACACCAATCAACAATAGAATGGGCATCAATGAATTCTACACCTGAAATCCTCAGTTTCTCCTTAACTAGAGCTCTCTTTACACATGCATTTGCTCCATCATGCTCCCCTTTTCCATGACCGGCGTCAAAAAAACTCCAAATATGAGGTACACCTCTCTCTACATGCATTCTACATAACCAATAAAACATACAAGCATTTTTTAATTGACCTGTGCAATTATCTGACCAAATGAGATGTCTAACCATAGCAATATTATTTTCCCACATCCACTCAAAATAATTCTCAAAGAAATGTTAGACAAACTCAGATAAGTGCGATCTATCATTGCTCATATAAAAATGGTACTCTCTGATTATCTTTCGGTCATCTTCTATACTATCAGGGGAATGTCTATATGTTATGTGCACAAAAATAGAAACCTGAATAGAATTGTAATATTGAGCTTGCAACTCGTTTTGGGGCTACAATGTATAGTTCTTTGCAAAGTCAACAACTGATATAATAGTGCCAATTGGGAAAGTGTCCTTACACATCCTGAATTGTTGATCCAACCACTGAGACCTATGACTTTGCCTTGCATACTTGTAAAAAAGATTCTTCCTGAACTCTGAAATAAAATCAGCTACCTTGCATTCTTTAGTAACCAACTCACATCTAGAGCCTTCACCTCCACTTTTTAATTTATATTTAACATTTTCATATACCTTTTTATGGACAATTGTCTTTCCAAAATTGTGTTCATAGCCCTCATGAAAACATTGAACAAACTTCACTAACCCACCACACTCTGAGCACTTGTCATTTAAGTAATATTTTCTATAAAAGAAACATCCATAATCTCTAGGACATAAAAAATGATCTAGCAAGTCTCTTGATGATTTTGGAAGAGCACTTGCACCACACTCCTCCAACATTTCACTACTATGCAAAGTAGAATGAATGGATCGTAACAATTCATGGTGCATTGAAAACTCCACATGATTTTTGCAACAAGTATTTCGAATCTTAAGAGGCACACAAAAAAAAGGCTTCAAGGCTTCAAAAGCTCTTTGTGATATTTTCAATGTTGGATGTGTCTCACAAAATTTTTTGAACAACATTGTTTGACTCACCTCCAAATAATGTTTGGGATGTGGGGTGCGGTCTTGAATGCCAATTGTCAACTTCAAGACATCCTTCATATTTGGTGACACTCTTGAGTTAGATTGCCAAAATAGTTGAATTTGATCCTTCACAACATCGGTAAGCTTCTTATCACAACATGAAAGTCTCCCAACATAAGCTGATGTATCATTTTGAAGAGGATCATCAAGTCTTTCTCTTCTTGCAAGTGCTCTATCCAAAGTTTTATGATTTAGATTCAAGTCAACACAAGTTCATATCATCAAACGAGCCTTTCTCAAATGATGACTTACCAAAGAGGTTGTAATAACCCTCCTAGAAACTCTCTTATCTTTTTCCTTGGTAGTCTTCCCAATAGAATTGAGAGCACTAAAAATATTTATCCTAATAATAGCATTCTGCTCCTTTTCTTGTTCACACTAATCTTCAATATGGGTCTCATCTTCCGCATCTTTAATAATTGCACAAACATTTGACATTGCTCAACCAACGTCTTGTGCCTAAAAAATTGATCAAAAATTTTTGAAACCCACAACCGAACGGTTCTTTCTGATCTCTTGCCATCAAAATTTCTCATTATGTTCTCATCAATTTCAAGTAACCATTTAGTTCTTCTTGAAGGTCTCAATTTTGAAGTTTGTCTTTCTTCCTTTGAAGGGACTTCATTTCTCATATAATTTGGAGATGTGTAACATTGATTTGGTTCTTCTGCACCATTATCATTGTCAATTCCTTCATATTCAATTGGTGGACTGTCATTGGCAATGTCCACACTTTCATTGGCCACATCTACATGTTCATT
Organism: Chamaecyparis obtusa; assembly: GCA_027943335.1. Taxonomy (NCBI): domain Eukaryota; kingdom Viridiplantae; phylum Streptophyta; class Pinopsida; order Cupressales; family Cupressaceae; genus Chamaecyparis; species Chamaecyparis obtusa. The sequence goes on from BSBK01001579.1 coordinate 284,956, forward strand.
TTCAAAATCTACATTTTCATCTTCAAAAGCTAAATTCTCATTTTCAAAACCTACATTTTCATCTTCAAATTCATGTTCTTCACTTGAAACCGCATTCAAAGGTGGGTCTATGCCGACATCTTCATTCATATTTAACATTCCTTGTCTTTTATCCTGATGGGCAACCCTATCCATTTCTCTATACACTTCAACATCTTCATTTGTGAGTCTCCTCTTTCATTTATGCTTTCGATGACTACTACTCCCCATAGTTAGACCAAAAAGTAGATGCAAATACCTTTGATAATAGAGAAAATCTTCCCAAAAAAAGATGAAAGACCTTTAGTAATAGAGAAATCACCCCACAAAAAGATGAAATACCTTTGCTAATAGAGAAAATCACCCCAAAAAAAGATGAAATACCCTTGGTAAATTGAGAAGATCACCCCAACACAAGATGAAATACCTTTGGTAATAGATAAAATCACCACAAAAAGTGGTTTTTTGTCTTCTCGCTACAACTCGAATCCCATAATTCAAGCAAAACACGTGACTCTCTAGAGGGACCTAGAGAATCTTGTTTTTTTTTAACACCAGTGAAAAGAATCAGATATCCGATAATATCGGATATCCCATATTATCAGATATCTGATATCTTACTCTTTCTCACTCTCAAACTCCTCTCTCCTCTCTTTCTCTCCTTTCTCTCTCTCTCTCACCTAGAGAGAGAGAGAGAGATCTCACTCACCTTTCTCTCTCCTCCTAGGAGTCCTAACGCATGATAAGGCATACTCAAACCCCTCAGAAGTCCTCATCATCAATTTCAACACATTTGAATGCTCAAGTGTGTCCTAAGGGGTCGTACGGACCCTTAGGACACACTTGAGGGTTCTAATGTGTCAAAAGGGGTCATGAGGACTTCCTAGGGGTCCTAACGCATGATAAGGTGTACTAGGACCCCTTAGGACACACTTGAGGGTTCTAATGTGTCGAATGGGGTCATGAGGACTTCCTAGGGGCCCTAATGTGTGATAAGGCATACTAGGACCCCTAGGATGTCCCCATGACCCCATTCGATACATTAGAACCCTCAAGTGTGTCCTCATGGGTCCTACAACCCCATAGGACACACTTGAGGGTTCTAATGTGTCGAAAGGGATCATGATGACTTCCTAGGGGTCCTAACATGTGATAAGGCATACTAGGACCCCTACAAAGTCCTTATGACCCATTTTAACACATTTGAATGCTCAAGTTTGTCCTAAGGGTTAGTAGGACCCCTTATGACACACTTGAGGGTTCTAATGTATCGAATGGGGTCATGGGGACTTCCTAGGGGTCCTAACACATGATAAGGCATACTAGGATCCCTAGGAAGTCCTCATGACCCTTTTAAAAACATTTGAATGCTCAAGTGTGTCTTAAGGGGTTGTAGGACCCCTTAGGACACACTTGAGGGTTATAATGTGTCGAATGGGGTCATGAGGACTTCCTAGGGGTCCCAACACGTGATAAGGTGTACTAGGACCCCAAGGAAGTCCTCTTGACCCCTTTCAACACATTTGAATGCTCAAGTGTGTCCTAAGGGGTCATACGACCCCTTAGGACACACATCAGGGTTCTAATGTCTCGAATGCGGTTATGAGGACTTCCTAGGGGTCCTAACATGTGATAAGGCATACTAGGACCCCTAGGAAGTCTTCATGACCCCTTTCAACACATTTGAATGCTCAAGTGTGTCCTAAGGGGATGTAGGAAACCTTAGGACACACTTAAGGGTTCTAATGTGTGGAATGGGGTCATGTGGACTTCCTAGGTGTCCTAACGCATGATAAGGCATACTAGGACCCCTAGGATGTCCTCATGACACCTTTCAACACATTTGAAAGCTCAAGTGTGTCCTAAGGGGTCCTACGACCCCTTAGGACACACTTGAGGGTTCTAATGTGTCAAATGGGGTCATGAGGACTTCCTAGGGGTCCTAACATGTGATAAGTCATACTAGGACCCCTAGGATGTCCTCATCACCACTATCGAAGTATTTGAATGCTCAAGTGTGTCCTAAGGGGTCATAGGACCCCTTAGGACATACTTGAGGGTTCTAATGTGTTGAGTGGGGTCATGAGGACTTCCTAGGGGTCCCAACGCATGATAAGGCATACAAGGACCCCTAGGATTTCCTCATGACCACTTTCGACACATTTGAATGCTCAAGTGTGTCCTAAGGGGTCCTACGATCCCTTAGAGCACACTTGAGGGTTCTAATGTGTCGAATGGGGTCATGAGGACTTCCTAGGGGTCCTAACATGTGATAAGGTGTACTAGGACCCCTAAAATGTCCCCATGACCACATTCGACACATTAGAACCCTCAAGTGTGTCCTAAGGGGTCCTACGACCCCTTAGGACACACTTGAGGGTTCTAATTTGTCTAAAGGGGTGATGAGGACTTGTCAAGGGTCCTAACACTTGGTAAGGAATACTAGGAAACCTAGGAAGTCCTAATGATTCCTTTCAGCACATTTGAATGCTCAAGTGTGTCCTAAGGGGTTGGAGGACCCCTTAGGAAACACTTGAGAGTTCTAATGTGTCGAATGGGTTCATGGGGACTTCCTAGGGGTCCTGACATGTGATAAGGAATACTAGGACCCCTAGGAAGTCCTCATGAGCCCATTTGACACATTAGAACCCTTAAGTGTTTCCTAAGGGGTCCTACAACCCCTTAGGACACACTTGAGGGTTCTAATGTATTGAATGGGCTCATGAGGACTTCCTAGGGGTCGTAACGTGTGACAAGGCATACTAGGACTACTAGGAAGTCCTCATGGCCCCTTTCAACACATTTGAATGCTCAAGTAACTCATAAGGGGTCATAAGACCTTGGAGGACACACTTGAGCATTTAAATGTGTCGAAAGGGGTCATGAGGACTTCTTAGGGTTCCTAACACCTGATAAGGCATACTAGGACATCTTAGGACAAACTTGAGGGTTCTAATGTGTTGAATGGGGTCATGAGGACTTCCTAAGGGTCCTAACGAATGATAAGGTGTACTAGGACCCCTAGGATGTCCCCATAACCCCATTTGACATGTTAGAACCTTCAAGTGTGTCCGAAGTGGTCCTATGACCACTTAGGACAAACTTGAGGGTTCTAATGTGTCAAAAGGGGTCATGAGGACTTCCTAGGGGTCTTAACACGTGATAAGGTGTACTAGGACCCCTATGAAGTCCTCATGACCCCTTTCAACACATTTGCATGTTCAAGTGTGTCCTAAGGGGTCGTAGGACCCCTTAGGACACACTAGAGGGTTCTAATGTGTCGAATGGGGTCATGGGGACTTCCTAGGGGTCCTAACACATGATAAGGTGTACTAGGACAACTAGTAAGTCCTCATGACCCCTTTCGACACATTTGAATACTCAATTGTGTCCTAAGGGGTCGTAGGACCCCTTAGGACACACTTGAGGGTTCTAATTTGTTGAATCGGGTCATGAGGACTTCATAGGGGCCCTAATGCATGATAAGGCATACTAGGACCCCTAGGAAGTCCTCATAACCCCTTTCGACACATTTGAATACTCAAGTGTGTCCTAAGGGGTCGTAGGACCCCTTAGGACACACTTGAGGGTTATAAAGTGTGGACTGGCGTCATGAGGACTTCCTCGGGGTCCTAACGCATGATAAGGCATACTAGGACCCCTAGGATGTCCTCCTGACCCCTTTCGACACATTTGAATGCTCAAGTGTGTCCTAAGGGGTCCTACGACCCCTTAGGACACACTTGATGATTCTAATGTGTCGAGTGGGGTCAGGAGGACTTCCTAAGGTTCCTAACACGTGATAAAGCATACTAGGACCCCAGGGAAGTCCTCAAGACCCCTTTAACACATTTGAATGCTCAAGTGTGTCCTAAGGGGTCGTAGGACCCCTTATGACACACTTGAGAGTTCTAGTGTGTCAAATGGGGTCATGAAGATTTCCTAGGGGTCCTAACACATGATAAGGCATACTAGGACACCTAGGATGTCCTCATGACCCCTTTTGACAAAATTGAATCCTCAAGTGTGTCCTAACGGGTCCTACGATCCCGTAGGACACACTTGAGGGTTCTAATGTGTCGAATGGGGTCATTAGGACTTCCTAGGGGTCCTAATGCATGATAAGGCATACTAGGACCCCTAGGATTTCTCGATGACCCCATTCAACACATTACAACCCTCAAGTGTCTCCTATGGGGTCCTACGACCCCTTAGGGCACACTTGATGATTCTAATGTGTCGAAAGGGGTCATGAGGACTTCCTAGGGGTCCTAATGCATGATAAGGCATACTAGGATCCCTAGGAAGTCCTCATGACCCCTTTTGACACATTTGAATGTTCAAGTGTGTCCTAAAGAGTCGTAGGACCCCTTAGGCCACACTTGAGGGTTCTATTGTGTGGAATGGGGTCATGAGGAATTCCTAGGGGTCCTAACACGTAATAAGCTGTACTAGGAACCCTAGGATGTCCTCATGACCCCTTTCAACACATTTGAATGCTCAAGTGTGTCCTAAGGGGTCCTACGACCCCTTAGGACACACTTGAGGGTTCTAATGTGTTGAATGGGGTCATGAGGACTTCCTAAGGGTCCTAACATGTGATAAGCCATACTAGGACCCCTAGAAAGTCCTCATGACCCCTTTCAACACATTCAAATTCTCAAGTGTATCCTAAGGGATCGTAGGACCCCTTAGGACACACTTGAGGGTTTTAATGTATCGAATGGGGTCATGAGGACTTACAACCCCTTAAGACACACTTGAGAATTCAAATGTGTCAAAAGGGGTCATGAGGACTTCCTAGGGGTCCTAACACATGATAAGGCATACTAGGACCTTTAGGATGTCCTCATGACCCTTTTCAACACATATGAATGCTCAAGTGTGTCCTAAGCGGTCCTACAACCCCTTATAAGACACTTGAGGGATCTAATGTGTCGAATGAGGTCATGAAGACTTTGTAGGGGTCCTAACACGTGATAAGGCATACTAGGACCCCTAGGATGTCCCCATGACCCCATTCAACACATTATAACCCTCAAGTGTGTCCTAAGGGGTCCTACAACCCCTTAAGACACACTTAAGGGTTCAAATGTGTCAAAAGGAGTCATGAGGACTACGTAGGGTTCCTAACGTGTGATAAGGGGTACTAGGACACTTGGGAAGTCCCAATGACCCCTTCCGACACATTTGAATGCTCAAGTGTGTCCTAAGGGGTCCTACGACCCTTGAGAACATATTTGAGGGTTCTAATGTGTCAAAATGGGTCATGGGCACTTCCTAGGTGTCCTAGTACCCCTTATCATGCATTAGGACCCCTAGGAAGTCCTCATGACCTCTCTCTCTCTCTCTCACATCTAGAGCCTTCACCTCCACTTTTTAATGTATATTAAAGGTTTCATATACCTTTTTGTGGACAATGTACCTTAAATGTTCTTACATCAATTTTTATGCCACTATTAGTTTCTATAACAGATGATGAGCGTACGGTGGTTCTTCAATTGTGTGAAATTTTTTTTTGAGAGTTAAAAAATTAATTAATTGTATTCAATCGAGGGGAAGTCTATTGACATCTACTTAAGTAGAGTTAGACTGTCGAAATTATGAGGAATCTGTAGAAAAATCCTGTGCTAGATATTTTCAAGAGGATTTAAGCTGAAACAGTCTGTCCTCAAATCAACTGTGTAGGTATTTTTTTGAAATCATTTTGTATATCATTTATAATATAATACATACTAATATAAAAATTTATATTATAATATTTATGCTATGCTATTATTATTTAATATTAATATTTAAAATGAAATTAATATTAACATAACAAAAGTATAATTTAATATCAAACTTGAATTAATATTAACATAAAAAGAATACAACTTAATTTATAAGACAATTAATATTACTATTAAAAAAATACATTTTTTTAAAAACTTGAATTTGGGAAAAGCAGGTCAATTGAAATTTTAAAATAGGGGGGCTTTTTCGGATATCTGAAAATATCGGTTATCCGATTAGGCTTGGTATTTGCTTCGACATGATCCAATGTGGGTGGTCAACCCTTTAGGCATGTTTTAGGAGATAGTTCTTGATACTGAGACTTCGACCATGCAGCTGACGACTATTTTTTCACCAGAAATTGATGAAACTAAAAGGGTTTCTTAAAGACATTATCAACTTTCCATTGATATAAATGTTGTCAAATTTTGAGTTCTGTAAGTAATTATTATTTATTTTTCAATTGAGTTATCTTTAAAGTCGTAACTGACATACTGATTGAAAAACAACTATAACTTTCAAACCGTTTAACCTTTTTGAAATCCGAAACATGCGTCACATTCTATGCTTCAACTGCTATAAGAAAAAAAAAAGTTTTGAATTTGGTAAAATTTTGAATTAGTTAAGTTGGTCAGATACGAGAGTTTTTTTATTCAAAAAAAGTTGTAGCAGAAAATTCATAATTAATTATTTATTTGACCAAAAATTACAAAAAAATATGCGTCACATCCGGACATGAGTCTACTACTTATATCTAGACTCTTGGGAAAATATATCATCATTTGATTGTGATTAAGGTGGTCAGACATACATGTACTTTTTATCTTTTCCCTAAAATTTTTGTAGTACTACACTGAAATCTAAAATTTTGAACAATTAGAAAAAAAAAATTTCAAACAAGGGCTAGTAGTTTAGAAAATACATTCAATTTCCTACAGATTCTATTCTTACAACTTTTTCACATAAGGTTCATAAGATGTTCAACCTTTTACATCAAGTTGACTAACCCTGATTTTTTTATTTTTCATTGCCACTTAAGGCCATAGTTTGGTATACCATGATCCTACACATACCCTTGGTTCTTGAGGATATTGGCATTCTTTCCCTTGTCTCTTTGAATCTCCCATTGTATGGTTTACTAGAAAGGTTGTTGGCTTAATAGCTCTCGCTGAGAGCATTCTAAACACCCTTGTGACTCCATGCCTAGGGAGCTCTAGGTCACTTTCTCAAGGTTTCCAATCCATGGATGCTCTTGGAAGTAATGACTTAGAGAAGTGCACATTTTGAGTATACATTTTTGGCATCCACTATGGGGCAGAACGGCTCTATTTTGTCCTTTCTTTTCATGCATTTCCACTAATTTTTCATCATATTTATTTTGTTGTTCTCAGCTATTTTCTACATTTTTTTGATAGAGTATTGTGTGATATTTTTTCAGTGTTGTATGACAGTTTATTACATACCCATGCGATACTTTTCTAGTAAAAGTATTGTGCAGCCATATAGGACTCTGTCGCATAGCCATATAGAACTCTGTCACCTGGACATAGTACGAACTGTCGCACAGAGAAAAAGTATCACACTCTTATACTGTGAAGTATCATGCAAAACTTTCTCTAACAGAACTGTCGCCCAGACCTGGCAGTGACTAATTTTGGTGCTTTCTTTGCAAGATTCAGATTTGTTTGCTTGTTGGTTTGACTTGATGTGTTAGAACAGAGCTTCATTTCTAGATTATACTTGGTTTTATTGTGCTAACTCTTGTGGGCCTAACAAGTTGTGTTTTTAGGTGTGCCCTAGTTGCTTGCAATATTTGCTAAAAGAATACATGTCAAAGCTTCAAATGCACAAGGGCTACTAACTTTTCTTGCAGAGCTGCCCAAAGCATAAAAACAATCAAGTGCTTGTTCATTGCTTTCATTTTTAAGTGAGGCATATACTAGCTCTTTATTTTCTTAGGCACTTAATATCTTGTTATTAGAGTCTTTTGGTGGTAGGAGAGTATGCTCTTCACCCTTGTGGTGAACCAGAAATCTTGACCCATCTTTAGATTTCAAAAGCAAGAGGGCTAATTGAACATTGCTTGGTGTGTTTGGGAAAGATTTTTGAGATAGGAGAGTATGCTCTTCACCCTTGAGGTGAACTAGAAATCTTGACCCTCAAAGGTTGATCCACTTTTTGTTTAGTTTAGAATCCTTTAGCCGGCCTGCTCTTGAGAAATAAAGAGGAACAAACCAAGTGGGGACAAGCTAATACTGGGCTATTCCAACCCACTATAAAATCAAGGCTATCAAGGACACAAAACTTTGGTAGACGTAGTACTTGTCTTCGCTTGGTGTGAGTAATTGTGGGATGTCACCATGAGGAAAATGCTAAGAAAGAATGCTTAAGGTACTCTTGTGGCCATGAGGTCCGTTACTTGCTGCAAGGTAAGGAGTCCCTTTGGGGAGAAAGAGGAGTATTACGAATGAAAGCCCTTATTACGAACCATAGATAGAAGCTACCCAATTTTTCCACTCAACATCTTGGTGTAAGGACCGATCCTAGTGGACTAACTCAGATCACCCCAAGATTTTACTCACCATCTATTTTCCTTTGGTTGTGTCATTGGAACTTCCACAACAAAGCCAACATCTATTGTCGGTGACCACTTTATGTGAGGCAATGGGACATCAAGTGTGGGCCAAGTTGTTGAGTATTGAGCCTTTATCTTTCTAGGCTAGTAAGTGCTTGAATTGTCTTCATTGTGATCTACTCGTGTAAATGTTCTTGAACATCAAACATCACAGTAGTGTTCATAGGATTTTTTTCTTTGATATCCCAAGTGCATGTCTTGGCAAGGTTGCTTTTTCCCTTTTTCAAGTGTTTTATGACACGTTTGATCACTTACTATTTTCAAACCTGTCTATTTTCTACTATTACTATGTTTGAAATCAAGAAATTGAGCTTATCAACCTACAACTTTGGCCAAATTACCTTCAAAACTAGATTTTACACATTCACTAGTCAAACATCATGCGATACTGCACAACTATCGCACCACCTGCCTGGATATTATCACATCAACTGCATAGAAACTATCGCACTACTTTGTGTGAAATATCAGGTGGGAAAATTGTATCATTCTGTTGCCCTGTGAACCATCGCACAGAGTCATCTTGTTGTCTTACTGTTGTCTGCAATCTGAAGCTGATTCATGTCCTTTCTAGTCTTCCTTGGTTAGTCCGGGTCAGATCTTAGGTGCTATGACATATTGCTCAACACCCAAATGAATGTAAATGGTATCAAGTTGCAAAAAATGACTCTTGGTCTTCTTTCTTCCATATTTCTCATGTTTTTCTAGTCTTCCACTCCCATGGGAAACTCTTCACGTCTTCTTGATTATTTTCCTCTTATTATCTAGTCTTACCTTCTTCTATTCATCTCTTCTTTCATTTCCATGCTTGATTCCTCCTCTTCTAGAACCATGAATCTCGACTATCTTGATATGGAACCTCTCTTGACAATAGATGATCTCAAACTGATTACTCAATTTTGTGAGTTTTGCTCCTCCAATAGTCCTAAAAATGGCACAGGTGATAAACTTTAGACAAAAATAAAAGAAAAATTGATTGAATCAAACACCTTTTCTAGGGTCATGGACATGATCCTGTCACGACCTTCTTCTTAACATTCTTGATCTTCTAAGCCTTATCATGACTCTTCTAGATATTATTCACATTCCTCATTATCCTAGTCTTCTTCCTCCACTAGGTCTTCACTTTCCTCTTCTTCACGATCTCATTCCTCTTCTACTTCTCCCAAGAGTCTTACTCCTTGTCTCAAGACATACCATGATGAGCATTATGATAGTCCTTGTGATACCTCTCCCCCGAAGAGTGACACACCCATCTTTGATGACTATGATGACTATGATGATGGACAATATATTCATACCTATGACACCTCTATTCCTAAAAGTCCTTGTCGTGTGCTCGTGCTTACTGGAAATGGGTCATCACATTGGATAGATCATGATGGTGATCCATATGACTCTGATTTTGAAAGAGACTTTGATGATTTCTATGAACAATACCTACATGATACATCTACTTCCCTTGAGGAAGATAAATCTTATCATGTTGATTATAAATGTAAATACTATAAGAATCTCTCCTCTAAGAACTCTCATGGTGAAAATAAAGATTACACTCGCGAGCAAGATCATGTTAATGTTGAACCTTTGTCTTGTGATGGTTCCCTTCCATCCCCTACTTCCTCCAATACCCATACATTTCCTAAATCTTCCAAGTCTTTCAAATATTTCACAAATCCTTCATCCAACAAAGTTCCTAATACTTTTCATGCAGTTCCCTATAGTTATCCTCAAGGGATACCTCTTAAAGAAACTCAAGCTAACCTTCACTTGGCTGCAAATACTTTCAATAATGCTAAACCTAAAGAGCCTGTGCCTTTATATGTTACAATGCCTACTTTAGCTAGTCCTTCACCATCTCTTAAAAAGTCTTCCATACAATCCCAACATGCTTCCTTGTCCTTAGAAGTGGCTCCATGCCAAGAGGACTCTAAAAGTGATAAAGAAAAAAAATAAAGAAAGATCAAGATCAAGAACCCTCCATGACATCCAATCCTTTTCATGATGTCTCTTATCTATTTCATGGTTCTTTTGATCCTCTACACCCTTTCTCATTCATTCCACCATGTCTTAAGTCTTCTCCTAAGAAAGATCAAGATACTACTTACACCGTTGAGCTTATTGACAATCAAAATAACCTTACGAAACTTGCACTTTCCAAAGATGATACTTCCATTAAGGTTATTAAAAATATTTTTGTTACTTCCAATGTTAAGCCTACTAAAAATCAAGAGAAAAATTATGTGCTTATGCTATCCAAAGCTCCTTTTCAAGATCAAAGTCTTCCATCTTCTTGTTCTACCACCCCATGTTCACTTCCACTTTCTACTCTTCCTAAGTCTTTGCAAGCTTTGAACAATCCTATCAAAGAGGGTGCTCATATTCAAGATGTTCATGATCCTATTGTAAATCCTAATGCTCATTCTAAAGATCCTAATGTCCTTGGTTGCCATATAGATGTTGATGAACTTATTGATTATCCTTTTGTATCTTCCACATCCATCCTTGGACCTCCTCCACCAATACTAAGGGCTTCACATCTTCCTTCCATCTTGGGCCCTTATGTCCCTTCACTTTCCCCTCCTAACTCTCCTAATTCATCATCCATCTTGGGTCCTTATGTCCCTCCATCTCTTATCTTTCCTCAAGATCAACATAGATTCATACCCTTGAATCCTTTTCATCCACCCACTCATCTAAACCAGTCATATCCTCCTTCTTCCACAAGTCCCAAGTCTTTTGGAAGTAACTTGAATCTTCAATATAAGAAAAAGAAGCAATAAAAGAATCCATCAAAAAAAGAAGATCACCATGTCTACCCTAATCGACATAGAGGCACAAAGTCAAAAGGGATATCTAAGAAGAAAACTACAAGACAAGTATGGGTTCCAAAATCCATCATTAAAGATATTCTCTCTAAATCATCAAAAAGAAATGAAAAGCCTACGACTATATGGATTCTAAAGTCTCTCTTGAAAGATTCTAATGTTGAGCAACAATTGAAGTTGACATTCAAGCTTCCAAAGGATTTCGGTTCATCTTCTTCCAAAAACATTCTTCCATTCCATGTGCCTAAACCGCAACCTCTGCTATCTATTCACCATATTCCTTCATGTTTTCCTTCATTCACATTTCCTCCATCCTCTTGCTACCCTTCAAGGTGTGTGTTGATGTTGATCTTTCCTTCCTTTCCATCTACCCTTTCACAATATTTCCATTCATTATCCTTCTACCTTCTATCCTTTTTCCTCATTTTCCTATTCCTCCTATCTTCCAACCTCACTCACTTTACATAAAACCTTATCCTCCATTTTTCTCTTCCATCTTTCTTTCCCTATCAGCATCTTTGAGCATATCATTTTGAATCCTTGTCACATCATGGTTTATCCTTTCAAAGAGCATTATCTAAAAAGCTTGCCTTCTTCCAAAAAAGAAAAAATTCAAAAAATTCAAAAAATTCAAAAAAAAAATGAAAATTTTGAAAATGTGCCTTGGTGCAAACCTGGAAACAGGCACCTTGGTAGCAAAAGTAAAGAGAAATAAATTATTCCTATTGTGAAAACCACTCCCTTGTGGTGCCTTGGATAAGTACCATGATGAAAACCTGGCAATCAGGCATCATGCGTAGTTCTTCTACATATTTCATCATTCTGTCTTCTCTCTTTGATCTTGACAATGTTGACCTATACACGAACATTTGGCTATCTTGTGAACTAGCTTACAATGATCTTGCTTTCATTCCATTCATGTTTAGCCTTCATATTTATTTTCCTCCATTCATTCTAGCCTTTCTCTATCCTTTTCCCCTTTGGTATTGATCTAATAAAAAAAAGCAAAGCACGATGTTATGAAGCCTCTTGACATGTCTACTCCTTTGGACTGCATCCTTTCCTTATTTTGCATTATGCTTTTCCACCAGCTTGCTGATCCCTCTCATTCTTCACCTTGCTAGACCTTGGGACTACACAATGTGATCTTTCTTAGGAGTTTGATACCCATTCTGTCTATGGACATCCCTTGTACATATTTATTGATCCTAAGAAAATTCTAAAAAAAAATTCATATATGATGCTGAAAAAAATCCTAAAAAGCATATAAATTCCTAAAAAAAGAGCATCCTAGTGAAAACCTAGCAATAGGCGCTTTGATGTCTCACCAACAAAAATCAAAACATTGCAAAAAATTCAAAAAAAATAAAAAAATAGAAAAAGTGCCTTGGTGAAAACCTAGAAACAGGCACCTTGGTAGAAAAAAAATAAAAAAATTGAAAAAATCAAAAAAATTGTCAAGTGGTGAAAACCTGGAAATAGACACTACTTGAGGCCTTTGCACCCTTGTTTCTTAGCACACATCCTCGAAACTTAGCCTTTCTCCATCATGCCTTGTCCTTATTGCCTTGGTTTGGAATTGGTCCTTGTCTTTGTCTAGGGGGCATAACTGTGTTAGCTTTGGTCTCTAGGATGCATTGGTCTTTAGGACATCTTGCAAATGGTGTTTTTCAACACCTCTCCAACTATGTTTTTCAACACTTCCCTAGCGTCAAGTGTTTCTCAACACTTATCAGATATCCTACCCGCAGTCTAGCATGATATGATATTTTCCACTGGTAGATGCGATACTCAAAGTTTGACTCTATGACCTACACACATGCACTTAAACACTTGACTCGCTGAGACTTGTTTGACTTTATTTCTTTGTGTGCTATCTATGATGATTTCTTCAATGAGTGTCCTCTCCCTAATAGTTTTTGATGATGTCAAGCTAGAAGACTGGGGGTACGTGGACATGTTTTATTTCTTTTTCTGCTTGTGGGTATATTTTGTTGGTCTTAATTGTCATGAGCATTTATGCTTGTTCCACTTGACACTAGGACCTACAATGTATTATCCTTGACTATTTTTCTGCAAGTGCATGCTTATAGTCATCTTGACCTTCTTGTGTCTCGATGCGAGCATAATCTTGATATACTAAACTTAGGGACCCTCACTGCACTAGTCATCTTGACCTACATGTCTTTGATGCTTAGGTGGGATTCCCACATATCTATTTGATACAGATCATATTCATATACCCATAGTTATACTACTATGTATTGTATGATCTTGTGATACTACCAATAAAGCTCGATGATGATAATTAGAGTCTAATGGCTTTGTAACCTTGCAAGTAAACCACTTTTCATGTAGCTTGCATTGTTAGACTTCATGTTGTTATGCATTTTTAGGCTGCATTATATGTTTGAGAGGGTTTTCCTTAATCTTTCTTTTGGACTTTTAATCAACTGTGATCACATTTTGATCTTCATTTCCTTATCCTTTTTCATGATCTCAATCGAAATTTTCTATCTTAAACAATTGATTGATTTTGGGGCATTCTCTTTCTTGAGGCATATTCTCTTTCTTCCCTCCATTTCTTTCCACCTCTTCCAAACTTCTATCTTTCATTTGCTTTCACCCAACTTCTTTTCTTCTAATTCAACCTTGGGGCATAATCTTTCATGCTTGGTGATCTACCTTAGTTTTGTGATCCTTATATCCTTCATCTTGCATCAAGAACCTTATCTTTTAGTTAGATTGCATCAAATTTATCAATTTACTATGTCTCCTTTATTTCATTTTGATTTCGATCACGAGGGGGCAGTACCTATCAATTTCAATCCTTGATTTGGTTTTATCAAACCTTGCTTGAGATTCTTATCTCTTATCTTAGACTTGACAATTACCTATTTACAGAGGTATTGGCCTTGTCTTTTTCAATCAGCTTATCTTTGTCCTAATGTGTTCCCATCTGTCAAACACACGTCTGGGTTGTTTTGTGATCCCAATTCAATCTCACATTTCAACTTCATTCTTTGACTACATGTGATCCCAAATCAATCTCACATTAGTCAAAAAGGGGTAAATGTATGCACCCTAAAATGGTCACCTAGACTTTGGGCCCCATTCTCTAATTTATCAATTTTTTGAATCAATGCTTTACAATATTGTCAATCAAATCAATTTCCTTGATCAAATCCTAATTCTATCATTTATTTGATTATATTATATGGGTTAACCATTTTATCCTAAGTCTTTATTTAATTAAAAGGAATTCCCTCCCCTTTTATTAAATAAAAAGCCCCCACTTTCCTCTTATCCTAAGTTGCACAAATAAAGAATTATTCTTATTTTATAAAAAGAAGAAAAGGCCTTTTGTCTCACATGGGGCACAAAAGTGAACACTTCTTTCTCATTGGAGGAGATTTGTGCACAAGGATTGATCCCTCTTTCAAACTCCACCCTTGATCAAATCTTTTTCCTCTTAATCTCCATTGTCCATTTATCTTTAAAAGGAGAGCTCTTTTCTCATTCAAAGGATCCACTTTTTATGCTAATCTTATGCTGTAGGTTTTCTTGGTGACTTTGGAGCTTTGGAGATCTTCTTGCATTCTATCTTTCATTCTTGCATTTAGCTTAGCTTTCATGGAATTTTAGTTTACTTTCCTTTCATGTTTTAGCTTAACTCAAATAGCTTAATTAGCAAAGACTTGTAATACTTTCATTTTTCATAGCTTAGTTGCATTCTTGCATCTTCATTCTAGCATAGCATTGTATTGCATTTCCATTTTGATTCTTGATGATATTGGTATTCTTGCCCTTGTCTCTTTGAATCTGTCATTGCATGGTTTACTATCAAGGTTATTGGCTTAATAACTCTAGCTAAGAGCATTCTAAACACCCTTGTGACTCCATGCCTAGGGAGCTCTAGGTCGCTTTCTCAAGGTTTCCAATCCATGGATGCTCTTGGAAGTAATGACTTAGAGAAGTGCACATTTTGA
The DNA here is from genome assembly GCA_027943335.1 of Chamaecyparis obtusa. Taxonomy (NCBI): domain Eukaryota; kingdom Viridiplantae; phylum Streptophyta; class Pinopsida; order Cupressales; family Cupressaceae; genus Chamaecyparis; species Chamaecyparis obtusa. The sequence continues at coordinate 300,201 of BSBK01001579.1, forward strand.
GTGTACAAATTCTACTCTGTTAAGAGATTTTACAAAACTCTATTACAATGATAAGAAAGCAATAGGTATCTATCTACTAATGACAACTTAATTGTGTGATATAGATCAATAAAGTACTGATAAAGTATCACCTTAACTATGATGAATCTCTACTCTGAACTACTCGGTTAGCCTGCTCTGATTTTGCTTAATCTGATTTCCTCTGAATATTGTTCTACTTTGTCAACTGTTAATCTTGAAGGTTGGCTAGTGCTTCAAGTGCTTCTTTGCTCATACATCAGTTCACACAAAAAATGGTGTAAACATACAAATATATAGCATACAACATTATGTCGATTATACAAAATTAGGTTTACAAATCTTAGACAAAACCCTAAGATCTACAGTGTACAAAAATGACCTAGATCAAACTATTACATAAGATCTTCATTGTATCTCAACATTAAAAGATCTCGATCTTGGTAAAACACTTTCTGATCTATTGTAACCATTTTCATAGAGGAATTTTCCATTCCTAATTACTATGCCATTTTCTATGATCCTCGATAAACATTGTATAAACTGCTCGGTGTTTATTCTGATGCTTGGTGTTTAATGTCTCTCGGTATTGGTGTCTATTGATGCTTAGTAAACTGTCTGATGCTCAGTGTATATACTTAACTGGCTAGTCTATTTTGCTTATAGTTACCGACTGGGTTCATATATGTAATCAACTGATGTCTTTGATAACCTTTGATACTAATGAAAATCATTAATGCTCAATAGAGATAACAATCTCCCCCTTTGGCATTAGTGTCAAAACTTGAATGTATATAGACCTTATGTCTCAAAACTTATATCTCCGCCATATACGTATACATATCAAAAAAATTATAAATACTTCCCCTCGGTGCATGCTCCGGTAATGTGTAGCATACTTAGAAAAAAGTTTCATTTTTTGGCATATACATTGATTTCCCCCTTTTTGATATTAATGTCAAATACAAAAATTGTATAGTTACAGCTTGTCAAAAATGTGCTGATGGGTTTTCTTCAGTGACTCCAAGAGGTTTTCCCATTCCTCTTTCAAGTTGGTGAGAGCAATGTGCTCAAGACTGACTTGTGCATGCATATCAAATATGTTGTCCAACAAAGAAATCTCTGGTATTGCAACAAGCGATTGTGCCCTGACAATATGTTTCTCAAAAAATTTCAAGTATGGAAGGAGTTCTACCTACAACTCAGTAACCTGATCAGTTATGCGCTCTTCTTGCTTCTTGAGATCTACTATCAACTGCCTGAGTTTTTGAACTCTGAGTATATGCTTTGAAAAATCTTATGGCTTGGTTGTAGCTACATTTGCACTGACTGAGATTTCATTCTCAAATTGTTTAATCTTTTCACTGATCTCTATAGTGAATGTTCTGAAAGTGCATAGCTTATACAAGATTTGATAGATTAATGTTGTAATAGATTGAATTTTAGTTATTACCTCTGAAAGTTTAACCTTGTTGATTGCCACGTCTTGGCTTATTCTTTCAGCTAATTTATCTTGTATCTTTGACTCTACCCTCTCTTCAATTCTTTTGTCAACATCAACATCTGGGGTGTTGATTCCTTTAGCAAGAGTAGCAAGCTGGTCCATAATTAGTGTGCCCTCATCTACATGTATCTTGGGGATGACCTATTGTAAGATGTCTCTTACATTTTATAGTATCTCCTTGCTCTTACTCTCTCATCTCAATTTCTCTTGTGTTTCTTTTCTTGTACATAATTCCCCATATTTTCTCAATTCCTCAGGGCTAAGGGTCTTCGGGTCATATTCAAGTATCACAATGACTTCATCTAGAGTGACCGGCCCTTTTCCTTTCTTCTTCTTCTTCTTCTTCTCCGGTGCAAGTGGTGAATTATTGACAATGGTGACAATAGCTTTGCCTTCTACCCTCGAAGTGTTCTTCCTATTAGACACACTATCTTCCTTCTTCTTCTCCTTGGTAACCTCTGTTTTAGTTGAATGAGGTGGAGCCTCAGATGTGGTGTCAAGTGGAGTGTCCTTAGTTGTCTTAGGCTCTTCTTGTGCCTTTGTTTCTATTTCATTAGCCTCTTTTCCTTCAGTTTCTGATTTATCGACCTCTCTTCCTTTAGGCTTGTTTGTCTCTACAGGAGGTTCATTTCTTGGTTCCCTTGTTGTGTCTCATGGTTTCTCAGGGATTGAGCCTTTGAGTTGTTCCTGGGATAGAATCTCTATGGCTTCAACAAGTACTGGAAGTTTACCCGATAGTGATGAAAATGCACACTCAGTAACTTGTTCTTCATCCTGTGTGTTGTCTTGTGCATTATTTACATCATCATCATCATCCCTGTCATCAGGATCACCATTTTTTATGTCCTCAATGAGTACATCCTTTTCATTTGTATCCTCAATATGAATCACTTATGGATTCGGTGCATCTTGTGAACTGTTCTTAATTTCTTGACCAATTGTTGTATCAATTACCTCAGTAAGTGATACCTTTGACTCTTTATTCTTCTTTACTACATTCTCCTCAATAAATATTCCTTTACCTTTTGAATTCTATCTCTTTTTAGACAAATTTTTAAATGAAACTTTCTCATTATGCTCTCTGACAGCTAAAAGTGAACTCCCGATAAGTTGACTAGACTCATCAAGATCTGCCAGATTCTCATTTATTATTTGCATAGCTCGTTGCTTGACTTTGAATCTCTGCACATAAGCATCCATAAGCTCTTTAATCTCATCAAGAGATAAATCTCATGCAATTTCTACAAAGGGCTTGTTCCCTCATCCTCTTCTCGGTGTCCAAGGCATATGGCCACTTTTGATTTATTCAGTCCTCTAATGTCTTGGGTAGTGATAATTCAAACTCTAATGGAACTTTTTTGAAGTGAATCATCATCTAGATGACTGCTTCCTCAATTTTGTTTTGGTCTTCATTTGACATATTGTCAAACTTAGTGAGTTCCAGATCTGCAAGATTTCCATTCTCAATTATAGCTTTATCAATCTCATCAATTGACCTATTCTTATTACTAAAAACCTTGAATTGATTGTTGTCATCTTTGTCATCCTCAAGGTCTTCTCTTTTTCTTATCAATTTTCTCATTTTCTTCGGTGTCTCTGCTACAGCTTCAGGTCCTCTCTTTGCATAAGTCTTTGTCAGTGTAGCAGCCTGTCATTTTGTTACCTTCTTAGCTACCTTCTTCTTTGGTGGTGAAGCTATAGTTGATGACCTTGTGCGTGCACTTGTTTGCAGTGGCAACTACCTCTTCCTTGGAGCTTTAGTAGGAGGAACCGGTGTAGCTTCTTGTTCTTCTTCAGATTCAGTCTCCTCACTATCATATGGTTTTTCAGCCAACATCAATTGACCTTTGGTTGTAGGTTCAACTGGTGACTCCTCAAATGAGTCTGATACATCTCCAGAGTGCTTAGTTAAAACTTTCTTCATTTTCTTTGATTTCCTTGTCATTTTACCGATGACCAAATTAGTTTTTATTCTTGACTTAGCTTCCTCAAAGGTTCCAAACCTTGTAGCCTTAGTGTTCTTCCATAATTCTAGTAGTGCCTTAATATATTTCAAACCAAAATCATGATCTATTTCATAGCCCATAGGTGCTAGCCACTTTGTGCTTGGTTCTATAGCTTTTATCATAGTGTGGTCGGTGTTCACTAAGAAACAAATATCCATTGCATATTTTTTGACCAATTCATCACGAATTCTACTTCTTAAATTCATCTTCACTTTGAAATCTTCAAAATAACTATTTATTACATTCTCAGCATTATCTCCCAGACCTTTCATAATATCAAATATTTGTGAAGTGATCGGTGTATCATCTATCTAGTCAGTGTGACTGACAGAGGGAAAGAATTTATGGAGATAGAAAAATAAACATACTAGGAGTGCTCCAAAATTACAGGTATTGGACTTTTGTGTCCTGATTGTCTTCATGTTTTCCTCAACCTGTCTTAGTAATAGCTCAACTAGGTCAATCTGATGACCCTTCTTTATCAATTTGTGAGCCATGTTGACTGTGCTACAAGGTACACTATTTGATCTTCTTGACTGAAATATTTTATACCCAATGACATGTGCTACAAAATTAACTTTGGGATCCACAATTGTTGAAATTTTCAGTGCTCTACCGTCCCATGCTACGCTAGTATTCTTTTCAACATCAGCTTGGGATGAGCTTTGAAATGCTTTGGCTTTATCGGTAGTAGGGTAACCAATAACCCTGCTAATCATTCTTTGTGTAACCTTAAGCAGTCTATCTAGATAGAATGTTCCCTCATGATAGTGACTCAACACAACCCTAATCCATTCATTTTTAAAATCCTTCAGGAAATCTAGGGCATGAGTAAGACCAAGTGTCTCAACCAATTTGTACTCTAGTTTCAGCTCCATTTTCTCATTACAAAGTGCTTGATACGTAATATACATATCAAAATCTCCTTTTTCTCCAATTTTACAATGTATGTATGATCGTATGTCTCTCGTCAACAAAACTCTAGGTGGGATGCTTGAAAAAGCACCCGCTAAATCTATTTTCAAGGCAACTTTAGGGTGTAACTTATAAGGTGGTTCCTTGTAACTTGCTGACACTATTAAATTAAATTCTTCATCCACAAATTTAGAAGAACTTGCAGTAGATGCCATTTCAGCATACTAGGTTTTTAGATAAGTACAATAAATATGCTCGGTAGGGTTTCAACTTACTCAGAATGTATCGAAGAGTATGACTAGTTCGATATGCAACTGCTTGAATTTGCATGAAAGATTCTTTCCTGAACTCGCTCTGTGAAATTTTAGCTCTCCGAAATTGTAATGTGAAAAATAAACTCTCTTTTGTGTATTTATAGAATTTTCAATATTCCCACTCAACACTTTATGCAATAAATGCTTGACCTACTTTCTAGTTCATGACAACTGTTAGCTCGATGACAACTACAATCTTTCATCAGCTCGGTTAACACAAGACTTCTTTTCTTGGTTGATATTGTTATTTGATTAACCTTGAATGGTGATTACCAATGGGTAACCAATGCTCGGTCTAACTTTTACTGACTATGTAACTTTGTTAGCTCAAAAATATATAAACCATAATGCATCTTCATTCATGTAGATTTGGTATGTGCACAACATATATAAGGAATTGTATGTAAAATGTGATCATTTTGAAATGTGAGTCCCATACATACCTATATCTCCTTAAGTGGAGGTACTAATGTCACCTAATCCAATGGATGAGGTTTCACTGACAGCATTGCTTGACTCTGCATTCTCATTAGATGCCTTCTTCCACATGCTATTCCTTATTCTCATGATATCTATAATAGTGTTTCCACTCTCAAATACATGACCTTCTTTTGGTGCTCAGTCTCTACAGTCCTTGCTTAAATGACCGACCTTATGAAAATGCATAAATGCCATTCCAGTGCTTATCTAGATTCTTGATTGTCCAGCCCATCTTTTCCTATTACAATTAGTTTCAATGTGCCCATATCTACCACATGCAACATAGTTAGCCCATGTGTTATAATCCCAAACATAAGAATTACCTTGTCTCTTCGGTTGATAAAGTTTGTGTTTTGTCTTCTACTTAGGAGTCCATACTTGTTTCATCTTAGCCTTACACTCTCATGCAGTGTGTCCATGTTTATTACAAGTATAGCATATTTTCTCCACAGTAGTATTGTTAGCGTTATCATTTAGTTTAGCTCTACACTCATAAGCTTGGTGGCCATACTTACCACAATAATAGAAATAACCATTGAACTTAGGAGTGATAGGAGGTTTATCTTGTCCTTTGCTTCTACACACATTAGATGTATGTCCCAGTTTTCCACAATGATAATATGTCAACACTTTAGGTCTCTGATTTTGATTGTTGTTGACTTGTTCAGCTTGTTGTGATGATTCTCCTTTTCCGGTATAGCCTAATCCAACTTTACTTCCAAATCTTGTTTGATTAATCAAAAAACCATCAATCTTCTTGGAGTTATTCTTAGCTAGCCTCATCATCTCATTATGTTGTTTTTGTGTCTTTATTTCATTTCTCAGTTTTTCATTCTCTTCTTTGATTATTTCAACATCTTCAAGTCTTCTAGACAATTCTCCATTTACTCAGTTGACTTCTTGATTCATATTCATCATCTGATTAGATACTTGAAAGTGATGATCGGTGAGTCATTGTATCTCACTCTCTTTAGCTTGTAGTGTTTCAGTTGTTTGTCTTTAGTCTTCAATAGCTAGATTCCTTTCTTTCTCAACCTATCTAGCATTGTTCATTATTTCAACCATTCTCACCATCTAAGATTCTTGACCGATTTGCAGTGCTTTCACTTGTTCGGTTAAATGCTGATTCTTTTTAGACAAATCAAAGATTATACTTTCAGATCCATCAGAAATACTTCTGGAACCATCAGAAATACTTCCAAAACTAGATACAATATGATCAAATATATCATCAATTGCTTCTTCATGGTAGCCAATCTCATTTTGCAGAATAGTTAGGTTCTTTCTCTCAACCAGTAATTTCTTCAGTCCTTCGTTGGCTTGCTTATACTGTTCAACAAACATCTGCATCTAAATTTTCTGATTCTCAATAGACTTATCTAACTTATACCTCTCCATGACTTAGATCTTTACCCTTCAGTGGTTAAACTATCTAATAAGAGAATTGAGCTTTGATACCAATTGTTGGAATTAGGAGAGATAGGGTACTAAGAGGGGAGGGGTGAATCAGTGCCCACAAAAACTTTAACACATAAACCTTTCAGATCTACAATAGAAAATAGTAGTAACCTTGCAAAATAACTTGTATCTAATGCATGTATCATTCATCCATTCAACTTATGAAAGTAAAAAATATGAAATAAAAACTATAACAGTCCCATAACACAAGTATTCTGGTAATGCATAAACCCTTGTTAGAAGGTAAAAACTGCGATTGGGATGACACCCACAAATTCTTCACTACTATAGATAGAAAAGGTTTTCCTGTTAAGGCTACAAGTTTTGATCACTTCTGGTGATCTTACCCTATTAGGAGTAACATATTAGATCAACTAGATCTACCTAGTTATAGGATTTTAGCAACACTACTTGAGTGTGCACTCGGTTAAGAGATTTACAAAAAGACTATCAAGTCTACTCTGTTAAGAGATTTTACAAAACTCTATTACAATAATTAGAAAGCAATAGGTATCTATCTTCTAATGACAACTTAATTGTCTGATACAAATCAATAAAGTACTGAGAAAGTATCACCTTTACTGTGATGAATCTTTGCTCTGAACTACTCGGTTAGCCTACTCTGATTCTACTTAATCTAATTTCCTCTGAATACTATTCTGCTCTATCAACTGATAATCTTGAAGGTTGGCTAGTGCTTCAAGTGCTTCTTCAATCATACATCAATTCACACCAAAAATGGTGTAAACATACAAATATATAGCATACAACATTATGCCAGTTATACAAATTTAGGTTTACAAATCTTAGACAAAACCCTAAGATCTACGGTGTACAAAAATGACCTAGATCAAACTATTACATAAGATCTTCATCATATCTCAACAATAAAAGATCCTCGATCTTGGTAAAACATTTTTTGATTTGTTGTAACTGTTTGCATAGAAGAATGTGCCATTCCTGATTACTATGCCATTTTCTATGATCCTCGGTAAACACTGTATAAACTGCTCAGTGTTTATTCTAATGCTCAGTGTTTACTATCTCTCGGTATTGGTGTTTACTAATGCTTAGTAAATTTTTTGATGCTCGGTATATATACTTAACCGACTAGCCTATTTTGCTTATAGTTACCGAATGGGTTCATATATGTAACCAACCGATGTCTTTGATAACCTTTCATACTAATGACAATCATTAATGCTCAATAGAGATAACAATATTATGCTTTAATTGTTTACATAGTAATCATTTCCAATGGCATAATTTAATTAGGGCCAATAGAATAAATTACAATAATTACATCAATTACCACTATTCATGCTACACTTTCTTACAAATGTCTAAGAGTAATGATGTTCATAATTACAGACATTATGAAAAACCTCCAACAATAGTTTTGGTCATTTGGTCGACCAATTGGTATCGAAAATTTGACTAATCCTCATTGAAAAACAAGCTAAAATTTACTAGTGGTACATCACAAACACAGCAAGAAGAATTTTTTAAAATATTATGTCAATGATATAATATAGAAATTTTGTGAAAATTCCCAATGCCAAAGATGTTTATGCAGAAAGAAATGCTAGTACTTTGGAACCGTGTCCTCATCAAAATCATCTGGCAGCTCATTAACCATAACGTTTTCAAGCCAATACATTGATGCAAGCTCATGAAACCATTAAAAAATCTTCAGGATGCTCAAGTTTGGTTCCAATGGTCATGATGGTAATTTATCAGATCCATTTAGGCATAATTTAAACAATATGAATGTTTCTTATTGTGCAAAAAATTACATGAAGAGATTAAAGCAGCTGACATATCATCTTTCTTTCATCCTTTCTGAGTTTTTCAATGTATTTCTAATGGATAAAACATGGACACTTGTCTGAAAACATGTCTTGTTCATGCGGGAAACATTCTAAAAGCTCTTAGTGGATAAAATGTTTTCAAATGCAGCTAGTGATGAAAATGAATTTAATAGGAAGATAAAGTGTAATCATTCTATTTCAAATTTACATAAATGTTGAGAAGGGAAGTGGTTAGGCCTCTGCTACTATCTCTGGCTCTGAGACATCCTCTTTACAAGAGTGATGTAGTGGTTGAGCAAAGAATCTAGTAAAGATGGAGAACTAAGATGATTGAGCAAGGCATTTGAAGGAATTGGCTAGCAAATTTCATAAGCTTGAGCATTACACTAAGTGACCATTGCCTAGCATGCAAAAAGTGTCAAAACACCCACTCCACTCAAACAATTAGATGGCCTTGAAATACTATACGAAAGATTGTGGGAAGGTTGTTGCAGAAGACCCACTCCACTTAAACAATTGGATGGCCTTGAAATACTTTCATGCATATGCATCTAACATGAGTACGAAAAATTCTTGATTTAGCTTTCTCTTTTTCCTCTAGTTCTTGATGATGCTCTTTTTCTAGGGTTTATGTCTGCATTCTTCTCAAATTAGTTTGGCCTCCACTCTAACAACATGGACTTTGATTCTTCAAATAAATTATGCATCATTTTCTCTTTGTTATGAATATCGAAAAAGTCTATTATGTCAGGTAAAGGCTAGTTACTTGAGAACCGATCTTGAATATTATAGTAGACTTAAGCTTGCCAGTGCCTTGGTCAATTCTAATCTCATTAATAGAAAATGTTCAATGATTAATACATTCTATGACGGTTTTTGCTTCTGGAAAATTTCTCTGCAAAGGCTAGATAGAAATCTAAGATGTTGGAATGTTTGAACCCAGTTCCCTAGCCCTAGACAAGCTTAATTTAAAATTAAAATATAAAGCTTGAATTTTGGCAAAAATAAAATATTATCCTAATTAATAAATTAGACAAAAGGAAAAATAATCATTTCAGAGGGTTTTATTTCACACCATGAAGACTTGCCTGCTAAATATATAGTAATGTCCAATGGCGTTACTTGCTAAAAAATGCATGTATTTAAACTAAAGAGAAAATTTAGCATTCTCTTAATGTTCCTCAATTGGCTTATTGCAAGAAAAAATACAAATAGACTTGCAACATTAGCTCAACATCCCTACAAATTTCACAAGTGAGCTAAAAATTATCAACTCAAACCATGCAGACTGACTTGCTAAATCTATAATAATGTCCAATGGCATTATTTCCTAAAAAAAGCATGTGTTTAAACTGAAGAGAAAATCCAGCATTGCATTAAGGTTCCTTAAATTTTCCTATTACAAGAAAAAATGCAACCAGATTTGCAACATTAACTCAACATCCCTACAATTTCACTAATGAGCTGAAAATTATACTCTTAGACAAATCTAGAAAGGCCAAATCTAGAAAGTATGCTAGAGAAATTTAATAACAAGGGGAACAATATTCTAGACTTCTTATTTCATAGCAGCATCCAAACATTTGGATTTTAGAGGTTTAAGCATGCTAAGGCAGTTTCAAATACCACAAAAATGTCTAAATTCATGTTTAAAAAAAATTGTTTTTGCTGCCTGATTTTTGCCATTGATGGTTGACCTGAACACAATGTATATCCACACAACATTTTAAAGAGAGAATCCAAAGGTAACACAACATAATTCAGAAGACCAATAGATATATGAACTTGAGTCATACCAATGAAAAAATTATCTTAAAACATAAATCCAAACTATCATGTTAGCATAGATTAATTTCCAATAAGATTACATAGATTAATTTCCAAAAAAGTTTAAACTTGAAAACATTTTTTTATTTCTTGAGGAAAAGATAAACTTCAAGCAATAATAATAAAGAGAGAATACAATCTAAATCATCAATTTGTTGGAGAATTCATTGTAGAATATCTTTGGCGCACTAGAATATGATACCTATAACGATGAACTTCATTTCGACTTTCTTGGCTATCACTATTAACTTTAAGCTTATCTTTAAAACTTGATGCATGCTCACATTTTCCATCTAAAGCTCCATTGGCTATTGAAGGTAAATTTGTGTTTGCCTTCAATTCAGAATGCTTCCTTTTCATTCTTCTTTTTTCTAAGATTCCTGTCAAGAAAATAGTGCACAATCATTCTCTTCAACTTGACTCAAATGAGAATTTCTAGGCTTTAAAACATCTATTTCTTGATCTAACTTACCAGATAATTTAGGTGCATTCCCACTACTTAGATGTTCTTCCAATTGAATCCATTTACAAGTAACAAAAACAATGAGCTAATTGCTAAGTAATGGAAAAATTTCAAAATTAAATGATCCCAGAAAAGAGTGACGAGTAATCATCAATGGATAGTTTCAATGGAAGATAACAAGAAAGAAGAAAAGAAGGCAGTGACAAACAAAAAATGACATATTCAAAGAGATAAATAGAGAGAGCTAGAAGAAAAAGAAGTAATAAAACTTTCATGAGTATATGCTTTATATAAACACATGCACTCACCACTGATGTGTGAACCTGATTATTTGTAACCATATTTTTGTTTCTCTTGTCTGCTCTATGAGAAATTGTATCTGCAAATTTTAAATTTACTTGGCTTTCTAAGTAGGGAAATGGTGATTTTAGTAAGACTGCACCACTAGCATTTTTGTTTCTCTTGGCCAATAAGTTGTTTCTTTTCTCACTTGTTGCTTTTTCTGATTGACTCCAATTCCCTGATATACTATGTTTGAAATTTTCCATCTTTTCAATTTTATTTCTTTTGGCTAATGAGATGTTTATGTTAATATGATTTAGAACAACAAAGAGGGGAGTGAATTAGTTGTTCTCAGGTCCTGATGTATAAAACAAACTTAAAAACTTTTCCTTAAATCAGATCCAATAACCAAAACAAACTCGGTCATCACTAATTCAATAAAAGAAACATACAACAATGTAGTCCACTACCCAGCTGTAACTTAACTTTAAAACATAGAAATGTTCAAACCAAAACATTCACACAAGTATTAACACCATGATTTATAGTGGAAACCCAATTTGGGAAAAACCACTTTGTAACATGCTACTATTATTTTCACTCTTCTAAAGTAAGCTCAGTAAAAAACCAACCCTGTCAAATGTTACAATACACAATGTCAGGTGTGACCCGGTTAAAGGATTTCAATCACCCTATTAAAAGTGAGCCTTGTCATAGGACTTACATACACTCCATTAGAATGCAACCTTGTTCAAAGGATTTAACATATGACTGTTAGGTCAACCTCTATTAAAAGGATTTTAACTGTTACAATGGTTAGAAAGTAGCAGCAATATTTATCTAAAAAATATACAACTCACCTTGCAAATATCAGATCTGATTCAATACACTAATGCTGGTTTACTGAGTTTAAAAATTTTCCATCTCCATCTCTGATCTACTCGGAACTTTTCTTCAAGCAACCACCACAATTCTCCTTCAGCCTTTCCTACTTAAATAGTCAGTAAAACTTTTCTGATCTTCCAGCATTCTTTGTTCACCCATGTACATGCATATCCAAATGATCACGTTCCCTTTATACTTTCCTCAATTAGGTTAACTCATCTTATGCCACTCAATCTCATTCATAGATCTTAGGGTTAGGTCAGATTCATTGAATCTACCCACTTCATGTTCTTCGGCTCCTTTTCTAGAATCATCTCAAATCTCTTAAAGATTTACAATAAAACATTTTACAGTGCATTTAATGCTTTCAAACAATCAATAAATAAAGTCAACATGTTTTACATAATCCAAGAATTCAACAATGTCAGCTCCAAAATTAAATTCTCTTCAAATATAAAATTGCTGATGCTTGGTCAATACTGTGATCAACTACTCGGTCTTCATGTAGAAAGCTCGGTCATTACTAAAAATGTTTACTCGGCTTACACTGTCTTCCTCGGCATTAACTATTGTTCGGTCGACACTATAATTTTTCTCGGCATACATTGACTCGGTTGACACTAACATTACTCAGCTTGAACATGATTTTTCCATTCTTTTCTTAGTCAAGCCTACCAATTTAGTCTTCAGTCTTACTAGTATAAACAATACATTGTCTCATCATTGTACAACATAGTCAAGTACACTTTGTAATATCAAGATAACTCAACCTTTCTTTAGGTGCTATTGTTACCAACCTTGCCTATCCCCTTAGCAACACTCAAATAGATATAGTACTTTCCTAAGTAGCAACAGTCTTACCAATTAAGGTTTGACATCAATGACAATACAACAATTGTTTCAATTGCAGTTTCCAACAAATTACGTTCTGACTTGTAGCTATTTCCGATTGGATCTGCTTCTTTGATGATATGTTATGTCTGAAATTATCCATCTTTACGATGGCTTCATCCAGAAGTTTCCCTCGTTCCCTACTCAACAAATTTTTTTAACATGAATTTAGACATTTTTGTGGTATTTGAAACTGCCTTAACATGCTTAAACCTCTGAAATCAAAATGTTTGGATGCTACTATGAAATAAGAAGTCTATAATATTGTTCCCCTTGTTATTAAATTTCTTTAGCATACATATAAATCTATAAAGTCAACCATACTTGTTATTATACCAGATATTATTACAAAACATTACAATAAGAAAATAATCACCTTGCTCTCACACAGCCATCACTGACACTTGCCTTGACTTGCTTGAGCTCCTTAGGCCCTAATGAAGAAGATGACTTTTCTTGAACATTCTTAGAAGATGAAACTTCTATAGTTGCATTAAAACCAGCCAAGAACAATTGTTCTGAAGATGATTTATGTGATAGCTATAAGATTTCTTGCTAGAATTCTGACTTTAGACTAATAAGCCATGGCAAAGTTTGTCTTGTTTTTTAAATCCCACTTTCACAATTGCCTGTCCTACTCAAAGAATTTGAAAAATGGCCTTGTTTTTTTTACCCATCTTCGATGCTACAAAATATGATAGATTTTGTGTTGGAAGACATTATTCTTAGGCAATCAAGACCTTGTCAAAAGGCCAAGCCAAAATCCTATCAACATCTATAAAGTTTTCAATTGATTGGCTGAAAAAGTCATGAAAACACCACAAATCAATTCACTAAAAGTTACTTAAACCTTCATTACATTACAATATAAAAGTAGTATAGAGAGATACATGTCTATAATTATGTTCACTATTCATGTACACTTGCTTACAAATGTCTAAGAGTAATTATGTTCATTTGGCCTTTCTAGATTTGTCTATATTATGTTCACTTTCTTATCTATAAATATAATTTGATGAACATGGTGATGCATATTGGTTGATGAACATGTTTAAGAAGTAAAATATTTGTTAAAGTGAATGAGAAATAATATGGAATAAGAAGAAGGTGTTTTTGACCATTGAATCTACGTCATTGGTTTAGTTTGAGCTTCACTTGGTTTCGAGAATAGTTTAATATTCTCTACTTAACAAGGCCAACCACGTGAAGGTGGAAGCTCATTTGGCCCCTCCCCCCTACCCCCTAAAATCACTCTAAATTCCCCATTAACATCTAATAACATTAATTCATTCATTCATTCATCCATTTTTTAAATATAACATTCAATCATTATAATCATATGATAACATTCATTAACACATAAAATTCATTAACACACAATGTTCATGAATAATTCATTAACACATAAAATTCATTAACACACAACATTCATGAATAATTGATTAACACATCATTCATCAACATTACTTGTACAAAATTACATCCATTAAGACAACGTTCTCTCATTAGCAAAAAATGTTAATTATAATCATTTCTTTTTGGGTTTCTTGCTATTTTTTTAAGGTAACTTCTAAGAGGAAGATCAATTTCCTCGTCATTCCCCTCCTCTACTAATTCTAATGCCAATGCATGTCTCCTCCTCATATGTTCAAGAACAAGAGGCTGCTACGCCAAAGGGGGGTCCATTGCAATAACAACTATGTCATGAGTTAAATTCACACCATTTTATATTAGTGTTACAATTATTTAATTAAGTAAAAGAACTATAAATCAAAAAAAAAATTTAAAAGAACAAAACATAGATTTTCTTTACCTGATTGTGCCACATGATCTACATGGTGATCACTCTTTAGCAAGAAATTTTGTATCATCTAAAATATACACAAAAAAGGTTACACCAATTTCAATTTAAGATGTTAAATTGTATTAATAATTACGTAATTAATTTTAAATAGCAAATGAACACCTCCATCGACACTATGATGCACATCAGGGGCTTCATCATGCAGTGTAGGACCTGTGTTACGATTAGGAGGCTGCATTGCAATGTCATGCACATTATATTATCAAATAGATTGTTGCTCAAGTATTCAATTTCAAATATATTTTTTTGGCATATTTACTTGTTCACATGATGCAAGAGACTCTTGGGTTGGGCTAGTGGAAGCTTGGCGTAGGCTTTCAGCCATGGCTTGATAGCCTTCCTTGAAGACAATTTTTTTGTGTTCTATCGTGGCCTCTAAATTAAATTCAAAGCCCTACATTTTTTGATTAAACAAAATTATTTTCATTTTATAAATAATTTTTCTTTAGAATTTATTTATTGCTACTTACAATTCATGCTTTAATTTTAGAATATCCACCAGAGCCAAGTTTTTGCTACCTAATCTTTTGTAGCCTGGCCTTTGTTTCCTTTGATGTGTCCTGTAAACTATGAAAAGTTTGAAATATGTTAGATGATATAGATATAAAGATCACTAATTAGTGCATTATTACATTGTACTAGTAGTTAATACTATTGCATGCCTTCTCCCATTTGCTGGTGTAATTCCTCTTTGAGCATCCCCTTTCTCCTTTGCATCCAAAATGAACTCATTCCAATCCCTCACTGGAATAAAGGGAGGGTGCTTGTACTTTGGGTTCTAGACGAGACTCCTTCTATATGAGTCCCTCACAGTCTTAAGATGTTTGGCAGCTTTTTCTAAAATTTTCTTCTCCTTAAAAGTATTACTATCAAACTCATGATCTAAGTCTTTAATGAGCTCATCTTTTAATTTTTTATCTTGCAAGTTCCACCTTTTAAGAAAAAACACAAAATTGTTAGATAGAAAAATTAACTAAAGTTGTGTACCTTGAATATAATAAAAGAAAAGGCCTGAATGAAAGGAAAAATATTGTACCAATTAATGATATGAAATAAAAATAGTGGGATAGGGTTAGTTCACTTATGATGTTCCACCTTGTATGTATGGTGGGCCCGAATATCTTCAGTGTGAGGTCATAAAGTGTCTTATAAAATGAATCATTTCCTGCAAAAAATGTCATGGGACCAAAACTTGTTATGAATAGGTAAATGCATATTACAATGTAAAAAATAATAATTTTAAATTACCTGGAAGCTTAGGACATTTTAAAGGCATCAATTCATTATCGTCAATCAACAATGATGTCTACATAACTCCCATGGTAGAAACACGGGTAGATCTAGGAAATGATGGTGAATTATCACCAATACATGTACTCTGATCTATATCTAGCATAGCAGATGGTGCTGGTGTATCTCCTACTCCACAAAATTAATCCACTATGAGATGCACCCAAGATTAAAGTACAAATTATCAAATCATAATTAACACAAAAATAAATATAGCAAAACAAGGATTTACAAGGAATAGACCATGAAGGCGTCGATGTTTGCATGCCCCTTGTTGCCGAAATTGCACTCAAAAATCTTAGATGGACATTGGTCGACTTCCTAGGAGGAGTCTCCTGCACTTGATCACCTAAACAATACATTGTTAGCAAAGACATTCTGAAATAATAAAAGTAAGAGTTAACTTAAGAAGTTTTTGAATGTTCCAAATAAACAATTCCTTGTAACTTGTCAACTTAAGGATTATTTTACCTGAGGTGACTGGAGCTCTGCTAGTATTGGTCCTACCGCGATGTCCTTGACCAGGTACTTGAGTTTGTAAAAATTCCTGTAACAAGAACACATACATATTTTAGTTCACAACATAAAAGAGTATAAAATATAAACCTTTATTGAACTTCTATTATAAATAAAGATTCATTACTAATTACTTCATAATAACGTGCTTCTGCCATCAATTCATATTGCCTCTTTAGCATCTCCTCGATTGGATTTGCTTCTCCCAAAATGCTAATAATTTCTAAATTGACTTTTTCTAGTTTTTTCTTCAACATATTTATTAAATTAGGGATTTTTGGGATATCATCATCAAAAGGGGTAGCTATTGCCTTATTTTTTACAGGTGCTTTTCCCTTACCTTGAACATCAAATTGTGACAGGAATATCAGTAAAACTATCATAAAAACTCCAAAACCCTAAATAAATAACAAAATAATATAACATTTTTCAACTATCTAATTTGTACAATTTCAATAAGGTTTACCGTTGCTGAAGAATGGGTGGGATGAGCATCCCCATGGCCTCTATCATTTGGGGGATCCATATTGTCCTATGACAAAGATTAAATATAAAAACTTCAACAAACTGAAAATAATAGACTTAGTAAAAAAAATTTATTAATAAAATGGTATAGAGTACTTACCACCCTCATGATAGTAACTTTGTTTGTATCTATGTGATTTAAATGGTAATCTATTAGCAGTTCTTCCCCTACACTTATTGATTTTATCACACATAAAAAAACTTGATTCCCCTCACACACCTCAAATATGAAATTGGGTTGCTTATTAGTTGAGGAAGGTCACGTACTATTTATAAAAACCGCAATATTCCCTTTTTCTTTTGGTCTCCCATCAATGTACATAGAAAATATTTTATTTTGATCATTTTCTTTCCATTGTATATAATTTGTTGATAGAGCATACCTACGCATACTTTTTTTATATTGAACAATCCGCATCCAATCATTGTAATTGTAACAAGGACCAACATTCTTCATCAATTCAACAACTTTGTTGTAACATACCTTTATCCCATCCATGGAAAATAGGCCCAAACCATGTAATGAGGATGGAGCTATGTGATATATCCTCTCATTAACACAAAAATTAGTGTTAATTGGAGGTAGCTCATTGGGTACCCATTCTTTCTCAAAATGTGTGTACCAAAAGGGCACCTTGATGTCGCATTTCATCTCATCATCATAAGAACATGACTCCCTTTAGCAAAGAAAAATTGCATGTATTTATTGAATTTTTTTCTAATCTTTTGACCTCTAGTTGATCTCCCCATTTTAGTCATACTACATGTAGAAATTTCATCTACAATTCCCTCATTTCCCTCATTCGATGTAGATAGATCTGACAAGTACCTATTTGGTGGGTCCTACAATCCATCAAATGAGATATTGTCACGTCCCCTCTTCAAATAGAATTTTGATAATAATTAAATAATATATATAGAATAATCAAGTCGTGACCCACACGTACGGTTCTTCTTTGTCTATACGTGGAGATATAAAATGTACTAAGTTGAAAGTGATTATATAATTATATGTCTATATGGTTCTTCTTTTTCTATATATACATTATATGATTATATAATATGTCTATTTATAACATACATGCTGAGTGATAAACAAGAAGAATATAAAAAAATTATGTCTATTTATTGACTTATACCTGCTAATTCATGTCACTGTGCAGAATCCTCACCAAAGGGGTTAAATTTCCTACATATGTTAATCATTTATTTTAAGTTCGCTAAAAATTACATGATACGTATGCTACAAATAACTTAGAAGACAACATGAACAATATGCAACAACATAAACATGAACAAATTTACCTTATAAAAGGAATGCAAGATCATCAACAGAAGGGGTGACAATGTCTGTAGTCAATTGCTTGTTTGCAAAAAGGGTGACAATCAAACAAAATATATACATGTATCAGTAGCAATTAATTGAGCATCATAAGCAAAACATTGGTAATTATAAATCACATATGTTGTAATCATTAAATTTGAACACAATAAATATGTAATCATTAGAATTGAAATCAATAAATCAATATTAAACATATATACTAATAAATATAAATATATATAAATAATTAAATCACATACCTTGTACATTTCAATCATGTCATTGGTCATCTTCTTCATCCATCTCATCATCATCACCATCATCATCATCATCATCATCATCATCATCATCATCATCATCATCACCACTATCATCATCGCCATTGCCATCATCATCATCATCATCATCATCATCATCATCATCATCATCACCACCACCACTATCATCATCGCCATCATCATCGTCACCATCATCATCGTCACCATCATCTTCTTCTTCATCATCATCAATATCTTCTTCTTCCATAACATTATACTTTATCGGCCTTCCTCTTGGATCATGTCTAACAACAAATGACCAACCTTGTTTATGTGGAACCTTTAAGTAAACCACTTTCTCACATTGGCTTGGAAGAACATAGAGCTCATCTCCAACTGGCTCAAATGACCTTGTATTAATCATTGTAAATCTATTATCATGTTCAATAATAGTTCTATCAGAATCATTTTGATTCAGTGTTAGCCTGCACCATTTGATGACGAATAGAACTACTTTGAAAGAGTTAAAGTCACACTCAATTATATCATCCAAGATGCCATAGTATCGATTTTCAGATTATTGAGGATGTATCCCATTTCTAGATGATATATTAATGACCTTGAAAATTGCAATTATCCCAGAATCACATATTTTTTTCGTGTCATCCAACTTTTTTATGGAAAATTTGTGACCATGATAGTACATAGCTTTGTGGTGCTTAACTTGCAATTTTTCAAGCATGTGAAAATTATTTGCATCGTGAGTTGATATGAAACATATGAGTCATGATCGTTAATAAATTTGTACGTACCTCTCTACCTCTTAAACCATATGCTAGATCAATTACCATTGGTGTAACATTGGAATCATCATTATGATGAGCTTCTCTAACCAATGAAGCAACACCTTCCCATGTTAATGAGAAACTATTTTGTTGACATCGTTCAATCCATACCATCATCCAATCAAGATTTTTTGCAATATACAAATGTATTTCATCTCACTTTCGACCAACTATATAAAAAAATACACCAATTATAAATAACTTATATTGAAGATTTATAAGAATTAATTAACTACAATAACATCTTATATTTACCTCTCACTTTCCTCAATCTACCTTTTCCCATCAAGTACTCCCCTTCAAATTTGTTAATGGAGTTGGGATCCCAAATATGATCTACATGTATCTTTTCTGCAAACTTAGGAAGATATTCACTAATGTACACCATGGTTTGGTATACCATATATCCTTCCACCATAGAACCCTCAGAATTTTCTCTCTGTCAAACCAAGCTTTTCAAAAATTTCAAGTGCCTCTCAACCATCCACATTGACCTAGTTTGTACAGGTCCATACAATTCAATCTCCTCAACTTGATATATGAGGTAGTGTTCTTGTGCATTGAAAAAAGTTGAAGGTAGACACTTTTTCATTTCACACATAAGATTAGGAATTTTTCTCTTCTAATATTTTATATCTTCTTTATTGATTTCTTTTGATGACAACCACCTCATGTATTTTCCAAGATCATATATAACTTGTTTGACACTGTTGTTGAAGTGGTGTGGGAGAGAGAGAGGTAGAATGTATTGCAATATTTGTAAAATGATCTTATCAATCTTTTATAAAAGAATGCAATGAAAACTACATGCAGTATACAAAGATATAGTGAATACAAAATAACATGAATTACCTTAATAAATGTATGTCAATCACGTGTTTTCATCCCTGGCCCAAATTCACTTTTCTTTGATATGAGATTGTTTATGTTCACAGCAAATCCTGTGGGAAATCGTATTTTTTTATGACTTCTTTTATAGCATTGCTCTGTTGCTTCGAAAATAACCAAGGGCACTTGTATCAATCTGGTCTCCATTGTTATTTGATCGAATGACATTTTTCATTGCATGGTTGGATTCTTCAATGTCACTAAAAATTTTGACAATTTTGTCTTTGTCACGCCTTCCATCCAACATTTTCCATAATGTCTTTGTTACACTCTTTCCAATATGCATAGCATCAAAAAAATGCACGATTGGGAGTTTCTCACACTACAGCAACCTACTAAATTATGTAGGATAACTTTTTAGTCCTTTTGGAAGTTGGTCATTAATTCCTTGATGACCTTCATGAGCATCAATTACATCATTATTAAACAAAACACAATATCAAAATATAAATTTCAAACAAAAACCATCATATGGAATGACATTACTTCGACGATTTATTTTATTGTATTCCAACTTCCATAGGCAAGGTGTCATTCTTCGTGGCTTTGATGTAGTCTCTTCTTTCCCATTGAAAAGATATTTTTCGATAATTCGGTACTTATGATTTTTGTGGAGAAAGTGTCTATGCTCATCGAACACCTACTTTCCTAAACTTTTTGATTGATGAGATTTCATCTTTGGACCACAAACTAAACATGCAAATTTTATCTTTGTCTAAAGACCTACAAGAACATGTTTAATTGGATTAAATATGTTAACTTTGGTTAGCACTATAACATACCAAAAAAGAGGTGTTAAGAAGAGAACATACCACAAAAATGTGTTAGCCCAAGAGCATCATGTATTGTGCATACAAGCATTGCATTGAATTGAAATTATTTTTGTCCTATTGGTCTAGAGATGTCATACATAGTGACCCCATTCCATAACACCATCAACTCATCGATAAGGGGCTCAATATATACATTGATATCTTTAACTTGGTACTTACCTAGTTGAATGAACAAAAATATTACATAATTATTATGACCATTTAGATGGACTATTTATAATAAATTAATTTAGATGACTATTAAATGAAAAAATACCTAGAACAATCATTGCCAACATTATGTGCTCCCTCTTTATGGACATCCAAGGAGGAATGTTATTGTTGATAGCAAAAATAGGCCACACTGAGTAAACAGATCTCATCTCTCCAAACGGATTGACACCGTTCGTTACCAATGAAAGCTTGAGATTACGAGGTTCTTCTTTAAAGTGTGGCCAATTTTCCTCTATTTCCTTAAATGTCGAACCATCTACAAGTATTCACATAATGTCATCTTGACTTCTATTGCGTGCATGGTAATCCATATATTGTGCCAAGCTATTGCACTTGAATAATAGTTGCAGATGTGGAATAATTGGAATATACCGAAGAACCTTGCAAGGCACCTTTTTTGTTATTTGATTTGATCGATATCTACTAATAAGACAATTAGGGCATCTTGTTGCAAATTCATGTTGTTTATGATATATAATATGATCATTCAGATATGCATGTATTGTTTGATACTCCATTCTAATATCTTTCATAATGGTAGATAATTCTTGGTACGAGTGAGGTAGAATGTTTGATGATGGTAACAAACATTCACCTATCAACCTACAACCAAAAATATAATTTATTAATATAAATAATATCAATTGCTACATGATTCACCCTTTGTTAATTGTAAGGGAATTACGACTAAAAAAGGAGAAAATATGACATACCTTAACATACATGTCATTGCTACGTTGGATAAACCATTCAAAATCTTCAAGTTCACCAACAAAAATACAATGGCAAGAAGAGTTGTTTGGGAGCCTTCGTATAGGGGCTCGTGTGCCTTCTCAAGTATAGGTACATCAAGGTCTGTGTCAACATCATCATCATCATCTTGATCATCATGATCATCTTGATCATCACGATCTTCTTCATCATCATGATCTTCTTCCATGGGATCATTACCTTCTACTTCTATATTCACACCTCCATGTTTCCTCATTTGGAAATCCACATTCTTTGGATTGTCATGGTCCATAACATGAAACCCAGGGTGGTTGACCTATATCAAAATGATGACCTTATATTAACCATGACCATGATGTCATCATCAAATGATGTCTTATGTATTTTATAAATTATTAAAATACATACCAATGGATTAAATTCATTTCCCCCTTCAATGTGACCATGCTTCCTACAATGTTCCTCAGCTGTTTTGATTAGATATCTTCAAGTCTTTAAGCCCTTAAAAATTTTGGAAGGACAATAACATTTTCCATCACCTTTTATTTTTAAGTTAGACCACAGTCTAGCAATTGTCTCCCTATTTTGTTGTGCGTTGATATCGTCATACATGATCTTTCTTGAATGGAATGACTCGTTGGTGGAAGAAGGATGATTTTTTTGCAACCTGCAGATACAAATCGTCACTAAACAACCATTTTCTCAACTATAATTTTCTCAATGCAAAGGGACATTTATCATACCAAATCAAAGTTTAGAAATGGATGGTTCTGATGCTTTGCCATTACAATAATTAAGCATTTATCATTTGGTATTGTGTATTCCATTTAAGTATGTCAACAATGTTCAAAATGTTGTCACCAAGCACAGACATAGGAAAATCCAATGTTCAAAGTTTGCAAAGAAATGAAGACAATTGGCTTCTAACATGAGACAATCGATGATTTGATCTATTCTTGCTTGATATGTTGTAATTTCCTTCATGAAATATTCAAATTTTTAACAAGTTCTTTCTTATAATCCCATGAATTAACTAACTTTTTTTTAGGCTTAATTTTCTCCTTAATGTGTATTGTTTATGTGTTGTTTAAGGATTGCTAGTTGAGACTATTCATGCCATATGCATTGTAAATTGGTTCGAACAAAGAGGAAAATAAAATAGAAGGTTAAGGTGGTAGAAGCTACATAATTCACACATTGTTTATCAAAGCCATTACAAGCATGTTAAGATTTCACAATTACTCTTTTAACATTCTAAGGTGTCCATCAACATTCTTGATTTGATTGATAGGTTTCATTATTCACAATGTAATTATCATTGTTATGATGAGTAGCCACTTTTTGATGTAATCATGATAGAAGGATCCAACTAAAAACTATCTAAACATGCAATCCGAAGACATGGGTATCCTCACAAGACAGTCACACTGTTTCACCAAATGCAATGAATAGGTTTCGAACCCAATCAGTTCACATATGCCAACATGATTATAGCCTGTGCTGAAATCGGAGCTCTACAACAGGGCATAGATATCCATCAAAGCATGAAGGATAGAGGATTTTATCCAAATGTTGTGGTTGCAACTGCCCTGGTGGACATGTACGTGAAAAGTGGAATCATAGACAAGGCATGTGAGCTTGCTATTCTATATCAAGTGTATTAAAATAACATTTTTCTCTAATAGTATGTGCAAGTAGAAATTTTTTCTTCTATTTAGAAGGTATTATTGTGAGAAGAAGTAAGAAACTTAAATTGAGAAGTTCAACAAGAAATCTAAATGCTACAGCTTGGTGATCTTTGTTATTAATGTATTTGTTTTAAGTTAAATGGTAAATTATCAACTTTAGATGACTTGTTTGTGTATGGATTACTTGCACTCTTGACCTGTTTGCGAGTCTACAAGTAAAAAAAAGATAACGACAATTTGAGAAATTCACCATCAAGTTTAAATGCTAGTACTGGGTGATTTCTTCTTTTTGTCTTGTTTGTTTTGAATTACATAGTAAAGTCTCTACTCAAGGATGACACATTTATGTATAGGCTGCATGTCAATTTCTTTGTAGATGAACTTAAAAGATAGAAAATTAATTATTTTGGTCTTCCACAGTGTATTTTCCAAGTGTTCTCCTACGTGTGATGTCTTCAAAGGTCTTTTTTATTGCATGCTTAGGATTTTTAGTTTTTCCTCTTGACCTTTCTTTGTATCTATTGTACACATGTTGCACCTCTTTGTTGTGGTTGACTGTTTATTAAATAATAAATATTGAATGCTTGTTTACTAGTCTATAATTTGGGCTTTGGTGGCAGGCTTACATGTTCAAGTATGATTCAACACATGGTATATACAAGGGGAGCATTGTTGTTGTAGACAATAAGACACTTGAAATTGATGGGCACAAAATTAAAATTACTTTAAAGAGGTGTGAGATTACTATGGACAAGGCAAAATTGAAAATAATGTTAGCATTTACAATCCTCAAAAGATGATGCTATTTATGGTCCTAATTATTGGTGGAGGGACCCTGCAGAGATTCCATGGGGTGATTTTTTAGCTGACTATGTTGTAGAGTCATCTGGTGTATTTACCACAACTGAAAAATGCATCTGTACATCTTAAGGTATATATTTTGGGGTTTATGAGAACTCATTTGATAGTTGGAAAATATATTTAATATTTTGAATAATGTTATTTTCCTTAAAAAACCTTAATTGATTAAGGAACAACCTAGGCACTTATCTTGGCTTATGTGGCAAAGAATAGTAATGTTTACTATTTTCTTTTGTAACAGGGTGGTGCTAAAAAGGTCGTAATCTCTACACTGTCAGCAGATGCCCCTATGTTTGTGGTTGGAGTAAATGAAGAGACCTATAAGTCTGAAATGGTAATTGTTTCTAATGCATACCGAAGACATGGGCATCCTCACAAGACAGTCGCACTGTTTCACCAAATGAAATGAACAGGTTTCGAACCTAATCGGTTCACATATGCCAACATGATTATAGCTTGTGCTAAAATGGGAGCTCTACAACAGGGCATAGATATCCATCAAAGCATGAAGGATAGAGGATTTTCTCCAAATGTTGTGGTTGTAACTGCCCTGGTGGACATGTACGCAAAATGTGGAAGCATAGACAAGGCATATGAACTATTTTACAAAATGCCTCAAAGAAATGAGGTCTCATGGAATCCCGTGATTGTAGGATATATTCAAACTGGATTTGTTGAGAAGACTTTTAAAACTTTTAAGCAAATCTAATTGGCAGATGTAAAGCCAAATTGCATAACCTTTGTCAGCATACTTCCAGTGTGTCTCAAAATGGGAGCTTTGGAACACAGTATGGATGATCAAAAATAGATGTGATGAACTCTATTTATCATGGTCAAAAGATTCATCTCTTTTTTCAGAAGTTGTTTTACCACATAATTAGATTTCTTCTCAAATTTGTATACAAGAAGGGCTTGTGAAAAGATTGGATAAGTCTGCAAATTTGATTTAGACATACTGATTTTTTTAAAATGATAGGAAGACCTCAAAGAATCACTACGATCATATCATTGACTAGCTATAAAAAAGAGAAAATAAGAACTTATCAACACACATAAAATTGATGGTTATTCAATAGTAACCATTTTCAAATAACAAAATAGATAATTAGTTGAGAATTGATGAATAATTTCAAACATAATTTTTCAAGCTCAAATTATTCACCACCAAATTTAACTTCTACATAAATGCAAGAAATTGATATTAAGTTAAAGAGATTTTCAATATCATTACTCTAGGAAGGATTAATTTTTAGAGGTTGAAGAGGGAAAGTGAGTGGAGATAATATTTATAAATTCTTTTAAGCTATTTATAAGCTTAGACGTGTAAGAGTGATGATGCTTGGTTGGATTTTAACTACACGGGTGATTGTATTCTTTGAGGTAGCCATGTCAGTTTGTAGTTTTAGTTGGAGATTTGAAGTTGGGTGAATTGGAGCATCTCTTGATATCACCCACTTCTTCGAGACTATGTTGATTTTTTTCCTAGTGATTCTATTGATTTACTTAAAATTACTCTCATTACTTTCTTGTCACAGTCAATACCACTTCATTTTTTGTGTATCCTAATATCTTCAATTTTTTGTTGTCAAGGCTTCCATTATCATTCATACTTGGGACTGGTTTTTTTACTTATTCACTATCTTTATCAATAGTGTTTTTTCTATGTTGATAACTATATTTTAACTATAAGAAGGATCTTAACACAACCATTTTCTACATTTTCCTTGTAGGCCTTTCCTTTGAATAGAATTAGGTTTTTGTGACCAACATAAATGACTGTAACATGATCTCAGATGACTTCTCTTATCTTTAATGAACATAATCACTTCCTTCTCTACTATCAATTATTATGTTTACATACTTTCAATATCCCCATACTTATACAGATACCTCATTTATTTTCCTTGTCAATTTTTTTGACATCCTTATGACTCTATTTGTGTTCATATTGATCAATCTTTTGTTGTGTCGGATGATCTATTTATTCCATAGAAGTTTCTTCACTGTATAATTTTGCATCATTACAGTACTTTTTGTTATGTGTGTAGGAGGTGTCTCTATTATTCTATGCTCATCATTGTTTCTAGGAATCAATCAAAAAATAATAGTATTAGGTTTTTGCTTGATATGATATGGTTATCTATGGGTTTAAAGTTTAAATAGTTATCATTCCTTGTATATGCTTCCACATTTTTCATGCATGTCTGCTAAGGCAGTTGTAACTATAACTTCTAAAAAAAATCCTCCTTTCTTTATGCTTTGATCCATGTCCATGCCCAATTCCACAAATCCTATATTGATGCAGGCATGGAGGACGTTGGAAAAAGTTTTTGAGTCAATATTTACACCTACCAATTGCATTTTCTTGAAAGTTTCTAGAGCCTTTTCAAAAAATCCATTTTGTGAATGCCTTGCGATCATTGGAGTCCATGGTACACTTTCTTTTATATGTACACATCCAATAATAATGGAAGGGGGGGTTTTGTCAGATGGTTTAGTTGCAAGTGCCCTGGGAGACATGTATGCAAAATGTGGAACCATGGCCAAGGCACATAAACTATTCGACAAAATAACTCAAAGAAATGTCATTTTGTTGACTGCAATGATTGGAGGATATGCACAAAATGGATATGTTGAAAATGCTTTAGAAGCTTTCAAACAAATGCAGTTGGCAGGTGTAAAGCCAAATGCCACAATCCTATGCATAAACCGACACATAGACACATGATCTCAACCCTTCATTATATTAAACACCTGGAAATAAGAACATTTAAGGAAGCCCTTGTTCAATACATAGCAAAGCAAAGAAGAATGCACGAATTAATAATCCTTGACGAAAGTTGTAGCTATTGAGAATATAGGAAAACCCCATGAATGAGAAATTTGAGAAAGTATTTTATTATTACATAAATAAATCACAATAATGATTCATGAAACCGAAAATTACAGTATAAAGAGGTCCAGAAAAACAATTAATATTCATGTCATCTACCACATACCTTATGTAAAGATTAAGCTCAAGCTCCTGCTGCTACCCCACGATGTCAAGTAGATTTAACCTTTGCAAAAGTCTCAAAAGAGAAACCTTCAACTGATTGGGTATCCAGTAAATTAAATAGTTGGGTATCTCCTTTGCGCACGTGCTGCACTTCTAATTTGCGGGTTGGGAATAATGAGAAATGAAATTCTTTTTTTTTTAAGTCATGCCCGTGTTTGTCAAAATTTTGACCATCACAGAATTTGTCGCTATTTCGACAAACATAGGCATAAATTTTTTAAAAAATTAAAAAATTTCCTTCTATAATCCGACCAAGCAAAACCTTCTTATTTTTTGGTCAAAAATTTTGGTAGAAAAACTAGGCCAAATGTACTAGTGCCTACTTTTCAAAAGTGGTGAAAATGGAGATGGCCACATGCATCTAACTTGTCCCACACTCGTTACTAAACTCACAATTAAGAAGGGGGACAAGAGGTAAGACCAAAGGACTAGAGGGCATGTCTTATTAATTGCTAGGTCTTGAGTACACTTTTGGAGGTCTTTTTAGAGGGTTTGGAAAGACTTAGTGGGTGTTCACCCACTCTCTAATTTTAGAGACACTTAGGGTTGGAGAAAGGAGAAAGTCAAGTGATTTGGATAAGGAGCTCTTCTCAACTTCATTCTTGCCATTTTTTCTTGGACCAAGGTTGGTAAATTATTGTCATGGAGAAATGCTCTTGCATTTTAGCTTTGTATATTGTTGCTTTGGATGAATATGTAAATATTGTATAGTGTTCACATATGCAAATCTTGTTGTTTGTTGTGTTGGGTTGGGATGCATTTAGATTTTGATTCATTCTTATTTGTTTTGTTTTCTTTGGGTGTGTTTCTCATGGGAGTTGAAGGCATCACTCACCCTTTGGGAAGGGAAGTAGTGGCCTTGGGTGAAGGGGTTAGTTGGGCTCTCCATTGTAGTGAGAGTCTTTTCTCTTGGAGAAAAGGGAAAATTTCATGGGGTATGGACTCCATGAAGCCATGTAATAAATCTTGTATTGATAATGGAAATGACAAAACTTGTATATGAAAGGAATGACAATATAGCCTTGGAAGGGCACAGAAAAACTCTTATTGAGAATTTGTATTGGTATGGCATTCTCCTCCTTGGAAAAGCCCACCTTCACCCTATCTCAATGGATTATTGAAATCCATTTGTGAAGCCTTGGTTGAGAGTTAAATGTTATTTTTTTCATATATGTGTTTGTGAGCATTGTGTTGTGCATGTAACCGCTTAGTCTTGATTCTCCAAGCTCGGGGGTGGTCTCCTTGAGACCTTGGATGGGAGGTGAGCTCTCCATAGTTTTCCCCTTTTATTTGTAGGTTTGAAGGCCATGTTTCTTTTTGCAAAGGATAAAGTTTGGGAGAGTTTTATTTTGTGTCCATATGGAAGCAAATTTATTGTTGCATTGTTGTAATCATGAATGAGAAGACACTCATTTGATTAATGTATAAGATGTATTAATGTGATATACATATCAAGCATATGTGAAATTGAGCCTTGTTTATTGTAGATTTGATTCAATGTTGAAAAGAAAACCATGTATTTTAGCTCTTAAAATGTAAAGTCTGATGTTGAAAATTTCATATTGGAAATATAATGATGTTGCAATCTTGTTTACCATTGTAATGTATGTTACCTTTAAATTCATTAGAACATCCTCTTGATATTTTAAGTGATAGAATTCTGGTTGAAAACAATGGACAAAATGAAATTGATAGTTTAGTTGTGTGGATAGTTTAAAAAAAAAAGAAACTCATCTTAGTTCTTTTGGACTTATCCTTAGAGGATATAGTAGTATGTAGACAAATAAAAATATTTATTTTCCATTGTCATTAGCTCCAAAAAAAATGAACTGTAGTAAAAAAAATCATAAGTGAAGAAACAAAAATAAAAGCAAGTGAGAAAATCAAAACAAAGGCAAAAGAGACCTACAAGTCTCTCGAAAATGTATGGGAAAAATTCTCATACATTTTCCTTTTGCCACTGTCAATATTTTATTCAAAAAAAAAAAACTCCCACTTGCCCTCAAAAAAAAAAGATATAATAATAATATGGTAAAAATATGTATACACTTATATTACCTTATCAAGACAGAGGTCTAGTGGGTGCGACCCACCTAGGTCGCCACCCAAGAAACCTAAAAAGACTCCATCCCTTCAAAAACACACACACACACACAGATATATATATATATATATATATGTACACACACACATATATATATTTGTGTGTGTGTGTGTGTACACACACACACACAGATATATATATATATATATATATATATATATATATATATATATATATATATATATATATATATATATATATATATATATATATATATATATATATATATATATCATTGCTAAGGAACCCAAAATTCTTTTAAATTAAATAATATCCAATTTGAAAGAAAAATATATACATTTACCCCTTTGTAAAAATTTGTATGTAATAAAAAGGAATGTTTAAAAAATATATATATATATTTTTTAAAATTAGATTTACTTTTGGGAGGGACGCGCGCCCCACACCCCCGTACTGGGTGCACTACCCATGGCAGTCGGCCCCCCTGCGCATGATAGGGTACCGCACTACCATGCACAATGTGGTACACTGCCATGGCAGGGTACCACACTGGCATGGCAGCACGGGCCCCTGCGTACAGTCCTCTCGGGGACTTAAAAAGGGCTGAGGCTCGTTTAAATGAAAATTTAATTTTATTAAATTATTTTTTTATATGTTTTTTTATTTATTGTTTTGTATTAAATTTAAATTAAATAACAATTGTAGTTATTTCTTGCTATTTCATTTCAAATGAATTTTATTATTTAGTTTAATTAAATAGTAAAGTTTTATTTTATTTTGAAATTTATTTAATATGAATTTAATATAGTTAATTTATAAACAAAGGGTTTTGTTTTAATTAAAATTTAACTTAGTTAACTTAATTAAATCATTTTATTCCATTAGAATTCATTTAATTTGTGTTATCAAATTATGTTTAGTTAATTTAATTACTTTATTTAAATATCTAAATTATTTTTTATTCAATCGGTTACTTGATTATTCTAAATTGTATAATTAGCTTAGTTAATTTGACTTGGTTTAAGGAGATTTCTCCTTATAGATTGGCAAGAAGAACGTTGACATAAGGATATTCTTTTATACTGGTTTAATCGCTACTTTGTTTAGAAGTTAGTAAATTTAGTAATATTATTAATTGATTTTTAACTAAGAGTATTCATTCCACATTATAATATTGAAGGTTCGCCTAGATTATAATTAAACCTACAACAACTTGACCTTCCAATCATATACTCAATTTACTCATGCACCCGAAGATCAACTCGCCATTAACCCAATAACTTTTTGAGCCATCGTCTGACTTGAGGCTAGACTCTGTGCACAAATTAGATTCCTAACTCTAGACGTACTCGACAAGCTAACTTTAGTATACTCAACCTTTCAACTAGTGTCCTAGCACGATGGTGGTTATGGTAGACCACTGCAACTCTTTTGGCGGCCGCTCATTGTTTTTAACTTGTTGAATTAGAACCCCTAGGCTATGGTCGGTCTATCTATAGTTAACTTATCCTTGAAACATATGAATGTATTGTCAAGCTTCTATTTTTTTAAGAAAAAAAAATTGTGTTTTTGTTGGTTTATATGGGAATGACACAAAAACAAAATTTATTACATTTTTGCCACTCACTGATTACCCTAGTGAGGGTTTGGACATATTTTACTAATATGCCACTAACTTTATCAATTTTTAATGAAAATGGATGATTCAAAAGACAAAACAAAGAGGATTCATCCCTCCTTAGAATACCATAGGTTTCAGGACTTTAAGTTAATAATAAGAAACAAAAAACATGTTTGCAATCAAACTGTTTTGTTATGGAAGAACATAGAAAAAATTAGAAAACTTTAACTTTATTGGAACAAACTTGTTGCAACCACCAATGCTGCTCATTTTTGGGTATTACAAACATATATTGACTTGTTCCCTTCATGGAAACTGAAATGAACTCCTTTAGCTACCTTCTCAACCATCATTTTGGTCGGTTATCCCTTAAACAATGTTGTCAAATTTGACAAGTAGTTGTCAACATTGACAACTTACATGTATTTTGTACCTTATCATCTAGATATTACTCAATTAAATTCCAAGGGTCATTTATAGACCTTATAAACAAAAAACATAAGTGAATCTCTTAATCTACCGTTAAACCCATACATTATAGCTTTTAGGCCAGATTTTCCTATATTGGCAACAATTCTTATATTGATTCAAAATGACATTTTCATGGCTCTAATGACCTCATTACAACACAAAATGACCTTATAGGTCTTATTTGTCTTCATATTTCCTTGGATCATCGATATGACCCCATTGTGTTCCTTTCGCTCTAAGGTGCTCCTGCGCCAGAATTGACCTTTAATC
This sequence comes from Chamaecyparis obtusa, assembly GCA_027943335.1. NCBI lineage: Eukaryota > Viridiplantae > Streptophyta > Pinopsida > Cupressales > Cupressaceae > Chamaecyparis > Chamaecyparis obtusa. The sequence goes on from BSBK01001579.1 coordinate 332,376, forward strand.
CTTGTTGGCTTGTGGTTTATAACTATCCTCATTAAAAGTAATTGCCATGAAGAGTATAATAAAACTGGGAAGTTTTTGAAGGAAAATGGCTACTTAAGAAGGAGATGTTGAAAAATAAATCTGGTAGGACAACCCCAAAATTCCTTGCATTCTTAGTTTTCTATTAACATAAATGATAGCTAGAGTTTCTCTAATCTCAGAGTTGGGAATGCCTGCCAAATCGTTGTTTCATTCATGGCCAACCTCTAGGCTATTGGTAAATGTTTGCAAGACAACCTGCTACATCATTGCATTTTGGCCCCCCCATAGCCACTGTCCGCAGAGGTGAGCCCTGATACATGGAGTATTTTTAAAGGATCACTTATTCCCGCCATTGGAAGAAGGTGCCATTATTACTCCTCTACAAAAGCCATAGAGGAAGAGGCGAGGAAAATCTATATGGACTACAATTCCAAGCATAATGAGGCCTCCTCGATGAAAGGTAGCGGTGGAAACTCAGTGGAGAGGTCATACATCTTCGTTTCCTCTTTCTTCTTCTTCTTCTTCTTCTTCTTCTTCTTTGTATTTGTCTTTCTTTTATCTAATTATCACACCATTTTAATCTATGCATCTTTGTACTTATGGCTGAGTAATCTGTGAAATTCTAGACCAAGGCATTCTGATAATAGTACAATATGGTTGCTTTTTGTAGAAGATTGGTGAATGTTTGTGTATAGAAAGGATGGTTGTATATAATTAGTTGTATAGCTCTTCTCAAGTTGTAAGTATGTTACATATTGGGTGACATGGTTTTCATTTGTCATTGTTATAGTCATAGTGCTTCTCATCAACCATGATGAGAGTGATGGCATGCCCTCTGATGTAGAGGTGCTTGTTGCCAGCGATTGTGAATTCAGTGAGTGGACACTTCTTTTAGAGGCATTTTTCTAGCATTGGGTAATCAGGGTCTCAAGCAGCCTTTAGGGTGGTTTATATACATCAATTTAGGTTCATAAACTAGCCTTGAAAGAGATTTTGAACTAATAGTTATATCATCTCAAATTATGCTTTGGTTTCGAGTTGTAATTATGCTTTCTAGTGTACATCCACATATAACTTGATGAAGTTCTTAAGAAGTGAATATTTTACTTGAGGTATAGCCTGGTTTGGTCTTTCAGTATTAGCTCAAGTTTACAAATATTCATTTTTTATTTCTTTTTATCTATAGACGTATTACACATATGAATATGAGTATTCTGTTGTTTTGTATTGTAGGGCTCTAGTGCACTTATTTTTTTCATGAATAGTGCATTTTCTATTAATTGAATATAAAAGTTACATATTCACAAAAAAGGGGCCGGGGAACATAAAAATCACCCTGCGAGAGCTCACTCAGAAGAAGCTGGATCTAACAACAGAAACTAGAAACTATTCATCAAAAAAAAAGCATAAAGCCATCATGAACTTATTTTGAGTATACTAGGGTCTAAATATAAACAATGTGTCGTCTGCTTAAGCTTGAATCGCCTTCTCTAACACTGAACAAATCATATATACGAGTTTGAAGCATGGTGGAGTATGAAATTATAGCTTCTATGGGTTTTTAATAGGTTTTTGAGATAATTGATAAAAAAAGATTTTTCTTCCAATTACATAATTTAAAGGAATCGCTAATGATGCTAATTTTATTGGGTATGAGTGATATTATAGTGCCTGAAGTTGTTTGAACCTATCGCTTGGCCTTCAGATAAGGAGCCTACCATGGAAGCGGTAATGCCTAATAAAGGCATTAGAAAGAAACGGAATGCAAAATACGTCTATGAACAATCACATGCAATCACTGAGATGATTGTGAATCAAAATAACATGTTCGAATCTGACATAGGGGATTCGGATTTTGAACTTGAAATGCAAAAAAGTGATCATTAGGATGTTGGTTTATCCAGTGGGGAAGAAATAATTGTTTCTAGTGACAAGGAGACGAAAAACAAATGAAAGGGGTCAAAACCATTAAAAAATGCACGGAGAAGCCAAAAACTCCAGAAGCAGAAAGAAAAGAAGCCATTACATTTAGAAGATGGCATTGCTGATGATTTGAATTGGCAAGTTTGGGAGAAAAGCCTTGAAGACTGGGAACCTTGGGCACATGATGGAGATCTTGACTTAGATGCATTAATTGCTCAAAATAAGGGTCCCATGGAAGAGCAGGAACCACCTCCTGAGATGTTGATGCTATTATTACCTTTCCAAAAGGAGTGGCTAGCTTGGATTCTAAAGCAAGAAGAATCTGAATTTAAAGGTGGCATGCTTGCAGATGAAATGGGAATGGGAAAAACAATTCAGGCAATATCCCTTTTTCTATGTAGTCGTGACCTGCAACTAAAGGTACCTCTTACTGCGAACTCATCTAAGCTGTCAAACATTAAAGTGGGGTCCAATAGCAAATCTAAGGTTCTCCCTTAGATTAAAACCACACTTTTTATTTTTCCAATGGTAGCATTCATCCAATGAAGAAATGAGATTGCAAGGTTCACAAGTGAAGGAAGCACTAAAGTTCTGGTTTATCACGGTGCTAATAGATGTAAAGATATTGCAGAACTTTCTGATTATGATATTGTTTTGACAACATATAACATTATTGAATTAGAGTATAGAAAAAAATGATGCCTGGAAAGGAGAGGTGTCAATGGTGTTGTAGATTGTTTTATCTATAATGATTGGGCATACACCAGCGTTACTTTTGTGGGCCTTTTGTTGTGAAATCTGAAAAGTAATCCAAACAAGTTGAAAAGAAAGGAAAACATGCAGTATATGAGAAAACTTCAAAAAAGAAAACAATTGATGAAGAGAAAAATGATAAAGATGTAGGTGTCAGCAAGGGAAAGATGAAGGGTAAGGGAAATTCAAAAGTGTCAAAAATTATTAAGAGTGCTATGGATGGGAAAAAAAATAAAAATGCAGATCTTGATGACTCTGAGGAGAGTGGAAATAAGGTACCAGGCTCATCAAATGACATGGGACCATCAGTTCTGCACTAAGTCAAATGGGATCGCATTATATTAGATGAGATATGTTTGTTACAATGTGTTTTCTATTGTTCTTGGAAAAAGTATGGTGCATGTAACATAAGGAATTGATATATTCAATTGCAGTCTTGCTAATGACAAAAATTGCACGAGAAACACACAGTGTGCAATCAAATAAGTGATATTTATGATACATTGTAAATGTTTTTGAATAAGAAAAAGAGCATCATTTTTGGAAATAATTAAATGTCTTACTTTGTTGTAAGTCGTTTAGGGTTTGACTCTTTTATATGTCAGGCACATTTTATCAAGGACCGAACATGTAACTTACTGCTAAAGCTATATTCTCATTAGAGTTGTCTTACAAGTGGGCTCCGAGTGGCACTCCTCTTCAAAACCGTGTTGGAGAATTATACCCTCTTGTAAGTTTTGTCATCCAATTTTTATATTAACACATTCTGTATCCTTTAAAAGATACAGATTGCTTATATGTACTGTTGGATCATTGATAAATCTTACGCTGCAGATTTGAAATGCACTGTAGTTACGCTTCTTACAAATCTATCCTTACTCCTATTACCACTGTAAGAAATGCAACTGCAAATCACTTGATTACAGATAACTTCTCTTACTTAAGACAGAATGTGAACCCATTTGTTGATGCAATTTCTTGAGCTGAGCATTTAAGCGTTCATTTGGGTTAATGCCTTTTTGTTTCAAAGACCTAGAAAATATTTGTGTGCACATAGTAATAGTGTTTTAAAATGAATACCACACAGCTATTCACATGAATAAGCATTGTCTTAACTTATTGTTTTTACTTTTTAGTGTCCATGGATACTATAAGGCTGATTCAATGTTATCTTTTGTTTATAATTTTTAATCTCATATTTACTTTTTAATTTATATGCAAATTTATAAGAATTATAGATTGATATTTTGATCTTGTCTATGTGTCAGGGAGTCATAGAACGAGGTGGAAAGTTTTGGGGATAAGGGGGACAAGGATCCTGATTTGGGGATTGTAGTTGGCAGGGGTTTGGGTGTAGAGCCCCTAATTGGTTTGAGGGGCAGCACCCCTCATAAAATTTGGGAGCAGTGCCCTTTGTGCATTCCTTTTCATGGCATATGATGGGTTTGAGGGACAGAGCCCCCACCCCCAAAACCAATTCAAAGCCTTTGACATTACACGACCCTTAATGGTGCATGCTATTTTCATAATTTATCACAATTATTTGATCTTGTGGATGGCCAGATGGATAATGGTCATTTTTTTTGTTGAGAATGTAGTTGATTGAAGAAAATGTTAAACAAAATCTATGAAAACCTTTGTCAATAAGATTGTATTTTGTCGCTAATATCTATTTAGCATTGTACTTTTGAAAAGTCTTTGTATGTTACCAAGGTGCTGATAAATGGTTCAAACTTCTTATACACTATGTGATGTATTATCACGATTTCATTGCATATTTTGTTAAATTTTGATCAAGAATGTATGGCTTTTTAAATTTTTCTTATATTAATTCAATATGTGTAATATATATAATCACAATATCTATATATATATTACAAATATATTAATAAATATATCTAATTATATTGTATTAATATTCTGCATATATATCTAATTGTATTATATTAATATTCTATAGATGTGAGGAAGACTTGTATATACTTCGTACTTGGTGCTGTACACACTTATTAATTTCCTTAACTGTATTTCATTGACTGCTCAAACGAAGGTAGTAACTTTCTTTGTAGTCACACTTAATCTGAATGTATTTCCTACTGTAATATCTGTTTTCTGTATTCTCCGTGGTTAGGAGTCATCAAATGAGTTTCATGATATACTGTAGTGAGCAGACATTACTTGATGAGACGTGACTCATTAATGAGTCACGACTCATCAAGTCATGACTGTTCAAAACAGCTTCACACCGTTCCATTATCATTTGCAAAACATATCGGTGATATAATATAGCTGATGCATATCCAATAACACATGGTAGAATATGAGTTAGTCGCCGCATATAACTGTAACCAAACATGACAATGTTAATTGATCGGCTTTAACAAAAACAGTCATTTAAGTATTTGATTTATATCACCGATAGTTATCGGTATACTTAAGCAAAGACTTTCAACCGATGTCATATCGGTTATATCATTTATCATGTTTAATAAAACCATTTGATATTTGTTATTATTAAATTTTATCAACTATATAATATATACATTGTATATGTATATTGATATATATATAATAATCTTATAATTATTATATATATATATCAATATGCATATATAATGTAGGATAATATTATTTCATGTTGATTTATCTAAATAACAATATTTTAATGATGTTTATTTAATTCAATATAAAGAGATAATATGGAATATGTATATTAATATATATATAGTAGTAATGTCCATTATTATTAAATATATATTAATATAATATTATTTTCTCTTAATATTAAATTCATTTTATCTGATCAAAGCTATAAACATCAACACTCCCTCTTAGCTAGGGAAGATAAAATGTAACTCACAATAAGTTCATAAATTGTGAAGGTTCGTTCCCAGGTGGATTGCCTCTATCGGCGATTCTATCCACAGTTCGTAGGTGGATTGCCTCCATCGGTGATTCGATCCACAAGCTCCTATGTGGATTGCCTCCATCGGTGATTCTATCCACAAGCTCCTGTGTGGATTGCCTCCATCGGCGATTCTATCCACAAACTCATGAGCTATGGTGTGGATTGTCTCCATCGGCGATTTTATCCACAAGCTCTTATGTGAATTGCCTCCATCATTAATTCTATTCACAAACGCAGAGCCTCAGTGTGGATTGCCTCCATCAGCGATTCTATCCACAAGTAAGATATGTTTAATTATCACAAACATATCTATCACAATAGAAAAGTTATTGCAAGATCGTCACCTTCCAATAACTTTAACAAATACAAGTGATAATCATTTGAAAGTCATCACTTCCTTATGATTATCACAGGGCCCATATAATTATAAAATAGCATTAACATAATAATCAATCATCATTACAAGTTTATCTTAGAAGTGTTCTTATCTTTTATCAATGAACTCCCTCTCAATCATAAGGTATCTTGAATTCCATTTAGAATAAACATTTCTCTGAACATACATTTGAATTATTTACTTCAGCAAGGGAGGCTTGCATTCTAAGTTTGTCAGGACACTTTCTTGTGCCGTGACCATATTTGTCACATCTAAAACATTGCATTGAAGAGAGGTCTCTTGGTTTCTTGAACGATTGTTGATCATATGACTTCTTGCCCTTTTTTTTTTTTTTTTTTGAACCAGGATTAAGAGGATTCTCTATTATTGTCTTCAAGTCATTCTTCCTTAATACCAACATCATTTGAAGTTTCCATGATTCAAAATCAGAGGCACCTTCAAGTCTGTCCTCTAGTCTCATTCCATTTTCCATTCTGAGATTTCCAAAAATCTGATCTTGATCTTCCTTCAATCTAATCGGAACTTCCTTCAAGCGGTTAGGCTTCAACGAAGGAACCTAGCTCTTATACCATGTTAAATTTTGATCAAGAATATATGGCTTTTTAAATTTTTCTTATATTAACTCAATATGTGTAATATATATAATCACAATATATATGTACATACACTTATTAATTTCCTTAACTGTATTTCATTGACTGCTCAAACGAAAGTAGTAACTTTCTTTGTAGTCACACCTAATCTGAATGTATTTCCTACTGTAATATATGTTTTCTGTATTCTCCATGGTTAGGAGTCATCAAATGAGTTTCATGATATACTGTAGTGAGCAGACATTACTTGATGATACGTGACTCATTAATGAGTCACGACTCATCAAGTCATGACTGTTCAAAACAGCTTCACACCGTTCCATTATCATTTGCAAAACATATCAGTGATATAATATAGCCGATGCATATCAAATAACACACGGTAGAATATGAGTTAGTCGATGCATATAACTGTAACCAAACATGACAATGTTAATTGATCGGCTTTAACAAAAATAGTCATTTAAGTATTTGATTTATATCACCGATAGTTATCGGTATACTTAAGTAAAGACTTTCAACCGATATCATATCGGTTATATCATTTGTCATGTTTAATAAAACCATTTGATATTTGTTATTATTAAATTTTATCAACTATATAATATATACATTGTATATGTATATTGATATATATATAATAATCTCATAATTATTATATATATATATCAGTATGCATATATAATGTAGGATAATATTATTTCATGTTGATTTATCTAAATAACAATATTTTAATGATGTTTATTTAATTTAATATAAAGAGATAATACGGAATATGTATATTAATATATATATATAGTAGTAACATCTATTATTATTATATATATTAATATAATATTATTTTTTCTTAATATTAAATTCATTTTATCTGATCAAAGCTATAAACATCAACATATTTCTGTTTCATGAGTAGTGGTTCATAAGAACCCATCTCTCGTGAGCTTGAATTATTTGTTTGGTACCCATTCCATTGAGTTGATTCTTATTACAGGGTTGAAGCATTGCAATTTCCTAGAAGGTCTCCCTACCCAATGCCGTGATGATCCAACTACGCTTAACCATAGAGTTTTGCCCAAGATTAAGCCCACTTAGCTTGCCACTCCGTTTGCAAAACCATCAACAAGTTGTGTCTTATGAACCATTGATCGTAGATCTACTAAGCTCATTCATTAACAAGTAGGTGGTATTTTTCGTCATGTCAAATTATGTGATGTTTAATTAGGGCTAATCTTGAAACAATTTCAAGAGTCATGGTTTACAAGAGCTCATCTCTTGTGATTACAAATAGTCCTCTTATCACTCATTACATGAATGTGATTCTCATACGAGTGAAGCATTTGACTTTTAATGGGTGTTGTTGTTGCAGGACCAGTACAATTTTTTTTGCACTTGTAGAATAAGAAAGCATGGAGAGTGTGGAGGAGAAAATGTTGCAGGTCCATACAATAGGATATATAAGTACACTAAACTGATTAATTAATACAATATACTAATAATGTTATAAAGTTATATAGGAGTGATGTGAACTTTTAAATTTTTAATATATCTTTATAAATCTATTAGTTTATTATCTTTATATATAATTTTTTTACTTGTTTCAAATTATATATTTATTTTGTACGGCTGAACCCAGCCAGACTGATTTTGGGATTTTTTTTCTATATTGGCAAAACCAATTTTTGTTAAACTGGCAACTCACCACAGAGCAGTTGGATGTTTTGTGGAAAAAACGAGAAAATATAGTTTCCTTTATATCAGATGAAGGTTTATTAAAAAGAAAATAGGGAAGCCTGTAACCGGTACAACAGTCCAAGTGATCAGGCCAGCTGGAGACAAATACAATCAAGAACTAGAGGAGATGAGATTAGATAACATAACAACATCACAACATAATGCACATGAATAAGAAAGGAAACTAGGAAACTTATGCAATTCTCCTCATTCGCCACCATGGTGGCTTCTTCAGCACCTTTACGATATATTTGTTTTAAATATATTTATTAAATGAAAATGCTCAAAACTTCCAATTTCTTGTGGCTTGCATTACATCCAGAATGTTCAGCAACACAGCGATGGAAATATGGTTACCTGGATATATGAAGAAAATTAGCATAAGATTGTCAGAGCATGATGGAACCCTGGGCTGTCTCTATCTTTGATCATTTTGATTGTCAGATGGTTCATGGTGATCTTATTGACACTTTTGGAATGATGCATATATTTCTGTCATGTATCAAAATTTTATTAATAAGCGCATTTACTTGTCATTGTCCTCGACTTTTTTTAGCAACTGAAGATGTCTTCTCAGCCTTTTTGATTGTGGCAGGTCACATCTAGTCTTTTCCAATCACTGTTTGGACGCATCTTGTCTTTTCCAATCACTGTTTGGACATATTGATGGATAATACTCAATAAGCATTAGGGTACCATGTTTGATGGATCCTAAGTTTCTGGTTTGGGGTTTAGGTATTTGAAATTCACAAATTTATTTCGGGTTGAAAGCTACACAAATGCACACAATCTTTATTTAATCCAAATTTCCATTACACACACACCCACCCACTTTGTCTTTATTTGATCGAAATTCTTTTATATCCTGAATGTATCCATATATAACTGTTAAATCATAAAAGGATTTTCCTTAATTTAATATATAAATAGATCCTTATCATCAAGGCAACAGTAGTCATAGAAAATAAACCCTTCACAGTTTAAAATAGGGTCCATCAAAATCTACACCTTAACCATTTATGAAATGACAAGATTTTATTATTGATTGAAAGATTGAAATAAAGATTAGATAATAGTTTTTATTATTTATTTTTCACCCAAACAAAGTTTCCTGGAAAATACAGCACTAGGTGGGGAAAACACTGATTATAGTGGATGATGGACAATGGCTATGTTTGGCCAAATCACATGGTGGTGAGTGAATGGTCATGGGTGAAAGGAATCGATGATCATGGGTGAAAGGAATCTCCGTATCATCTTCCAATAAAAAACTGGTCATCTGCTTAGGTTCTGCTGGCTTCTTCACATCTTCGCCCTGGAAGAAATCATAGTTTCTCCATGCGTCCTGACAAAATCACCTTGTGATTCAGCCCCAAATAGGGACTGGGTTCAAGCTAGATACATATCTGCACCTGGCAGGAGTTAATTCTGTAACATATAACATACCTGACAATCATACTGTACAAGATACTTCATAGTGTGTGAGGTGCAATTTTGTTTTATGATGGTAATGGTTGTTGTTTGCAGTGTAGCAACTCTTTACATGTGTTAGAAGTTAAAGTCAGTTTATGGAGGATTCAGGTGCACTATGTTTTAAAATCTGTTTGTTTATAAAGTAGAGCATAAAACAGATATTGAGTTGTGCTGTATGCCTTCTGAAGTTCATGACTCAGATCTGAGAAGTATAATGAATTATTGGGTTAAGGATTTGAACAAGATTATCATATGACAGCTTTAATAAACTCGTGATGCCTTTTACTAAAACAAAAATTTGAAAGTTTAATGTTTTATTGGAACCAATTTATTTTACATGTGCACAAGTGACAGTCCCAAGTAAAGCTTTAAAATGGTTCCACGTTATTCTGGTATTCTATATCACTTCCTTCCTTGGGGCCTTGTGGCACATTTATACTGTTGCTAATAATAATATTTAGTTCAAGACCAACACGTGTTTACAAACTCATGCACCTCAATTTCTTGGATTGTAAAAAAAACTCATATAATCTTTTTCTCAAGATGGAAAATCTCTTAACTACATTAGTTCCAATCTAAAATGATACTTTTCAACTAATTCCACTTTTGCGCTCCAAAAAATGGCCAGTTATTGGGCCCTCGGTCACCATCTGCAGATTTTGTAATTTCATTAAGTAATGATCCACTACCCCATTAGACATCGATTTAGTTTTTTGCAATAAACTTCTACCACTAAGTCCACTTTGCACTTAAATTAGTAGCCAATTATTGGGCAGAAAATTAAAATTTAACAAACATGGAATTTAAATAAAATACCCACAAATCCCATATGACATTAAAATTCACAATGTCATCCAATATTTTCAGCTGCCAGCATGATTTCCTTCCATCAATTGAATTAGAAACTATGAATTCCATGTCATATGTGAGATTATTATAATATACAACCATTTGATTTAAATTGGTGCAAAGGTTTATCTTTCCAACCTCTATAGATCTGTGAATTGCAATTCATCCTGATGTGTTATTTGAGAAGATCGTTGAGCTATTTTTCCATATTTATCTCTGTCTATATATTTGGGATGTTATCAACCAATTGCTTCTTTATCCGCCCCCCTTTATTAGATGTGGAACCTAGTACTTCGGTGGGAAAGAAGATAGCAGCCTCAAAAGTAGGGTAGGAGCAGGACAATCCCTTCGTTAAGAGTGAAGATATTTAAAATGTGATCATTTGTATGTATGCGTGAAAAATGATGAAGCATGGAAAAGGGACAAACCAATTGACTAAATTCCTAAGAGACACGGCTCCATAATTGAGTGACTGCAGGGGATATGTTGACAATGGATTTATTGAAGAGACTTTATAAATCAAATATGAAAGGCAAGAGTTTAACCCAATTTCACAACTAGCACACTTGCTACCTATAATGGCATGGTTGATTTGGGGATGGGGACAGGGAAAACCTACAATTTTTTTCATAGAATTCCTCACAAAAATTGCAGCCATAGAAAGTCTTGATTGAAGAATATGCACAAGATTGACATGGTGAAAGGGTATCAGAAACTTTTAATCAACACACTTGGTTGAGTGTTGGCTCAAACTACTCTATTTCTGGTACATGCACGTGCAAGATATGGAAGCACAATCAACACATGTGAACTATTTGACAGAATGTCTAATAGAAATGTGGTCTGGTGAAATACATAGATGGTTGGCATATGCACAAAACCATTATTTTGAAGAAACTTTGGAAGCCTTTCAAGAATGTGTTTTGAGCCAAGTTTATACTTGATATGCTCTAATATATATGTCCAAAATGTGGAAACAAAGAAGGCACATTAACTGTGTGACAAAATGCCTCAAGGGAATCCAGCTACAAAAACTTGTAATGCCTGCCCTATATATACAAAATGAACTTGTTGAAAATGCATGCAATATTACAATAAACTCATATGACTCTTCAATTGATAGTACTCATTTTCTTCAAACTGCAAGGTTCTATGATCATATGTACCTCATATTTGTGTCTTGTGCGCCTGTCAATTCTCATTGTGGATATTTCCAATAATTAGGCACATTAAGTTGCTGCAGTTGATTCTTTAAAATTGTTATTGTTGACAAAATTCCTCAAAGATTCGCAGTCTTATTGACTATATAAATTGCATGTTCAAATACATGAATGTTCAACTCCAATTTGAAGTTGGAGGAACACAGAGATGTTGATGAAGTAACAATTAAATATGAAGATAGACTGGAAGATGGAATCATTGTTTCCAAATTAGAGGATCCTACAGAGTTCTATGTGAAGGACGGTTACTTTTGTCTTTCTTTTTGTGAAAGTCTAATATGTGAACGAACTAAAGCAATATAAAAATCACATAAGACAAGTACAAAGCATGTGAAAAATGAAAGAGAAATCTCAGTGAATATTGAGAAATCGCAGTGGTACAATGCTGTCATTTTGGGAGTTTAATGTCAGTGGCACACAGAAGCCTCAGAGGTAGGCTAGGATCAGGACAGTCCATTTGCATTACAATGATAGTAGAAAGTGAGAAGGAAGGGCCTAACCTTACTGTGCAGTAGCCTGTGTGGGCCTGATAATGGAGATTATATGATGTGAATATTTTTTATAACCCATGTGTGATTGATATATGATGTAAACCTATTTACGTGCATATTCACTCTAGAACCCTCATTTGAGGTATATTCATTGTGTATCTTTCATCCTCCATCAAAAAAATCAAGGGCAAGAAAAAGCTCCTACTTTGAAGTCTGACAGACTTAAAATAACATCAAATCAAGAGAAAAAAAATATATAAACAATTAAACCCACTCAAGAAAAGGCGTTGATAAATCAAAGTGATAGCCAAATTTTCCTGCAGTACCTTCCTTAGATTCACCGATCTCCTACCCATTTTATCTAATCAGGCCCTTCTTTTGTGAGAATGTTCTTACCTAAAAAAAACTGGTAGATACTTTATGAACCAATACTTTCTCTTTAAAGGCAGCCTTCGTCTGCAGTGATTTCAATCCTTGCGTAGATATGAATCGTTCCTTCTCTTTTCAACCGAATTGCTCTGACTATTTCCTACTCTTTTCCAATCGTTTTGACCCTTCCCAATATTATGTACCAAGGATTGGGTGATAAAATTGTTATATTAGCTCCAAATAACGAGAATTATAGACCAAACAAAGAAGGCACAACTCCACCTTGGACCACAATGCTGAAATTCTTAACACTAAAATTGAAGCTCCCTCTTACCCTGCACATAAACACTATCAAACCCATTAAAAAAAAAGAATTGAGCAATCAAAGAGACTGTATTTAAATCAAATAACCATATTTTTCTGCATTATCTGATAAAAACCCCTAAATAATAAACCCAAAATTATTTCATTGCTTAAGAAGACATGCCCTCAAGCTATTCTCTCAACTAAGGAGTAAAGTTTGTTGTAAATCCTTTCACATCTTTGTCGACTAAGGAGCAAAGTTTGTTGTAAATCCTTTCACATCTTTGTCGTAGATAGGAGAGAATGAGGATGCAAATTTTGGCTTGACCTCTTAATCCAAAAACATGCTAAAAATTCACTTCCCCGCCATTCCTCTGCCCTTCCCGCTTGCTGCAGGGTGAAAATGCATGCAGTTTCTTTTTTTTTGTTTTGGAAAATGCATGTTTTGTTTTGTCTTAATTTTAAATGTAAGACAATTAAAAAATATTAATTTATAATTTATATAACTAAAATAATATTTTATGTTTTTAAGACAAAATATTAATTTTGTCTTTAATAAATGTCTTAAAACACCTTCTATGTAGTAGTGAGGTTATCTAGAAAGTTGTTTGTTAATGATGGAAAGAGAGCATCTTTTAATTAATAATGTATTAAACATTAAAAAATACATAACAATTAATATATTTAATAATTAAAAAATTGATAATTATAATCTATAGTTTCTATTAATTTTTTATTTTTTTAATTTGTTTTCAAATGCTACGCTATTGGATAATGTCCTTTAGTAAAGAAACTTGGTCTTTTTCATCAAGCAAACTTTGAGTCAAATTGTGATATTAATACTATAGAATTCAACTTGTGGTTTTTCAGTAAAACTCATTGACCCTGTTTCATACCATTGACTTCATAACAAGGTTTTTATCAAAAAGACTAGAGCACACATAGAATAGCAAGATCCTAGTTGATGTCTTTTGACACTACCCCTTTCAAACACAAGTTCTAAGTATACAAGTGAATAGATTTTATGAATCAAATTCAATAAGGATAATTTCATGTTCAAGGATTAGCAAAGATCCTAGCTGATGGATTTTGACACTACCCCTTTCAAACACAAGTTCCAAGATCATGTCAATTCTACTAGTGGGAGATCCAGTAGCAAAGCTAGCAGCAGAGAAAGAACCAGTATCAAAAGACTCCATTACTTTTTTCAAGCATTGGATCCTGCCCAACTTCCTTAAATCTATCCTATTGGTGAATAAACATCACTGTTGAAATGCAACTTCTAAGTATATAAGTCTATGATATTACCGAATGTTAGTATAAAGGAGTAATAATCATTCATTTAGTCATTTTTTAGGGGTGACTAATTATTTAGTCATTTATTTGGTCATTTATTTAGTCATTTATATTTTGCTATCCTTGTGATATAACTTGATGACCAAATTAGTCATTTATTTGGTCATTTATACTTGTGAATTGCAAAACAATAGTAGAATATGATCAGTTTTAGTCACGTGACTAAAAATTTTAGTCATGTGACAAAAATTTTTAGTCATGTAGTCATTTATTTTCTAAATTCTACTAGTGATATTTATTGTCAAAGTCATACCTCTCACAATATCTTCTTAGTGTCTTTAGGTTACCATCTCTTATAATCCTTCTATGCAATATCTCTATGTTTGGTTTCCAGTGGTATGTGTCCTTTATTTTGTTTTGTTCTATCTTGTCTTCTTTCTTCTCATTTACCTTATCCTTTTTCTTCTGAGGTTCCTTATCAAATTTCTTCTTATCTTCCACTTCAAACTTGTGTTTCTTAGGGCTATTTGGTTTGGTTGATCTGGTGGATCTTCTAAGTTTGTTCGCAGGTGTATCTTCTTGTGCTATCTTCTCTGAAGTGATAGATAGGTCAATTATAGTAGAAGTGGGACTTACTATGTTTTTTTTCTTCAGAAGATGGAGGGACTGAAAGACCCATGCTTTCTGATCTAGAAGCTCCCTCAGTCATCTTAGTCCTTACCTCTTTTAACTCTTCCTTTGTCACCCCAGCATTAGTTGCCATATCACCAACCATTTTCTCTATATTTATTTTCCTTATACCTCTATCATGTTCTTCTCTAACTTTAGCTTATTTCTCTTCATATGTACCCCATCTTTCTTCAGATGTGTCAACTTCAAATGCCAAAACATGTTCTACTTGCATAACAAGAACTTCTGAACTGACTTCAAAGCCCATGGGATAATACCATTTCATCCTTGGTTCAACTACTTCAAAACACACACAATAAGTTTCAACCATGAAACAAATTGTATCCTTGTATCTCTCAACCAACTCTTTAAGAATTATGACTCTTTCTTTCATCTGTTTCTGTATAATCTTAATCATGCCAAATAGTTCACCATCTACCCATGTGTTATTTTTTCTTCTGTAACTTTTTGATATCTGAATCCCAGTGTGTATGTTATCCTTTCATGCTCTAGGGTGCATTTCAGGGAACTTATGCTCAATATGTATATACATGTGAGCTAGAAGTGAGCCAAATCTAAAAGCCTTACATTTATCCTTCTTGATTATCTTCACATTCTCTAAGAAATGTTGTGCCAGAACCTCACATAGGTTTAATTTTGTGTATTCTTTTACCATCCTATAGGTCATCACAATAGCTCCTACTAAGATTGAATTAGGTCTACTGCTATAATAAATTTTATATCCAAGTATCATTGCAACTAGTCTTACATCCTATTGGAAAATATCATTCACTATCATAGCTCTCTTATTCCATTTAGAGTGTGATAGGTTTTCAACTTGTTTCTTGATGTTCTTTTCTACTACAGGAATAACTCCAGTTTTTTCCAACCCAGTTATGTCATTAATTAATTGACTACAAATCTTTACAAGTTGCTCTCCTATCCAAATGAATTGGTCATGAACTCTGCTAAGTATAATTTTGAACCATTCTTCTTCACTGAATTCATGCATGTTGGTTATTTTCATAATACTTAGGTCATCTAGGTGTTTGAACTCATCCTTCATTTTACCATCTTGTCCAATCATGTCCTTCATTTATCTGAATATCTTTATGTCACCTAATGTCTCATATTTTCAATTTATGTATGCCCTAATATCCTCTACATGTAGGATGTCATATGGTGTTTGGGAAAAGTCTCCTTCAGGGTCATCCTCACAAGATTTAAAGGGATGTTTCTTAAATTTATAGCTAGTTCTATCCTCAACATTATAAATTATTGGTGCATCCATAGTTTTTGCTTGAGTAAATGATCTAAATACCTTAAACATGTTGAATTTAGAACTTCCACTTCAATCAATTATGAAATGTAGCTTCTTGGTATTTTGAAACACTCTAAACTCTACTATCCTTGGTTGTTTCTTATCAAATGGTGAAGAAATAAGTAGCTTTGAGGTCTTTTATACATCGCTAAGTGAGAAAATGCACTTTACTCAATTAACTCGACTTCACATACTGTCTAGTCAATCACAAATCTCATGCTCATAGGATATGAATCTTGATATGTTGCGATCACAGACATAGGTTCCATAGTGTTTGTATATACACTATAACTAAGCTCACATGAGCTCCCTCCTCAGAATTAGGGGCTAGATATAATCTATTGTCTTCATCCACTACTCCCTCGAAGGCCATGTGTGGCCTTTTAGGTTGATGTAGCAATGTTAGCATCAGGAGAAGGCACAGTAGCATCTATTGTCTCTCCCTAAACCAATACTTCATTAGATTATTTGACTTTCCATATCTTACCACTATTCTCATCTATTTATTTTCTATAATCATTCTTGAATTCATCCATGTACTCACCAAAATTTTTACCATTGTCACCAATATTCTTCTTCATAACCATAGGAGGTGGTCCTCTTTTGTTATCCATTCTATTATACTTGCAAAAATTTTCTATATGTCCTAGGTTGTTGCATTTGTAACATGTAGGTTGTCTTCTATTATGATTAACTTGAAGTTTACAAAACCTTGCAATGTACCCAAGGTTATTACATTTGTAGCATCTGATTTGAGGTGTTGATTCTTCTCTGATTTAATCTTTCCCGCTTCAAAACTGATTAGGTTTCCTACATTTTTCTTTCTTGTGTCCATATGCATAATAGTTATAAGTACAATAACCATTAAAGGGTTTGAAAGGGCCTTTCCCTCTACAATATCTCTTCATGTGTCCAGGTTTGTTAAATCCATAGCATCTACCTCTGAAAGGACTAATCTGATCTCTAGGTTCTTCAAAAGTAGGTCTTTCTTCAATCTTCACTTCATGTGATTCTTCATGAGTCTTAGAACATTCTCCTTCATTATATCCAACTCCATTCATATCTCATTTAGTTTTTTGTCTTTGTTCATCAATCTTATCACTTCTTATATGTAATTTCTAAATGTGTAACTTGGATTCAACAAGTTCTCCTTTAATGATCTGATTGTATTTCTCTAATTCTAGGCATTTGTCCTTGTAGTGATCAAGTTCAGTCTTCATTTTCCCTATCTACGTGTTCGCTCCTTTTAAGATCTCTTCAACTTTGTATCTTGCATTCTTTTCATGTTGGATCTCTTTAGTCATCAAAAGAGTAATTTCTTGTTTTTCTTGCTTAAGCTTCTTTAACTAGTTTGATGTGTCATTGTCTGATTCCTCCTTGATCTTTTCCATAAGGTCTTGTCTCTAATTTCTTGAAAGTTCAAATTGTTCCTTTTGTTTCTTGATAAAACCTTCTACTCTTCTTAATTTTAATTTCAATTTTCCATTCTCATCCTTTTCTTTATCTAGGTCATCAAGTGTTGCTTCAAAATTTTCTCGCAAACTTTAAAAATCCATTTTGATCTCGCTTAAGTTGTTAGAATTTTTCTCCAAGGGCCAATAGCTCTAATAGCAATTGTTAGGATTGAGTAATATTGAGAAGGGGGGTGAATCAATACTACATCACTTTAAATTTAACTTAAACCAATTCCAAATAAACCAAAAGATTGTAGAAATGAAAAGTACATAAGCAAACAACACAAAACTGATAACACCATTTTTTTTGTCAAGGAAACCCTGGCCAAGGGAAAACCCTAGTGGGGATGGTACCCACAAGCATAAACTAAAGTATAATGTCCATGTTAGAAGACCTAGCCTTGTTAGGAGCTGAATATTACATAGTAGATTTCCTTATTAAAGAAATATCAACCTTGTTAAAGGTATTAAAAACCCTTTTAGGGGTGTACTGAGCTTAGAACTCTTACAACCAATACTTTTGTTATAAATTTTTCTCAATGATGAACATAAACAAGTATCTTATATGGTTTGATAGTTCCAGTTGTAGTTCTCAGTAACATCTATCAACCTTTGATTTCACATCTGCCATCAATTATCTCTAACATCTCTATTTTACTATTACATCTTCTCTTTACAAAAAGTTCTTCATATATATATGTATTCTATCATTCAGTCGGCTCTCAAATATAATACAAAATAGAATAAATAATAATACAAAGAGTAAATACTAATTTGGAGACCTTTTATTACAAAATTATAGGTAATACACAATCTTAATCTATCTTAGCACGTTTGGATTCCATCTTATACTCCATTAACCATCGCGATTGTTCATATGCTTTGTTTCACTGTTCCTTTGTCTTTGCTTGTCTTCAAATCACTGTAACTCACTGATAACAATACAAAAACAAAAGTGACCTTAACTTAAGGTCATACATATCCAAAAATGTCTTCCTCTAAGCTTGCAAGTCATCATCTATCATATACTATCTTCTATGTTCAAAATTGTACTATTGTACTCTATACTTCTATTCCTATACATAGTCATTGTCAAGACTACATCTCAAAAACTATACTTAACTCAAAGAGATCACCATATCATATGTGTTTCCATAAATGGAAACCCTCAATTTCTCTATATCACTCTCAAAACATCACTTTCCAACACATAGATCTTAATCTTGTTTCATTATTATAAATCTTAATCTTGTTGCATTATTATAGATCTTAATCTTATTTTCAGTATTATTGTCTTTAATCAATCCGACATCATTCAATCTTTATCATTTGTGAAGCTTGGGACAAGTTCCTCATACTTTTTCTCAATCCCTTCACCATCATCTAGCTTTCATCTCATAGAGTTGTATTAGATTGCATTTCATTTGTGTTGGGAGACAATATCCACATAATCTCAAAGAGAAAATCAAACAAGGATTTGGGTGATCTTGTTTTACCTCATTGGAGGTTGTAGTGAAAGTTACTTATTTTTTTGAATTTGGAATGACTAACATCTAATGCGATTTTGTTTGGTGTTTTTGTGTTTTTCATTTGCATCAATTAGTCCATATTTTTATTGCATACAGTGATTTCTTTTTATAAAGGCTTAGAAACTAGGCATAATTATGAACTTGGGGATTAGACATTCAACCAAGAAGTTTATCCTCCTTATAAAAATTCATTTAATATGTCAACCTAGGGATGTGTTACTTTAAGTGGGCCAGAAAGATATATGCACCAAGTACTACTCAGCCACACATTTTATAGTTGCTACAGGAAATAAATGCAGAAAAGAAACTATGTTATGATTGCAGAAAACAAATACTATAATGGAACTTAAACTATAGCTGTAGAAGAGCAAGTATTGGAATGGAAATTATAGAAGTTAAGATTCTAACAAAACATGAAGACTCTTTCAAACTAAGTTATAATACTTTAGTTGCTCCAACACTTTCATAGTAGGAAGCATTAGCTAACCTGGGGCTTTGGCTACAAGAACAGTTTAACACTTAATACTAAATAATGGAAATGCTGGAAAATGATTTTAACTAGAATGAATCTAATTACTTTGGATTTCTCACCAAGTGGGAACCCTTGGATGAGTATCCCAAAAAAAATTATGCAAAGTTAAATCTCAACACTTCATTTGCTCATTGATTGAATAACTGAATACAAAAATATATAAACCATGAACAATAGAAAACTATATTGCCAATAAACTAATAATACCCTCATTCTCACATAGGAGCAGGGATAAAAGGAAAACTTATAATAGCTAACTAATCATGCCACAAAAATAGGTGGAACTTTTATTACAATACTACTAATAAAAAGTAAAAAAGTTATAAAGCTGGCAATAGATTAGATCTAGAAAAGAGGAAAGAGATGTTGTGACAAAAAATCTAACTTCCCACTCTCTCCTAGATTTCCTTAAATAATTCATCATGTTACCTTGGTATTTGCTTGGCGACTTCCACCTTGATCATCTAGAAACCTTCTACTTGTGTTGCGTTAATGTTTCTCTGTTGGACCTTTCTGAAAGACCGGGTCAAGCATCTAGTATATGAGTGTGTTTCACCTAGTTAAGACAATGGTCACTATATTGATGCACTGCACTTCAGAGGTTAGGATAAAGACATTTATGGCAATAAACACCAAAACATGCATGCATCATTTATGTTCAAATATCTATTTCACTTATAAAAACATTATCATAACTTCAAAGAAAGTAATATAGTATATTCATCCAAGTGTAGCATATTAAGTATGTTGAAACCGTTGTAGTAGTCTAGTGGCAGCATGCCATATAATAACAGAGATGAGTATAAAATTCTTTGAGAAAATATAACTTTTATACACTAAGTTTGCACCCTTGGTTAAAGCTCTTGTATTCTTGACAACCTAGTATAACATGGGAATCATCTCTAGGTTGTGGGACCTTTGCTAACTGAGATGAGACCTCTAGGTTCTAGGCTAGTTCCTCTTGGATAATCACCTTAATCTACTTCTAGACATGAAAAGTAAACTTTTTGAGGGAAAGGGATAGAAGGAATTCTTGGAAAGGGAAATGACTGAAAGCAAACTACCTACTAGGTGATGCACCGAAACTAGGGTTTGGATCTCAATATGTAGGATGAAATCAAATGAACAACTCAGGTCTAGGAGATCACAACTCACTAAATAGACTTGCATAAGTATTTCATAGGGGGACCTAAACATAAGACACAACCTATCACCTGCAAGTAGACATTCACTTCTGCAACTCGGTGTAGGATTGAGGTAAGACTATTAGGGGGCTAAAGTATACCCACAAAATATCAAAATCAGATCAAACACAATAACACACAATAAGTTTAGAAAGAGAGAGGGATCAGGAACCCTGAGATATCACTCAAAACATACATATACTTCAATTCAATAAGAGATAAACTCAGACAAGGAAGTATAGGGACATGAAGAATTGTCACAAAATACCTCTGCAATGTTTGAATTCGTCAATGGGAGAAAAATACAACTGTATAAGCCAGAGGGTAGAGATGATACCATAGATGACCCTTAAGAAAAATAAAATTCTTCTACAAATTGTCCAACTTTGAGCACTAAGGCTCCCAAAAGAACTATATACATCTCACTGCATGCAGGCAAGAGTCAAAAACTAACCTAACTAGGGTTACAAGATTTACAACAATAGCAAACCCTAAAGGTACACTGATCACTTATTATCAAAATCTCTGAGAAAACCAGCAATCAGATCAAATCTTTTCTTTGCGTGTTGATCCTTCTAAATTGAAAATACCTACAAATACAACAACCTCAGCCTACCAACCCACTTGCAACTCCACTAAGCCATGAAGGCTCCAAATCTGATCATATTTCCCTAGGAGAGGTACTGCTTGAAAAGGTGGCGCCAACTCTTTCTAGCACTTCTTATCATTAAAATGTAGCAAAAGGACCCTACAACGCTGGCCAATAGTCACTTCTATCACTCTCTCAACCACAACCATCCTGAGAAATCAATTCCTGAGCTAACCGACGTCGTGCATGGCCAAAGAATGCAAAACTCTAGCAAAACCAATAGAAAGCATTTGAAATTTTGAAATATAACGGCTACCAGAAGATCTTAAAATGTAACCGTTGATGAATAACCTTCCCAACAGATGAATGGTTGTGATGGGCCTTTTAAAATAGTTTAAAACCCTTCTGACAAGTCAACCACCATCATGGAATTCAGTATCCAATCACTAGTGAGCAAGTCAGTGTCCCTGACAGAACTTGGACCCACATCCCTGAGAACACCATCAGACGGTTGCCGCTATACCGTTGCAATAATGATCAAGCTTTTTGGATCCACAGTGTAACAACAGCCGCAAGATCCTGCAAAGAGTTATTTTCTTAGAAAGCCTTAACCCCATGGGCCCACTGATAACCGCCACATAGCATAGCAAACAACCAATCAAACTGTGCCATTTCAGATACATGTTGCATACCTTCTGATATTAGACCCACCTAATAGAGCCCAGAGATAAAGAAAGATCCATGGCTATCTCATGATCATGAGCCCTGACACAAACCCTTGCGAACATACACTAGTCATCAATCCTCTGTAGATGTTAGAGCCTCTGACTACCGAAAGTGGCAGGCCCCATTGACACATTTCCACATCGCACACCAACTAGCCAATGAGAAACTGACAACCGAGATACATGTAGCATCTGTCTCTGACATAGGACCCACTATCAAAATCTAGGCAATGGAGAAGGATCAACAACTATCGCTATACCACCATGATAAAACACATGCATCTTGAGCCTCTAGTATAATGATGACCACACGATTAAGTTGGAACTTAACCCGCCAAAGAAGATGGCCCCAACCTGCTGAATCAGACACCGTCGACGAATCAGGAGCTGCCAAATCAGATGAGGTGGCACCGGTCCCACTGACAAGATGAACTCTACAGGTAGGAAGATTGATGATCATCGCAAGATCTCATGGAATCTTTTGGGGCCATGAGATCATGCGACAACCATCAGATCTAGAATCTTGACTTGGCCGTCGATCTGAGACCACCAACCGAAACGGTAATTGCCCATGGGATTGCTGGGTGTTAAGGGGTTAACCACCAGGAATTAGAGACTTGGCAACTGAAGGATTTAAAAAGGCACATGGAAATTGGGAACTTAAGTGACCGGGATAAAGTAACATAAAAATATAACAAGGCTTAAGGGTTTTGCAGGGCAATGACTAGTTTTTAAACTTTTCAACTACAGACCACGGAGTAAAATAAATTGCAGAGGCCAGAGAACATGGTATAAATTCATGAAAATTTTAGGGATGGTAGACATGGTGAAGACAAAGGTCCTAGAGATGGTTTTTTTGCCAAATTTGTATGCATAGGAAAAATTAGGTAACATTTTGGTGATTTTTGCTGGATGTCAGCCTGCTAGACATGGGAAACCAGTGACCTTGACAATCCATTGGGCATGGGGTTATTACAGGAACAAAAAAATCTCTACAGAGGGCGAAAACTAGAACTGTTCTTAGAGAACTTCTTGAAAAGTAGGAAACTAAACTAGAAAATAGGGAAAGAAAGCAGAAGACACATATTTACAAGAAATTTATAGAGAGGGGTTAACCTTAAAATAGGGCTTCAAGTGGAAACCATTTACTGATATTGGCAAGGTATTTCCTTCAAGATTTGATAGCTAGAAAGCATTGGATCCCTTACATTCTTTGATTACAAATGGTCCACCCCAAAAGGAGTCAAATTTTGTGTGTCTGCCAGGTCTAGACCTGAACTCATCCCACTTGAGGACTATGTCTCCAACCTTGAAGTCTCTGACTCTAGCTCTCTTATCAAAACTTTTCTTTGTCTGAATCTGGTGGAACTCCATGTCTTGCAAGGACTTATCTTTGATTTCCTCTAACTCCATCAACTGAGCAAATCTGATATGCAAAGGATCTCCTTCATCAAATAGGGCATACTGAGTAGCTAGGTCCAAAGTTGGTAATTTAGTTGAAATGGACAACTTAGCCTCTCTGCCATACACTAGCACATAAGGAGAATTACCAATGATTTTCTTTGAGGTAATTCTATCTAACCACAATGCAGACCTAAGCTTGGTATGCCACTCTCTCTGATTTTCTTGAAGAGTCTTTTTGATTATCCTAATCAGGTTCTTATTTGTTGATTCAGCTAAGCCATTGCCTTGAGGGTAATAATTGGAACTGGTATTCAGATAGATGCCATTTTTGACTGCCCACTCAAACTTTGAGGCCTGTGAATGCTAAGGCATTATCTAAAATTATGGAATCAGGAGTGCCAAACCTATGAATTAAGTTATCATAAAAGCTTAGGACAACACTCACATTGGCCTCTTTTAATGTAATTGCCTCCATCCATCTGGTGAAGTAATCTGTTGCAGTAATTATCCATTTATGTCCTGCACTAGATGGAGGATTGATCATGCCAATGAAATCTATACCCCACCCCATGAAGGGCTGATCTATTATGATTGGTTGTAAGGGAAAAGCTACAAGCCTTTCTTTTCCTACAAACATAGCACACTTGATGCATTTTCTCACATATTCATGACTATCCTTAAAGATAGATGGCCAATAGTACCCAGTCCTCATGATTTTAGAAGCAATAGTCCTAGGAGAGAAATGACCTCTAGAAGGTCCATCATGAAACTCAAATAGGATGTCTGCTACCTTCTCTGAATCTATGCATCTCAAAAGGACACCAGTGTGATCCTTTCTGAAAAGAACTTCATTTATCAGCACAAAAGGAATAGATTGTGCTCTATAATATCTTCTTTTTGCTTAATCCAAACCTGTAGGACATTGTTTTATCTTCAAATAATTGATCATATTAGGCAACTAGCTTGTTGCCTTGTCTTGTTCTTCTACAGAATGCACCACCAAAGATGCATCCAATTGCTCTAATTTCTTTGAACTCTCATCTGATGCCAAATGTTCACAAAGGCCTCTTCCTCTAACCAGCTTGGTATTTTGAATATCAATGTCATATTCCATCACCTTGGTGATCCAACCAGCTCTTTTCTCATTTAGATCCTTGGAAAGAAAAAATTATTTGACACTTGGATGAGTAACTTTTAAATGTACCTTGCTATGTGTCAAAAAAATATCTAAACTTTTTAAGGCTTTTCACCACAGCAAGTACATGTTTCTCTACAAAAGAGTATCCTATTCATACTCTTCTAAACCTTTGCTAAAGAAAGTAATAGGCTGCTCCAATCCATCTGAATTTTCTTGGTTTAACATTGTAGATATGGCATCATGACCTTCATAGGCATAAAGGATAAAATCCTTACTAAAAGTTGGGTTTAGAAGAGAAGGGGCTTATGTTAATGCCTCTTTGATAGCTTGGAAATTTATTCTCCCTTCTTTGGTCCAACTAAAAGCTGAACTCTTCTTTAACATGGTTGTCAAAGGCTTGAGTAATTCTACAATGTTAAGCAAGAACCTCCTAAAAAAATTAATCTTTCCTATGAAAGATTGGAGACTTTTCTTGTGTTGTGGTAAGGGTAGCTCTAGGATAGCTGCAATTCTCTCAGGATCTACTGTGATTCCTTCTTTGGATACTACATATCCCAAAAATTTTCCTTCATGAACTAAAAACACACATTTCTTGGGATTAAGAGATATCCCAAATTCTCTACACCTTTCAAAAATCTTCCTCAAATGTTTGATGTGATCTACTGCATGCTTTGAATAGACAGTTATGTCATCCAAGTAGACTAGCACAAACCTGTACATGAGGCTTTTAAAGGCCATATCCATTGCCTTTTGAAATGTAGCTCCTACATTTGACAAACCAAAGGGCATCTTTTGATAAGTCATGGTTCCCCACTTGGTTGTAAATGCAGTCTTGTATTGATCCTCTTCATTCACTAAGATCTGATTGTATCCTAAATAGCCAGCCAACAATGAAAATCTCTCAGATCCAGAGACACATTGTAGAATTTGTTCCATAGAAGGTAGTGGATGGTGGTACTTTAATGAAGCTCTGTTAAGATCCCTAAAGTCAACACATAACCTTAGCTCCCCATTCTTCTTCCTGACTGGAACAAGGCTGGAAACCCAACTAGTATGCTTGATGGGGTAGATGATACCACTTTCTATTAGTTTGAGTACTTCTTTATGCATAAGTGGCTCAAGCTTGGGATTAATAGACCTTTCCTTTTGCCTCACTGGTTTGGCATTAGGCTCTAATTCAATGGTGTGCTAAGCAAGGGCAAGGTCAAAACCTTTGAGGTCCTCATATTTCCATGCAAAAACATCACTGAATTCTTTGAATAACTGAGTGTAAGCTTGCTTTTCCAATTCAGTGTTTACCTTTCCAAATTGTAGGCTCTTACCTGGTTCCAACTCTAGTTTAACATAATGTTCTTGTTGAACTACTGGGCCAGCTTTGTTCTTCTTAACTTCATCATCCTTGTTGAAGATAGTCTCTAAGCTAACAAGACCTCTAGGCATCTTATTGGACTTGAGTTGTATCACTTGATCACCATAGTTTTGTGATAGCCTATCTTGATTATGTTCTAAAAAAACATCCTCTTCAAACAAGAACTACAAAATTTGTTCATCATTGTCAAACACCTACCAATTGACATCATTATCAGGAATAGATGGTCTAACAATCACTTTAATATGCTATTGATCCATTTCTTTTGAAATGTTGTTTGGAATATCATACTGGGATCCAACAGCAGCTAACCTATCTACATTTTGGTTTAATTTCCTAGGGATAGCAACAATATTGAAAGCATGGAAATCCTCAATTACATCCCAAAATCTATGCTTGTATGATTTCATGGTGTCATTCTTGGTTTCACTTATCCCTCTTACTTGGTTGACGACTAACTCACTATCACCATAAACTTTTAAGGCCTTAGCCCTCTTTTTCTAGTCCACTCTAGTCCATTGACTAGGCTTTCATACTCTGCAGTATTGCTAGTGTAGGAGAAACTAAATCTAAAGGTAGTATAATACCTTTCTCCTTTTGGGGACACTAGCATAGCACCACCACCAAAACCATGCCTACTTCTAGCTCCATCAAAAAATAGTTCCCAAACTTGATTATTCTGATCCTCTAAATTAGTATCCTCTTTAAGAAGGCTTAGCTCTATGGCTCCACTCTCTTGTATTAAATAACTTCCCAAACCAAAATCCTAGACAAGATTTTCTTGGGCCTCTGAAGCTCTTTCATCTAGAAAAATATGAAGGATACTCTCTATCTTTGTGCTTGCTTCACTAATGATTTGGAAGTCATTGTCATCAAATATAGGGCAGTTTACATTGATGGAATTGGATACATAAGGTTCTATATGGTGTTCTACTAATGGTTATGACTTAATGGTGACCTTGGTCCCATATCTTGTATGAAATAGCATGTGAGACCAGTCAGAAGATAGATAACCTCCTATCTTGGCTGTAAACTCCCTTGGAAGACATATAGAAAATAATGTAGGGAGATCTATGATGTATATATCAAGGAGGTTGGAAAAATTGGGACTAGCATGAAGGATTAGACTGGTATCCTTGGCCACACCTATAGTATTGACTGAGGATCCATCAAGTTGGGTAACCTTCTTTTGGAAGGGCTTATATTTTAGTCCTAGTTGGTCAGCTACTTTCTTGGGCATTATAGTGCTATTAGCTCCACTATCTACCATACAATTATATACTAAAGATTTTCCAATGATTAAAGATACATAAAAGGGAGGTGGCTTTGAATTCCTACCTTGTGTGGCATTGCCCTTGGAGTTGCTACTTGGAGTCTCCTTTTCTTGATCAGTGTTAACCAACACTGGCTTTCCAACTTCTTTTGTAGGTGGAGGAGTTGTCACCTTTGTCATGGCCTTCTTCAAAATTTCAGGTTGTCCTGGAAGAGCCAAAGAGTCCCACATGGACATGGTGGCATTCACCTTCTTCATGTTGTCTAGAATATTAAAAGGTGTCGCAGTGTGTACTCTTTGTTGTGTCTTTGTCATGATGGGCTCCACCTCTTTTGGAATTTGGCCTTCTTTGCTTGTAATGGCAGGAGCCTCCTTAGGTGTGATGGGATTAGCTTGTTGTAGTGGCTCTACAAATGTAGTAGCCTTGGCATTGGAATTTGCCATCTCCATGTCTTGGGCTCTTCTCTTTGGTCTTGTATAGGCAAAAAAAGCAACTTCATCATTGACTCCATTGAAGTCTGGTTGTTCCCAATTGAAAAGAGCAGTCTCCTTTTCTTGTGATTCTTGTTGAGGCATTGAGCCACTAGATGAAGCCTTTGATTGAGCTTGTGAGGCATTTTGAACCATTAGGGCTTGGTTCATCCATCCATTTGAACATGTAGCCTGATTATGAGGCTGATTACAAGGAAAACACCATTCATTATCCATAGCCATATTATTTTGACTAGGAACCATATCTCTCATTGGATTTGTAGAATTTAGAGGTGCGGGGTTATATGGTTGGAATGGTCTTTGATTAAAACTTTGTCTTTGTCCTTGATAGCCTCCTTGGTATGGTGGCCTATTTTGTTGATAAGGTTGTCCTTTATTTTGATATTGTTGATTAGGACCTTAACGTTATGGCTGAAATGGTGGTATGATTCCTTGACCTTGCTTCTTCAAATTTGTGACCTCTTTAGTCAAGGTCTGTAATAAGTTGGTCATTTCTTGTATACTATTTTTTTGACTACTCTTTATTTCTTGTAACTCTTGAGAGAAACTAACCTTACCATGTTCTTGACGACTGGTACTAGCTTGACATGCTGCTATGATGGGGATAGGAGTAAATGGGGGTACTTGGGTAGGTGCAATGGGCTAAAGGCTAGGAAAGATGGGCATTGGTGGCCTTCTAGCAATCATGCCTACTTTGATTAAACAATTTTCAGCCCTGACAGCTATGTCAAAAGCTTGGGGTAAAGAAGTACCACCCATAGATTGGATCATGACAAAAATTTGACCATTTAGACTTTGCAAGTAGTATAAGAAGGCATGGTCAGCTGATAGTCTCACAGAGACTGGAATTCTATTCCATTTTTTAAGGAATCTACTATTGTAATCTGTCATCTACTCTTGAGGGTCTCTCTTAATGGTTTTCAACTGCTCAACTAGAGACAAGTTATCTAATTTATCCTCAAAATGCTTACTTAATGCATCCCCTAACTCATCCCATGAAGTAATAGAACCAACAGCTAAAGTTCTAAACCATTCTAGAGCCTTACCTTTTAGAGAGGCTGCTAATAATTTTGTAGCCACATCCTCTTGGGTTATGTTGTGTATGTTGTAGATGGTGGTCACATCACTTATGTGCTCAAAGGATGTTGTATGCTCTTCACCTGTGAAATTAGGTATACTCTTAAGTGCTACCAAGGGCACATCATGATGTTGAGCAAAGGCCAATGGACTACCCTGATTAAAGGGTGCAAAAGCAAACTACCTTGCCATTGTAGGAGTTGGAATCTAAAGATTAACAACTAAGTGAGTTGTATTTACTGCTATATTTGAATCCTCCTCTAGATCTCTAGTTAGAGATCTGCCTCTTCTTCTGGAATGAAAGGGAACAGGTCTCCTTTCTAAAGTATCAGGAGGTGTTGATTGAACTCTTCTTGCAGGAGATGTTCTTTGAGTTGTCTTGCCTTTATGACTTCTCTTTGAGGGAAACTCTAAAAATTTAGTGGGCTTTGAGCTTCTAGTCTCAACCTTTCTTATAAAACTTCAAACAAGGTTAGCCCTGATCTTTGAAATTAGTGAAATTGCCAGATATACTTAATAGAATGACTTCTAAAAGCTTGTATTGTGCAATATGTATATCAAAGATAACATAACCTTCAAACAATGAACTTCTTGTGGAATCCCACCGGACGTGCTAGAATTGTTATACACTAAGTTTGCACCCTTGGTTCAAGCTCTCGTAGTCTTGATAACCTAGTATAACATGGAAATCATCTCTAGGTTGTGGGACCTTTGCTAACTGAGATGAGACTGCTAGGTTCTAGGCTGGTTCCTCTTGGATAATCACCTTAATCTACTTCTAGACATGAAAAGTAAACTTTTTGAGGGAAAGGGATAGAAGGAATGCTTGGAAAGGGAAATGACTAAAAGCAAATTACCTACTAGATGATGCACCGAAACTAAGGTTTAGATCTTAGTATGTAGGATGAAATCAAATGAACAACTCAGGTCTAGGAGATCACAACTCACTAAATAGACTTGCATAAGTATTTCATAGGAGGGCCTGAACATAAGACACAACCTATGACCTGCAAGTAGACATTCACTTCTGTAACTTGGTGTAGGATTGAGACAAGACTATTAGGGGGCTAAAGTATACCCACAAAACATCAAAATCAGATCAAACACACTAACACACAATAATTGCAGAAAGAGAGAGGGATCAGGAACCCTAAGATATCACTCAAAACATACATATACTTCAATTCAATAAGAGATAAAATCAGACAAGGAAGTATAGGGACATGAAGAATTGTCACAAAATACCTCTGTAATGTTTGAATTCATTAATGGGAGAAAAATACAACTGTATAAGCCAGAGGGTAGAGATGATACCATAGATGACCCTTAAGAAAAATAAAATTCTTCTACAAATTATCCAACTCTGAGCACTAAGGCTCCCAAAAGAACTATATACATCTCACTGCATGCAGGCAGGAGTCAAAAACCAACCTAACTAGGGTTACAAGATTTACAACAATAGCAAACCCTAAAGGTACACTGATCACTTATTATGAAAATCTCTGAGAAAACTGGTGGTCAAATCAAATCTTTTCTTTGCATGCTAATCCTTCTGAACTGAAAATACATGTAGATACAACAACCTCAGCCTACCAACCCACCTGCAACTCCACTAAGCCATGAAGGCTCCAAATCTGATCATATTTCCCTGGGAGAGGTATTGCTTCAAAAGGTGGCACCAACTCTTTCTAGCACTTCCTATCATTAAAACGTTGCAAAAGGACCCTGCAACACTGGCCAACAGTCACTTTTATCACCCTCTCAACCACAACCATCCTGAGAAATCAATTCCTATGCTAACTGACGTCGTGCTTGGCCGAAAGAACGCAAAACCCTAGCAAAACCAGCAGAAAGCATTTGAAATTTTAAAATATAATGGCTAGCGGAAGATTTTAAAACATAACCGTCGATGAATAACCTTCCTGGCAGATGAATGGCTGCGATGCACCTTTTAAAATAGTTTAAAACCCTTTTGACAAGTCAACCACCATTGTGGAAGTTAGTAGCCAATCATCGGTGATCAAGTCAGTGTCCCTGACAGACCTTGGACCCACATCCCTGAGAACACCATCGGATGGCTATCGCTATACCACTGCGATAATGATCAAGCTTTTTGGATCCACGGTGTAATGACAGCTGTGAGATCCTATAGAGAGTTAATCACTTAGAATGCCTTGACCCCATGGGCCCACTGACAACCACCACATAGCATACCAAACAACCAATCAAACTACACCATTTCTGATACACGTTGCATACCTTCTGACATCGGACCCACCTGACAGAGCTCAAAGATAAAGCAAGATCCATGGCTGTCTCATGATCGCAAGCCCTGACACAAATCCTTGTGAACATACACTTGCTGTCAATCCTCTATAGATGTCAGAGCCTCTGACTACCAAAAGTGGCCAGCCCCACTGACACATTTCCATGTCACACACCAACTAGCCAATAAGAAACTAACAACCGAGATACACGTAGCATCTGTCTCTAACACAAGACCCACTGTCAGAAGCCAGGTAATGGAGAAGGATCAATGGTTGTTGCTATACCACCATGATAAAACATGTGCATCTTGAGCCTCTAGTATAACGATGACCACATGATTAAGTCAGAACTTAACCCGCCAAAGAAGATGGCCCCACTAACAACCTACTGAATCAGACACCGCTAACGAATTGGGAGCTACCAAATCGGATGAGGTGGCACCGGTCCCACTGACAAGACGAACTCTATAGGTAGGAAGATCTTTGATCATCACAAGATCTCATGGAATCTTTCAGGGCCATGAGATCATGTGACAACCATCAAATCTAGAATATTGACTTGGCCGCCGATCTGAGACAGCCAACCGAAACGATAACCGCCCGTAGGATCACTGGGTGTTAAGGGGTTAACCGCTAGGAATCAAAGACTTGGTGATTGAAGGATTTAAAAAGGCACATGGAAATTGGGAACTTAAGTGACCGGGATAAAGTAACATAAAAATATAATAAGGCTTAAGGGTTTTGTAGGGCAACGACTAGTTTTTAAACTTTTCAATTGCAGACCACGGAGTAAAATAAATTGCAGAGGCCAGAGAACATGGTATAAATTCATGATAATTGTAGGGATGGTAGACATGGTGAAAATAGAGGTCCTGGAGAGGGTTTTTTTGCCAAATTTGTATGCATAGGAAAAATTGGGTAACAATATCATAACAAGGAAAAAGATCTAGCAAAGACTATCATAGGGTTTCTAAATTATTGCATTAATATGCCTCATCATTGGCCCCTATGAAGACTAGTATCGGTCCTCAGGCACTAAAACATTTCTGATCTTTGCAAGAACTCTAAGATCTCCTTCCTAAGTCTCGCCAGTCATGGAACTACCCACTTGCTAGTAGGATCCATTTATCCATTCTATCTTTATGTGTTGACTCATATCCAATTTCTCATCTATCTCATTATCAATGTAGCTGTATAGTGGCCATAAAAGAAAAAGAGGCTAGAAGGTGAGGGGTAACCACCTCTCTTGTCATGGTTGTTGTCCCAACTATATATACCATTGAACCCACTGCAATGCATCTCAAAAGTTGATGAGACTATGGAGCTCTGTGTTCTTTAAGGCCATAGTCAACCTAGCCCAAATTTGTTGTAATCCTTCTACCACTCCGTGCCTTTCTACCAATGATAGTCTTTCAAATTCTGTAAAGAATTATTCCCTATTATCCATAATTTTCCTTCTGTGTGTTGGGTCATTGAAGCCATAAACTATTTCTAGTCAATTATGATATAACCTTTGGGGTGAACCACTCTTAGGACGTAAGGGAAGTGTAATGGATCATTCAATTTCCTTGTATTTGTTCAACTTCTCCCCATAATTAATCTCATTTCTTACCCAAGATAGTAGAGAAGATAAGTGAATATCACCAACAAATAGTAAAGGGTTCCCATCAGTATTGGAGGGAATGGCATGATTATGCAAGTAAAGTTCACATAGAATATTCCTAATGCATTATGGTGATGCTTTATATGTAGCCACAAATTTTTGAGGTGTGATCATGTCTATGTTCAGATTTCTACGAACCCCCATCAATTTGAACATTAAAAACTGCTCCTTTAAACATAGGGAATAAACCCTAGGAGGTGGCCTACATTCAATTAACTTAGGAATTAACTTTGTGACTGAATCCAACTTTCCTTGTAGAAGTTGAATTTATTTCTTTTTCATTCCTATTTCCTTTTTTAATTTATCTCTTTCCAACTCCCACATGGATTTTTCATATTTCATTTATGTAAAGTAATCAATAGATAGGGAGTGGACTATTACCTTTCCCTAGTTTCTTGGTGGAACTGGATTCACTACTATTTCCTCTTCATTTTCCTATTCAACTTATTCTGGTACTATTGGTTCCTAGTTTTCTAGTGGAATTAGCATCGATGCTTCCAAAATATCACCCTCTTGAATATTTCCTAGATGAGAAGAAGATACATTAGAGATTTCTTTTTTCTCTTCTTCTTTTTGTTCTATTTCCTTTCCCGTAATCGTGGTTACAAGATCTTGCTACATCATATCATGACACCCTATAAATGAACTTCCTACTTGTGGTTTTCCTTCCATGAGTTCCTCAAAAGGAATGTCAGGGGTCAAGCCAGTCATTGCAGGTGAGTTTTTCTCTATTTGTTTTGTGTTCAAATGAACACTACATCATAATGGTGTGTTGACTGATGCTGCGAGACATATTTGTGGGGCCTTTTTCTTTGTAGCGGATGTAGTTGCAAGAGGAACAAAGACATCATCCATAACATATTTGGCCATTTTTTCTTTTCCCTTTTCTTGATTCTAGGCATTTTGTTCTTCCTGTGGATTATGGGAGTCTGTAGGAACTTCAATTTTACCATCCCCCAAGTTAGGGTTTGGATTATCAATTACCACATTTTCTTTGTCAACCCCTAAAGTAGAAGGGTTTTTTGAGCCTTTTATAGAATAGGGGACTCCACATTTTCATGAATAACCTCATCAGGGATCTTTCCTATTCTTCTTGATTTTCAGGTTGTGGCCCTTCACCATGTAATTGCACGTGAGGTGCTATGATAAACTCATCCAAAGTCATGGGAGAGGTATTGTACAGAGACCTTTCTACCAAGTTTTTTTTAGACCATGGTGGGTGACCACAATTTTCCTTCCCTTCCTAACTTCTTTAGAACTAGAATTCAACAATGAATATAGAACATTGGGGACATTTATCAAATGACCATGCTGCAAATGACTCAAAAGATTGAAATGAATGGTATGTAGGAAAGAAAATCACCCCTCACAGGTGATGTACCTTATGATATGAATTGCTAGATGAGGGTACTCACTAGGAAGACATGCTCTTCTAGAACCTTACTTGTTGCATTCCAATGCAGTTTCTACTAGAAAATAAAATTCTTCTCAGGTTGTTCATACATCATGGCTATGGGGAAAGGCTTCGCCTATAGTAGGAAGTCCAAAAACTTCTACCATTCATGCCTCTGAAATCTCTACTCTCAATCATTTTACATAAATAACCTCATTTCTATATGTTCGTGGGAATTCCAATGCTATGGCCTCGTCATGACAACTTAACCTTAAAAAATATGTGATCCATCCTACCTGGTTAAAAACTTGAACATTTTCTTGATCTTGCAATAAGGATGCATGATTAGCTAGTTCATACCATATAGGTTGTCCACCCATTCTTCTTGCAGAGAGCTTCTACGACCTTAATTTTTTTAATTGCAATAGTCTTCCTTAACAATTCTTCCTGCTCTCTATTCTACCCAATATTCTACTGAACCAAGGCTTGGTGATCAACTAAAAAGGACTATCATAGCTCACTTAATGGGTAGTTTAGTTGAATGGAAGAGGGATTCTAATTTTTTTTTCAAAAACTAAAGCTGGAATTTTAGATTTTAAAACATAGAACTATAGGGAATTATGTATCCAGGGGTTGTTAAATCAATGACTGCATAGTATAGCCTTGTGAATTAATAATGGAAAATAATGATGAACTTAAGCAAGGATATTTATTGCAACATACAACTAAACTAACTTCCCCCTACAAAAAATGATGCATGTGTCCTCATATGCATGGTTTTCAAGTACAGTGGTACTTGGATAAATTACTAAATTAATTACAATGCAAGTTATAATAATGTCAAATTAAGTAAAGAGAATTTGAAATAATAAATGAATGCGTGTAGAATATAATAACATTTAAATGCCCAAAATTGGAAAGATTGAGTGATGTGTGCCAAATAAAAAGTAATGCATTGCGTGATGATGATATGACGCATGAATGAATATGATAGGTAGAGTTGATGAGATGTGATGTGATGGTTTCTTTATTATGGAAAAAGATATTTTTATGGGAAATAAAAAATTTATTATGACTGCATGTGTGTAGAGTCAAAGAAATGACCGGAGGAAGTTATTGGTTGTAGGAGAGTTTTCAGCTAGAGGAGGTCCATTGGCTGCAAAAAAATATTTAGCTAGAGGAGGTACATCAGCTGAAAAATGTTCATCAACTGTAGGATCTTTATTAGTTGTAGGGGGTTCAGCTATGGTAGGAGAAATCTCAAACTATTGCAGGAAGTCAACCTTCATTTATGGCTTATGGTATAGATGAAGTCTGTGGCCATTTACCAAAAACTTGAAATGTATAGGTTTGATTATGGATAACTATACCACACCATTAGAATACACATGTTCAATTTCATAGGGGCCAAGCCATCTTGTGGTGATCTTACCTTGTGTCTCCTGATATCGAGAGTCATACAAAAGGGCCCAATCACTAGGAATAAACCATTTGTTGAGGATGTGTGAGTCATGCCACTTTTTGTGTTGAATCTAGATCATTTCAATTTGTTGCAGGGTTATCTTTCTCATTTCATCTAGATGGTTGATCTGCAGGGTCCTGTTGTGTTGCACTATTGTAAGATCAATGTTTAGCTATAATGCATTTTGCAGGGTTTTGTACTCAAATTCTATAGGCATTACAACATTCTTTCCATAAACCAATTCAAAAGGAGTGAAACTAGTTGTTGCCTTCCATGTTTTCCTATAACCCCAGACTGCTTCTTTTAATCTTGTGTTCCAGTCCTTTTTATGTAGCTGCACTATTTTTGTTAGGATTTCTTCTATCTCCCTATTTGTAATTTATGCCTAACCATTCGCCTATGGATGATATGGACTTGATTTCCTATGGTGAATATTATATTCATTCATATGAGAAGTGATCAGTTTTGATGTAAATTGAGTGCCCTAGTCAGTGACCAATTCTCTGGGTACACCATAACTTGTAAATATTTCCTCATATAGGAAATCAGCTACCTTATTATCCCTAGCATGCTTCATGGCTCACAGCTCCACCCATTTTATTACGTAGTCTACACACACAAGAATATATGAATTTTTGTTGGATGAAGGACTAATCAGTCCAACAAAATCTAGCCCCCATTTTTCAAATGGACTGAGTACTACTTAAGGAAAGAGAGGCATTTTGTCAAACTTTTTCAATTGTCCCATCCATTGGCATTGATCACATTTTCTTGTATAGATGACTACATCTTTATGGAGGGTTGGCCAGTAATATCCAGTGTTCAATATCTTCATTACTATTCTTTTGGCTGAAAAATGGCCTCCACAAGGCTCATCATGACAGGCATAGAGGATGTCATAAGTCTCATCCTCCCTAACACACCTCATCAATATTTGATTAGGGCCATTTTAGAATAGACAATCAACAACCCATGAAAATTTGATAGTCTTTTCTATTAGGAGTCTTTATTTAGAGGAGAAGTATGGAGGTACCTTTTGAGAAACTAAGTAGTTAGAAATGTCGACATACTAGGGGGTTTTAGCTAAAATGGAGAATAGGTGATCATCAGGGAAGCTATCATCAATGATGTTTGGTTCATCTACATTTTGCAATCTTGAGAGGAAGTTAGCAACCACATTGGATTTTTTGGGATTATCCACGATTGTGATATCAAATTATTGCAATAGTAGAAGCCATCAGGCCAATCTTCCTATGATAGAAAGTTTTTTAGCTAGATACTTTATGGCTGCATGATTAGTATGTACAAATATTTGGTAGCCTGTGATGTAGTGGCAGAATTTGTTTGGAGCATAAATAACAGCCAAAAGCTCCTTCTCTATGACTATGTAATTCAATTGTGCTCCTTGTAGGTTTTTGTTGATAAAGTATATTGCATGTTCTACCATACCTTATTTTTGTCCAAGTACAACTCCTACTGCATGATCTGAGGCATCTATATTAATGTAGAATGGCAATGCCCAATTAGGACTTTATAGAACATGAGGCTGAGTAAGAGCTATCTTCAGCTGCATGAAGGCTTTATCACAACTTGGTGTCCATAAAAATTTTGAATCCTTGGTGAGAAGAGAATGTAGAGGACTGGCCATTTTTATGAAGTCTTTAATAAATCTTTTGTAGTAGCCAACATGTATAAGAAAACTTTGGACATCTTTCTACTTAGTTGGTGTTGGCATATTTTTAATAACTTCAATTTTGCCAAGGTCCAGCTGGATTCCAACATTGGATATATAGTGACCTAGGACTACCCCTTCTTGCATCATCATGAAGCATTTTTTGTTGTTCAGAGACAAGTTGTGTTCATTACATTGTTTAATAACTTTCTCTAGGTTTGTCAAAGCCTCCGTATAAGTTTCTCCATATGTTGTAAAATCATCCATATAAATCTCCATACAATCATGAGAGATATCAACAAAAATGTTGATAACTACTGTTTGGAATGTTGTTGGAGCATTATAGATGCCAAAAGGAAAAATTTAATAGGAAAAGGTTCCCCATGGGCATGTGAATGTAGTCTTTTCCTGATCCTCAAGAAATTTTTTAATTTGATTGTATCCACTCTACCCATCTAGGAAGGAGAAATACTTCTTGCCTGCTAAGGAGTCTAAAACCTATTCAATGAATGGAAGGGGGAAGTGATCCTTCTTAGTTGCATTGTTAAGTTCCCTATAATCAAAAAATACTCTCCATTTTCCTCCTTTTTTGGGGACAATTACTAATGGATAAACCCACTGCCTGTCTGATATTGGATATATGAATCCAATATTTAGAAGTTTTTGTAGTTCAATCTTTACTATTTATCTTCATGCAAGGTTAACATGACTTTGAAACTTCCTAATAGGGAGTTTGTCTTCTTTTAGGTATATCCAATGGGTACACAAATTTGGATCCAGACCTTTCATGTTAGCATAATCTCATGCAAATGTTGCAGTATGGTTCTTCAATATTTTAGTCAGTGATGTTTGCTAATGAGGGGTTAGCTAGCTATTAATATTCAAGTAGTGGCCAAGAGACACCTCTATTTTCTTAGTCAATTCTATCATAGATACATCTATTAATGAGGTAACTTTTATCTCATAGGGAAGCAACTATCTTATGCTTGCAGGAAATAAATATTGGAATGGAACTTAAACTATAGCTGCAAAAAAGAAAGTATTGGAATGGAAATAATAGAAGTTAATATGCTAACAAAACATGAAGATTCTTGCAAACTAAGATATAATGCTTCAACTACTCTCCCGATTTGGTTTTAGGAAGCGTTAGCTAATTGATAGCTTTGGCTGCAGGAACAATTTAACACTTAATACTAAAATAATGTAAATGCAGGAAAATGAGTTTAACTACAATGAATCTAATTACTATGAATTTATCATCAAGTGTGCCCCCTTGGATGAGTATCCCAAACACAATTATGCAAAATTAAATCTCAACACTTGATTTGCACATTGATTGAATAACTAAGTACAAAGATATATAAACCATGAACAATAGAATACTATATTGCTAATAAATTGATAATGCCCTCCTCATGCAGGAGCGAGGATTTATTTAAAAGGAAAACTTCTAACAGATAACTAATCACACCACAAAAATAGGTAGAAATTTTATTAGAACACTACTAATAGAAAGTAAGAAAGCTATAAAGCTGGTAACATATTAGATCTAGAAAAGAGGAAAGAGTTGTTGCAACAACAAATCTAACTTTCCACTCTCTCCTAGATATCCTCAAAGAATTCATCACATTGACTTGGTCTTTTCTTGGTGATTTCCCCCTTGATCATCCATAAACCTTATGTTGGTGTTGCATTAATGTTTCTCCACTAGAGCTTGCTAAAAGACTGGGTTAAGCATCCAGTATATGAGTGTGTTTCACCTAGTCAGGACAATGGTCACTATATTCATGCACTACACTTCGGAGGTTAGGATAAAGACATTTATGGTAATAAACATCAAAACACACATGCATTATTTATGTTCAAACAACTATTTCACTTATAAAAACATAATCATAACTTCAAAGAAAGTAATATAGTATATTCATCCAGGTGTAGCATATTAAGTATGTTTAAACCATGATAGCATTCTAGTGGCAACGTTCCATATAATAACAAAGCTAAGTATAAAAGTCTTTAAGAAAATATAATAGAACATGGAAAAGACCTAGCAAAGACTATCCTAGGGTGTCTAAAGTTTGGCATTAATATGCCTCATCATATAGTATGATACACCCATAGAGAAGGATTCAATTGGATACGTTAGTCATGACCAATGTCATTGAGAGTCTTCTGAAGTATTTTAACAATGGTTTTATTAGACA
This sequence comes from Chamaecyparis obtusa, assembly GCA_027943335.1. Taxonomy (NCBI): domain Eukaryota; kingdom Viridiplantae; phylum Streptophyta; class Pinopsida; order Cupressales; family Cupressaceae; genus Chamaecyparis; species Chamaecyparis obtusa. The sequence continues at coordinate 372,120 of BSBK01001579.1, forward strand.
CCTCATCTTGACCATTTTTGTAGGGGTAGTAGATGGTGGAATAATGATGGGTGATGTAGAATTTTTTGCATAATTCATCCATATCTAGATTTTGGAATTGCTTCCCTTGATCAATGATAAGATGCATAGGGATACCATATATGAAAATGATGTAATTAAGAATAAACATGGATATTTGTTTGGTAGTAGCAGTGATCAATGGACCATCTTCAATCCATTTACTAAAATACTTAGCAATAGTGATAATATACTTATAGCCATTAGAATATGCATGGTGAATTGCACCCACAAGGTTGACTCCTTGATGACTAAATGTTAATGTAGTTGTAAAAGGATGGAGTTCATGTGAAAGTTCATGAATAAGATTCCCATGAATCTAACATTTCTTATATTTTCTAGAAAATTGAAAGGAATCTATTGTTAGGAATAGTCCCAAGAGATAACTGAGAGGAGGGGGGGTGAATCAGTTAGCTACAAGATTCAATTCTTTGTCCAATTAAGTATAGAAAAAAATTAACCATAAAAACAATATGAGAACACTTAACACAACACAACAATTTTAGTTACAAGGAAACCCAACTAGGTAAAAACCTCTGTGGGAATTGACACCCACTAAGAACTGCACTAGTGTATGATGATCCATGTTAGAAGATCTTACAACCCTGTTAGAAGATTTTCTTTATAATGTATTTAGTATAGTGACCTGGTCAAGGGTCAGACCCTATTAGGAGTATTTTACAATTAACCCTATTAGGGGTGACAACACACTGTCTGAGACCACACTGCTCAAAGGGTTAAAGGCTACAACCTTGTGTTTAATAGATACACACTATATATGCATCTTTGGTGAGCTACAAGGTAGACCTACTGTCTTGATCAGTTCCAATGAGTAGCATACACTTTCTTCTTTGTCACATAGACCTTCTGTTGATGGCATAATACTTCACACTCTCTTCTCTACTCCTATCTTTCAACAATCTGCCATACCTAGCAATCACAAATAACTTCCTATAAATATCTTTCTCTAAATGATATAATCAAGTTGACCTATTAGAACTTCCTTGAAATAATATTAGAAAAAAAATGTAACTCTTCAGTAACATCTCAGTTAGCTCTACTAAGCATGGAACATAAATTGGGACCACACAACTCCATGTGAGTAGATGTGACACTTCACATAGTCGGCTCCACCAAATTAACTCCAACTTCCTTCTCATGCTGAATCACATCATGTGATCTTAACCAAACATTGTTAACTCTCCTCTAAACATAAATCCAATCATGCATACCAAGAATATAGGTGCAACTATTGATACAATATAAACTTTATCGGCTTCACCAGATAAACTCAAGAAACTATGATTGTCAACTGGAGATGTTATAACTCAACCTGTGCTGCATATCTGACTCTGCGTCCATGAACATAACATCATGAAAATTTCTACAACATAAATATAAATGCATAAGGCTCTACTATAGCTGTACTACTAATCACATATAGAACTGTTCCTGGGACCTGTTAGGAACACTCACTGATACAAACAACTAAATTACTGTCTTCACTCATAATCAACCTCTACATCTATGACATGATGTTGATAACATATCCATGTAACATATGCTCAAGGCTCTCTTCATCAGGCTTCCATGCATGTTGCTTACCATATGTTGTCATCAATGACAAACATATAGTCAAAAATCTAGCTTGCTAGAAAATCTTTAACAATCTCCCCCTTTGGCATTGATGGCAACATATGGAATGAAAAACAACACCAATCCAAATGTTCAATTATTTTATAACATTTTCTATTTCTTCAAAAAAACTCCCCCAAGGATGAATCCTCAGTCTACTACTGAATGCTCTGAATATCAACTATTGCAACTCCTCTTTACTTCATATTCATTACTGAATATGCTCCCCCTTACTATATACTTTCCTTTTCTATCTTGTTTTTCATGACTACATATTCCTTTTTACTCATATTCATTACTGAATATGCTCCCCCTTATTGTATACTTTCCTTTCTATCTTTTTTTTCATGACTACATATATAATCCCCCTTTGACATCAATGAAAAAGTGTGACAAACCATTTAAGCACCGATACTACTCTTGAGGTAGATGATGCAGGAGCATCTTGGGTCCTTGGCAATCCCATGTCACCAAAACCATTTTGGAGTTTGTATGTGTTGCTCAGTTCCTTCTTTGACCTAGTTGGTCAAAGGTTGGTTGGTTTCCTTTGGTTATCGGGCATGGTCGGTTATCTCTTGGGTGGTTGGTTGTTTCACTAGCACTCAGCGATGCTTGTCTATTGCTCGATCATCCTTGCTTACCAAGTAGTGTCTTTTGAGTTCTTGTGGAGCTGACTTGTGCATTTATTTTGGGTCATGGATTTTAATGTTGGTATCCATCATTGGGGAGCATGTGGTCCCAGATCTGAAGGCTGACTCAGTTTGGTAGAATCTTGTATAAATGTAGTTGTTTGGTTGTAGTTTAGGAGGTAGTTGTAGATAGTAGATTGGAGATCATTGGCAGATCCTTGTATGTTTGAGGACTTCTGTAATTCATTGTAATATCTGGCCCTAACCAAGAACACCTTATAGCCTGGCATGTATGATTCTATTTGATGAAAATTAATGCAAGATCTTGCATTCTCTCTCTGAATGTTGTGTGTTATTACTTTTGCATGTTGTTGAGTAGGCTAGATCATTAGGGTGTACCATTTTTTGGACCCTTTTGGCTGTGTCCCTTACGTCAGGTGGTATTAGAGCAAGGTGAGATCTTGATCTAGATCTATGGATCTAGGTTTGTAGGTTCCTCTTGAGAAGCCCTAGTTGATTGTTGTGGGGTAGCAAATTGTGATCTGACCTGTAATTGCAGAGGGTTGTCAAGATGCTTCATGGGAGGTGAGATGCAGATCCAAGATTGGAAGATATGCTAAGGCATATTGCTGCTAGGTTAGAAGCTATTGAAACAACCCAAAGAAGAGGTAGACATCTTGAAGATGTTAGTGATGATGAAGTTGAGAAAGAATAGGCAAATGTAGAACCTGCACCTGTTATGGATCAAGGTGAAGAAATATTTTTTAAGGCTTTGACAAGTCTGAAGTCTACACCACATTTCAATCCTCCTGAGTATGGTGGAAAATTAGATTCTGATGAATTGGTGGACTGGATCACTGATATGGAAAATTATTTTGAGTATGAAAACATTCCTGAAGACAAGAAAGTGAAGATTGCAAGAACAAATTTGAAAATTCATGCATCCTTATGGTGGGAACATTTGCAACTAGATAGGAAGAGGAAAGGAAAAGACAAAATCAAGGTATCAAATAAAATGGTGAGTAAATTGAAAGGAAAGTTCTTACCTTGTGATTATCACATTAACCTAGTTTGGAAAATGCAAAGTTTAAGGCAGAAAGATAGTTTGGTAAAAGAATATATTAAGGAATTCTATAGATTAGATATTAGATGTGGACATGATGAAGATGATGTGCAAAGAATTTCTAGATATCTTAATGGTTTGAGAGTTTCCATCCAAGATGAAATTAGTTTGGTCAAGTTGGAGAGCATTGAAGTGGCTTATCAATTTGCATTGAAATTCAAGGAGAAATTGAACAAGAGACATGAGAAGAGGCAAAGAGGTTGAGGTGGTAGATTCCCTAGAGGAAGAGGTAGATCTAATGGTTAAAATGGTAGATCTGAACTAGAAAAGACAAATCTAGACAAAGATAAGACCAAGTGGAAAGGTGAAAGTCTATGTAGAGGTAGAGGTAGTAACTACCGAGGTGGTTATAGTAGAGGAAGTTTTTGAGGAACTTGTTACAATTACAGAGAAGGGCATAGATCTTTTGAATGTACACATGCAAGTAAGAAGGTTGATAGCAGTAGAAATGCTTTGGTGCAAGAAGAGTCATTGAATGAACCTAAATAAGAAAATAACTTGATGGTAAGGAGAGCACTATGGAATGAAAGAAAAAAGGAAGATCCGGTAAGTAAAAGTTTGTTCAAAACCATATGTAGAGTTTCTGACAAATTTTGGAAGGTAATCATTGACAGTGGTAGCTCAAAGAATCTGGCATCTAAAGAGATGGTCACAAAGTTGTAGTTGGAAAGGTTGGCACAACTGAAGCCCTATCGAATTTCACGGATCAAAGATGAGCATACACTCCTGGTAAGTGAACAATGTTATGTGAATTTGAAGATTGGAAAGTACTATGATAAGGTGTTATGTGATATCATGCCCATGGATTGTTGTCATATTTTGTTGGGTAGACCTTGGCAATATGATAGACATGCTATATATGATGGGAGATTGCATAAGTATACTATTGTGGCTGATGGAAAGAAACAAATCTTTTTACCATTGATGGAAGAAATTGTTAGTAATGTTTGCACATCTATGAAAGTTTGTGTGATGGACGGAAGAAATTTTGTTAACTCTTTGAAAAGGAATGATGTATGTTTTGTTGTGATTCCTAACAAATCGAGTAAGAAAATAGAGGATAGTGTTCCTAAGGAGATTGATAAGTTACTCACCGAGTATAGTGATATCATTTCTAATAATGTACCTGTTGGTTTTCCAACAAAAAGAAGCATTGATCATTTTATGGATCTAATCCCTGGAGCTAGTTTATCAAATAAGGCACCTCATCGACTAACAACTACCAAGAATCAGGAATGGAACCGACAAATTCAAGAGTTGCTGGAGAAAGGTTTGATCAGAGAAAGCTTGATTCCTTGTGTAGTACCTATTGTATTGGCACTGAAAAAGAATGGAGAATGTGTACTAATTCCAGAGCAATTAATAAGATAACAGTGAAGTATAGGATTCCTATACCAAGAATGGATGATATAATGGATAGTTTGACTGGAGAAAAGTATTTCACCAAAATTGATTTGAAAAGTGGGTATCATTAGATCAAAATTAGAGAAGGTGATGAATGGAAGACTACTTTCAAGACAAAAGAAGGTTTATATGAGTGGCTGGTTATGCCTTTTGGTTTAACTAATGCACCGAGTACTTTTATGAGGCCGATGAATGGAGTTTTGAAGAAATTATTGTGTAATTTTGTGATTGTATATCTTGATGACATTCTTATATTTAGTAAGACCATATAATAACATTTGTGGCATGTTAGAAAAGTTCTATAGAGGTTGAAAGAGGAAAAGTTGCTGATAAATCTGAAAAAGTGTTCATTCATGAAAGAAGAGATTGTGTATTTGGGATTTGTAATTTCAGCTGATGGTTTGAAGATGGATCCTAAAAAGGTTGAAGCTATTTTGAATTGGCCTACACCTATGAATGCTAGTGAGGTAAGATCATTTCATGGTTTGGCAATTTTTTACCCAAAGTTCATAAGGAATTTTAGTGCAATTTGTAATGCTATGAATGAGACTATGAGAGGAGACAAAAGAGAATTCAAGTGGACACATGGAGCTGAAAAAAGTTTTGAGACCCTGAAGCAGAAGGTTGTTGAATTAAATGTTTTGGCATTACCTAATTTCAGTAAGGTATTTCAAGTGAAATGTGATTCAAGTGGTAGTGCAATTGGAGTTGTGTTGACTCAAGAAGGTAAACTTGTTGCTTTCTTTAGTGAAAAGTTGAATGATGCTAGAAGGAAATATTCTATTTATGATCAAGAATTCTATGCTACTATTCAAGTACTAAAGAAATGGAGACATTATTTGATAACGAGTGAATTTGTGTTGTATACTGATCATAAGGATCAGTTGGTTAGTCAGAATAAGTTTAATCAGAGACATATGAAATGGGTTGAGTATTTGCAGAGTTACACATTTGTGATAAAGCATAAGAGTAGAGTCACTAACTAAGTTGTTGATGCATTGAGTAGAAGAAGATCTTTGATGACGGAGATGAAAATTAAAGTTCTTGGTTTTTATGAGATGAGAGATTCTTATGAGTTTGACCTTGATTTTTCTGAGCCATGGAGAAAGTGCAGAGCACCTATTCTAGATCAACAAGATACTAAATGGGATGAATATTTTATTCAGGAAGGTATGTTGTTTAAAGGAATTTAGTTATGTATACTGAGAGGAATAATGAGAACTAATTTGAGAAAGGAGAAGCATAGTAGTGGTTTGACTGGACATTTTGGTATTGATAAAACATGGAATTTTCTTAAGGAGAAGTACTTTTGGCTGCAAATGTATAAAGATGTTCAAAAATTTGTGAAAAGTTTTGGAATTTGTCAAGTTGCAAAAGGAGTAAGTTAGGATATTGGATTGTATATATTGATTGTTGTACCTAAGAAACCTTGGATTGACATTAGTATGGATTTTGTGCTTGGCTTACCAAAGATAGTAAGAGGTAACGATTCTATATTTGTTTTGGTGGATAGATTTTCTAAAATAGCACATTTTATACCTTGTAGAAAGACATCAGATGTAGTACATGTAGCAGATATTTTCTTTAAGGAAATTGTCAGATTGCATGAATTACTGAGGAGTATTATCTCTGACCGAGATAGTAAATTTGTTGGATACTTTTGGAAGACCCTTTCAAAGAATTTGGCACTGGGTTGAAATATAGTTCTACATTTCACCCACAAACCAATGGATAGACTGAAGTTGTGAACAGAATTTTGGGAAATCTTTTGAGATGTTTAGTTGGAGACACACCAAGTAATTGGGATTCTATATTGGCTCAAGTAAAGTTTGCATACAATAATTTAATGAATAGGAGTACTGGAAAAACACCATTTGAGATTGTGAATGGAACACATCTAAGAGGTATATCTGATTTGAGAGACATTGCTAATGAAAGTAAGAGAAGTGCTAAAGGAGTAAAATTTGCTGAGTACATGAAGACCTTGCATGAAGATGTGAAGTTGAAGCTGGAAGAGAGTAATCAAAAATACAAAGACAGAGCTGATAGATCAAGGAGACATAAGGCTTTTTATGTTGGTGATGAAGTGATGGTTCATTTCAAGAAAGGTTAATTTCCTATTGGAATGTATGGGAAGCTCAAAATGAAGAAGTTTGGACCTTGCAAGATTTTGAGGAAATTTGATAGTGCAAATGCATATGAGATGGAGTTACCTAATGACATGGATATATCACCAATTTTCAAAATTTCTGATTTGTATGAGTATCATGAACTTGATGAAGAAGTGATAGTATTGATAGAGTATCCTAAGAAGAAGAATGAAGAAGTTGAGCAGATCCTGAAGCAAAGAGTTGGCAAAAGTATAAGAGGAAAACAATAGATGGAATATTTGGTAAAATGGAAGAATAGACTGATGGAAGAAAGTTCATGGATTTCATAGTTTGAGTTGGATGCAACTCAGAGCATACCTACCAAATGATTCAGAAAATAATTTCATAATAACCCCAGGTGTCTGATGTCGGAGCATCTTGGGTCCTTGGCAATCCTGTGTCACCAAAAACATTTTAGTGTTTATCTGTGTTTCTTGGTTCCTTCTTTGATTGATTTGATCAGTAGATTGTCAGTTTCCTTTGGTTACTGGGTATGGTCAGTTATCTCCTAGGTAGTCAGTTGTTTCATTGGTGCTCGGTGATGCTTTTTTGTTTCTCTGTCACCCTTACTGAGTAGTTTCTTTTGAGTTCCTTTTGAGCCGACTTGTGCATTTATTTTGGGTCATGGATTTTAATGTTGGTATCCATCATTAGGAAGCATGTGGTCCTAGATTTGATAGTTCCTTCCATTGATTATGGATCTGAAGGCCGACTTAGTTCGGTAGACTCTTATATAAATGTAGTTGTTTGGTTGTAGTTTAGGAGGCAGTTATATAGAGATAAGAAGATAGTATATTGGAGATCATTGGCAGATGCTCACATGTTTGAGGACTTTTGTAGTTCATTGTAATATTTGGCCCTAATCAGGAAGGCCTTACAACCTGGCATGTATGAATCTATTTGATGAAAATTAATGTAAGATCATGCATTCTCTCTCTCACTGTTGTGTTTTGTTTCTTCCGCGTGTTGTTGAGAAGGCTGGATCATTAGGGTGTGCCATTGTTTGGCCCCTTTTGGCCACTGCCCTTGTGTCAGTAGAGTAGTCAACCATTCATCAGTCACTAAGGACTGATGCACTTCTGCAAACTCTAATCAAATTCAAGGAAGGGAATTACTCCTAGCTTCTCCTTGAGATGCTCAAAAGTATCCTTTCAAGGTAAAGGTTTTGTGAAAATGTCAGCTAGTTGTTATTTTTTACTCACATAGTCCACCCTTACTTCTTTTTTTGCCACTTTCTCTCTTAGGAAGTGATATTTTATCTCAATGTGTTTTGACTTTGCATGCATCACAGGGTTCTTTGACATATTTATAGTGCTAGTATTATCACAATGAATAACAATAGGATAATCAATCTGAATACCAAAATCTTTTATCATCTACTTGATCCACACAATTGTAGAACAATTTAATGCTATTGCTACATATTCTTCTTCTATTATTGACTGAGAGATACAATTTTTCTTTTTACTTGTCCAGGTAACAAGTCTATCTCTAAGGAATACTGCTCCTCCAGAGGTGCTCTTTCTATTATCCACACATCCTGCCCAATCTACCTTTGTATATACATGAAGCTCTACATTCTCTAAATTAGGATACCATAAACTATAGCCTAAGGTTCCATTCAAGTATCTGAATATTCTTTTTATTGCCATGAGATGACTTTGCTTAGGTTCTATTGCAAATCTTCCAACAATACCAACTACATTGGAAATGTCTGGTCTAGTTTGAGTGAGATATATAAGTTTACCAATCATAGATTTATACAAGGTTATGTCTACTGTTGGTGAATCATCTTCTTTTGAAAGCTTTCATCCTATTATCATAGGGGTACTTACTGGCTTGCAATCATCCATCTTGAATTTCTTCAAGATCTCTTTCACATACTTGGTCTGATTTATGAATATACATTTGTTTGTATGGTACACATTCAATCCCAAGAAGTACTTGATATGTCCAATCATACTCATTTCAAATTTTCTCTGCATCTCTTTAGCAAATTCTGCACTAAGCTTGCCATTTCCACCAAAGATAATGTCATCAACAAATATAGAAACTAACAATAGTCCATCAGAAGTTTCTCTTATGAATAAATTAAAATATGTTGCTCCTTTCTTGAATCCAATCTTAGTCAAATATCCATCAAGTCTTTCATACCATGCTTTAAGGCTTGCTTAAGTCCATAGAGGGATTTCCTTAATCTTCATACCATATTAGGTTTATCTGATAAGTTAAATCCTTCAGGCTGCTCTATGTATACTTCTTCCTTCAACTCTCCATTTAGGAATGCTGACTTGACATCCATTTGATATACTTTAAAGTATCTGAATGTAGCATAGGCTATAAATAAATTTATGGCTTCTAATCTTCTTACAAGGGAAAATGTATCTGAATAATCAATTCCTTCTCTTTGTGCATATCCTTTACATACTAGTCTTGCTTTGTTTCTTACTACTATTCCATATTCCTTAATTTTATTTCTAAATATCCACTATTAGAATAACTGAGAGGGGGGTGAATCAGTTATCCATAGTCCCAAATACAAAATGTATATCCGAAAACAATTTAAACAAATTTCTCCAGCTTGGTAACATAGAATAGTAAACTGTTTGTTCTTTTACCGATTACTAGTTAATAACTTATAGTAACTACTGATCAAATAAAATATGAAACATTTAAAGTATGATATCCAAAAATCATCACAATCAACACATGACACAAGATATTTAACATGGAAACCCTGTAAAGGGAAAAACCACCTAGGACTGGCAACCTAAAAATTGTTCACTCTTCTGAAGTGAGGTCAGTGAAGACCCAACCTTGTTAAAGGTAACAAAACACACTGTAAGGTGTGACCTTGTTAGAGGATTTAACACTAACCATTATCGTCCAACCAACATTCACTATGGGGTTGACAGGGTAACAAATGTACATTCTATGAATGACATTACAAGACTTTCAAGTCTACTTGGTTAAGAGATTTATCTAATTACAATGGTTAAACTGTAACAGTAGGTGATCTAATTACAATACAACATGATTTGCAGATGTACAGATCTATAATATGCTCATTCAAATCCTTTGATCAATATATCAATTTTGTTCAAAAATATTCAGTAACTTACTGTCTCTTGGTTATAGCTTTCTGACACTCGGTAATCTCTATAGTTTGGTTCTCCTTAACTAGTTTGATCAGACATGCATGAAGCTTGTTCATGTGATATCTCTGCAATGTTCTTTCCTTTGGCATAAGTTTCATAATGAAACGCCAATCTCTTAAATAGACAAGTAAACCATTTTCTTTTCATCCATCATATTTTTCCGCTTAATCTCCTTCGTTGGTTTTTTTGCTTAAACCTTCCTCAGTTGATGTGTCAATAACACATTTTAATTCTATCCTTTAGATCTTCCTTGAATTTTTCTAGTCATTGATCTCATAACAAACTTTATCTTTCCACTTTGTGATCATACACTTTTCAGATCATCAACTTCTATTGGCTAAACTAATTATTTAGTTCTTTTGTCCATACTCGGTTAACAAAGAAATGCGTCGGTGAACACAATCTTGGTTTATACTGTGCTTGGTATACACTACATTGCTCGGTGTATATAGGAATGCTTCATTAACTAACCACACTACTTTGTAACATTTTTCTCCCAACTTCATAACAAATTAATGCAACATAATCAAGTCAACAATATGAAGTCATAGAATCATCAATAAGTTACCAAAGGTATTCCTTATCCTCATCTGTCATAACCATCTTCCTCAATGTAGATATCTCAGTTCTTCATCTTTCTCTTCTCTTCTACAGATGTGTTAGATGTTTGCAACTCCATGATAAGTACTATCAAAACTAGTTGACATCAATGACAACATAAAATTGATTCAATTATCTTACATAATAGTTTAGTGTTCGGTGATCTCTAATCACTTGAAGTTCTTCAATCAGGTTCTCAATCAGTTGTAGTTCATCAATCTCTCCCTTTGAAATTAATGGCAACTCAATAAATATGAAGTATACCATACACATACCAAACATGTATTCTACAACTCTGTAAACAAATGTTGTAGCTCGATAAGCTCTCCCTTAGCTTAATATGTTTAATCACTACATTACATAATAGCATTGCAAATGCAAACTATCTTCTGCAAATATGATCTTTAGCAGCTCTCGGGTTCCTTCTGTTTATCTCCCTTTATCTTCTCAGATTGTCTCTCCCTAAGATAGATGTTCTTGTATTATCCTCGGTTATAATATTGGTTATCTCTCCCTTTGACAACAATACCAAAGAAATAAATAAACATATAGCTCTTGTAGTAGCCAAGTAACTCTTTGTTGTCTTGTACATTTACTATATCTTCTGTATATTGATTATGCCACTGGTTTCTCAAATATTTCACAACCTTAGATAGAAATCCAAAGTGTGAACTATGTTGCATCAACATGAATGATCTTTTCATGAGATTAGGCTAATGCAACCTCCAGATCACATTAGTGACTGGTAGATAGGGGATAGACCCCAAGTCTAGTCCTCAAGTATTCAAATGTATCTTTCAGTAGAGGCTTTGTAAATGAATAGGGTTAAAATGGAATCACCACTATTGAATGTAATGTATGGGGGAAATATGAGATCCACTTCTAAATCCAAATTCCCAAGGGAGCGATCCAATATTATCAACCAAAAGGTTAATGCACAATCGAATCAATCTATACAGAATATGAAGAAGGAAGAAAACCTTATACTTCCCTATAATAGAATTGTACTTAAAATCTAAAATAATTGAAATACAAATACTAACCTCAAAATAGGGAAAATCTAAAAAATGCCAATTTCTGATGTCTATGTGTACTTTCAGGCAATTCTGCAACCTGTTTTAGACTGGAAATGCCGAGACAAAGAAAACCAGAAAACTTTTATCTTTTCGATAGCAGGTAGTCTTTGACCCTCATAAAAGGTCAAAGGCTACATTCTTTTTCTGAAGGTTGACTTTGATTTTGTTCACAGATCTTAGAAGTTCACCAAAAAGGGTATCCAAATCCGATCTCAGATCTGAAATTCGACACCTGTACCTATGAGGAAAAGGGGTTTTTTTTTTTTTTTATGGGGGGTTTGCCTTGGTCAAACCCCAATTTAGGAATTAACCTTGAAATTGAATTGAAATATTGAAAGGAAACTAAGTGTGCAGAAAATAGTTCCCTACGCTAAACTCCTAAGGAGAGGATCGTGCAAATTCAGATTTAACCCTTATCAATTACAGAATGATAATAAAATTATATTAGATGTTGCTGCAATAACATGTATACATAGAAAAAGAGAATGACACAAAGATATACCCTGGGGAAAACCTTTTGGTAAAAACCATAGCACTCCAAAAACTGCACAATGTATTAATCAAAACTGTTACAGTTTACAATACACTTGCAATGCAAGTTCTTTTAGAAGATCATAAACACTTGAAGACAAATCTGACAGCAAAAAAATGTTCCAAAAATACACTCACTTCTCATCAGAATTCACAACCCTAAAAAATAATGCTTATATAATGTGCTTCACTTTTTAGGGCAACGTCCAAAGAATAGCCATATTAGGGTTTTACCATTTTTTGAGAAAATAGGAACCCCACGGTTTCAGAAGAGTGTACAGTACTCAACTTTATCAGTTGCCACATGTCTTGCATGTCTTCACCCATCAATGAATCTTTCACAAATATCTCTTACAAATATTAACGACCGTCATAGGAATGCGTCATAACCGTTTCAGTCATGATCACCTTACACATTGTCCAAAGTGTTGACATTTAGAAAATAACAAATGTAAGGAAAAATACAAGGTTGAGACACCTTATTCCTAACAAATATATGTTAGGAATAAGGTGTCTCAACCTTGGATAATTCCTATATAATAGAAGTTTAAGTCTTGTTGGCTTTGTCTCTCATTTCCTGAAAGAACTTGCATTGCAAGTGTATTGTAATCTTTGTGTTGAAGATAATACATTGTGCAAGTTTTGGAGTGCTAGGGTTTTTTACCGAAAGGTTTTCCCCAGGGTATATCATTGTGTCATTCTCTATTTTTCTATATGTATGGTATGTGGTTGCAATATCTTTGTTAAAGTAGTTAACGAATCTGAAATTGTAAGGATTTATAAGAATTTGCACAATACTCTCCTATAGAGATTAGCGTAGGAAGTTGTTTCCACACCTGAGTTTCCTTACAAGTGGTATCAAAGCTTGATCAACTTTTGATCCTAGTTGTTGGGTAGGGTTTTTTGAGCTGATCTCAAGTTTGAGTGGGAGTTTTTTGCAGAGCATTCTGAATCTTATTTGTAGATTGAGATGGCAAGTTCATCATATGGAAGAATGGAGGTGGAGAAATTTAATGGCACTAATTTTGAGTTGTGGAAACTCAAGATGGAAGACATGTTGGAAGATCGTGACCTATGGGAAGTGAATTCAAGTGCTACAAGACCAGCAACTATAGCTCAAGAAGATTGGGATATCAAAGACCATAAAGCTAAGGGTCTCATAAGACTCTGTTTAACTGATGCAGTCCTTCTGAATGTTCTAGATGAGAAAACCGTAAATAGTTTGTGGGAAAGACTTGCGGCCATGTATCAGGCCAAATCTCTGGTGAACAAGTTGTTCCTGAGGAAGAAGTTGTACTCTCTATGAATGGAGGAAGGTGGATCCTTAACAGATCATTTAAATGCATTTAATCTGCTGGCTGCATAATTGACATCAGCTGGTGTCAAGTTAGAGGAGGAGGATCGTTGCTACACACTTTTGTGTTCTTTACCGGATTCATGGGACCATCTTGTGATGGCTCTCAGAAGCACTTTAGTCACCTTCAAAATGGATGATGTGGTGTCTTTGCTGCTATCAAAGGAGATGCGAAGAAAGGCTTCCGTTTCAAAAAAAGAAGCCCTTGCTATTCGTGGGAGATCCATTGAAAGAGAGAAGAAAAATGACAATAATTCTGACAATAAGGGTAGATCCAAATCCTGTGGGAAGTCAAAGACTTCCAATAAGTCCAAGGAAAAATGTTGGAACTGTGATAAATCTGGGCACTTCTATAAAGACTGCAAAGAGCCGAAGAAGAAGAAGAAAGGTTCAGATTTAGCTTCAGAAAGATCTCAAGAAGATGGCGATGCATTCATCGCAGCTTTGGCAGCCCATGCATCTGATGATGTGTGGTTGGTTGACTCAGGTGCATCTTTTCACATGACCTCTCATCGAAACTAGTTCTCAAAATATGAAGAGTTTGATGGTGGAAAGGTGTACTTGGGTGATGATTCTCACCTAAAGATAGTTGGACACGGAAGGGTCACTATCAAATTTCCTGATGGACGAGTAAAGGGAATCAATGAAGTTATGCACATTCTGGGTTTGGCATGAAACCTATTATCTGTAAGTATGCTGAATGATGTAGGTGTGCAAGTTGTTTTTTTGAAAGAAGGATGCAAGATGATGAGAGGATTGATAGTGCTTGCAAGGGGTACTAGGAGAGGTACCTTATTTCAGCTAGATGCATGTATTCCTCTATGTAATAGTTCTTCATCCTCACCATCTGAACAAATAGTGAATAAGTATGTGGCTATTGGTTTCGATGGTAGTACAAACACTTTGGAAGCTAAGATTCCTGCAGAAAAGACAATGTTGTGGCATATGAGATTTGGCCACATTGGTGAAAAGGGTCTCAGAACCCTGAAAAATAAAAATCTCGTTGAGGGGTTAAATGATTGCAATCTCGAGTTCGACTTCTACAAACACTGTGTCTATGGTAAACAAAATCATGTTCAGTTTTACTCTAGTTCTCACAAATCTTCTGATGTTTTGGATCTTATTCATTCTGATGTATTTGGTCCTATAAAAGTTCCTTCAATCTCCAAGTCTGCATTTTTTGTATCTTTCATAGATGATTACAGTAGAAGGACGTGGATTTATTTCCTTAAAATTAAGACACAAGTCTTTAGTCTATTCAAGGAATTTAAAGCTCTTGTAGAGAATCAGACTAGTAAGAAGATTAAGTGTGTGAGAACTGACAATGGTGGTGAGTTTTGCTCAGTAGAGTTTGAACAGTTCTGTAAAGAACAAGGTATCGAGAGGCATAAGACAACTCCTTATACCCCATAGAAAAATGGAGTTGCAGAGAGAATGAATAGGACACTAATAGAGAAGGCTAGGAGTATGCTTAGTGGAGCTGGTTTAGAGCAAAGGTTTTGGGCCGAAGCTGTGGCCACTGCTTGCTATCTGGTTAACAGATCTCCTACATCAGCCCTTGTTGGTAAGACACCGATGGAGGTGTGGTCTGGTAAGAAGCCTTCAATTAGACATCTTCATGTTTTTGGTTGTGAAGCTTATGCTCATGTTCCAAAGGAGAAAAGATCTAAGTTGGAAAACAAAGCTATTAAATGTATTTTCATCGGATACAGTGCTGGTGTGAAATGATACAAGCTTTGGGATCCTGTGACTAGTAAGGTGTTGTATAGTAGAAATGTTATTTTTAGAGAGCTAACATCTTCTCCTATTGTGCTACAACCAAATGAAAAAGAAAAGGAAAAAGATGTTGTTTAGTTGCCTCCTACCCCTGAGAAGACTGAATAGAGAGACCATGTTGGGTCTAATGATGAGGAGAGCTCTAGCAGCTCTGATAGTTCAGAAGAAGAGGAAGAACAACCTCAACCTCAGCCCTTGAGGAGATCCATGAGAGAAAGAAAGCAACCAGAAAGGTTTGGTTATTCTATGTTAGATTCTAGTTGTGCCTTTGCTTTGATTACTAACACTAATGAGCCTAGATCTATGAAAGAGGCTTTGGGCATGGAAGATGCAGGTTCCTGGATTGAGGTTATGGATGATGAGATGGCTTCATTAGAGAAAAACAAAACTTGGGACCTTGTACCTTTACCTAAAGGGAGAAAATCTGTTGGCTGTAAATGGGTGTTCAAGAAGAAATTCTGTGCAGATGGCAGTGTTGAAAGGTATAAAGCTAGATTGGTTGCAAAGGGGTATTCATAGGTAGAGGGAATAGATTATGGTGAAATATTCTCTCCTGTTGCAAAGTTGACATCCATTAGATTTCTGTTATCTCTTGCTGCATCATATGATTTAGAGATAGAATAGATGAATGTGAAGACAACTTTCCTTCATAGTGATTTGGAGGAAGAGATTTATATGTCACAACCTGAGCACTACATTGTTAAAGGTAAAAAATCCTTAGTTTGCAGATTAAAGAAATCTCTATATGGTTTGAAGCAATCTCCTAGGATGTGGTACCTTAAGTTTGATGCCTTTGTGTTGTCAATTGGATTTGTAAGATCAGAATTAGATCATTGTGTTTATTTCAGAGTTGAAAATGATCGCCTTCTTATTATTGCATTATATGTTGATGATATGTTGCTGTTTGGGAAGGGTAAGGGTATGATTTCTGATTTTAAATCTCAGTTGTCAGCACAGTTTGAGATGAAAGATCTTGGGGCAGCTAGGTACATCTAGGGTATGGAAATCAGTAGAGACAGGTCTAACAGAAAACTTTGGTTGAGTTAGAGTAAGTATGTGAAGTCTGTGTTGGACAGGTTCAGCATGGCAGATTGTAGACCACTATGTGTTCCTATTTTTGTGGGAACAAAGTTATCTATAGATGATTGTCCAAAATCTCCTAGTGAGGTGGAGGACATGAGTAGAGTACCTTATGCTAGTACAGTTGGCAGTCTTATGTACGCTATGGTCTGTATTAGACCAGACATTGCCCAAGCAGTGAGAGTCCTGAGTTGGTTTATGGCTAATCCTGGACGGGTACATTGGGATGCAGTTAAGCGAGTATTCAGATATTTGAGGGGTACATCAAATTACTCCATATGTTATCATGGTAACTCTTCTAGATCTCCGCATTCAGTTTTTATTCATGGGTTTGTGGATTCAGATTGGGCAGGTGATATATACAGCAGGAGATCCACCAGTGCTTATGTGTTCACTATGTTTGGTGGTGCCATCAGTTGGATGAGTAAGCGACAACCTGTGGTTTCTTTGTCCACTACTGAAGCTGAGTACATGGCTACTACTCATGCTTGTAAAGAAGCCATTTGGCTTAGAAGATTGTGTTCTGATGTTGGTGTTGATGCAGAACAAATTACTATTTGTTGTGACAGTTAGAGCGCTATTTGCCTTGCAAAGAATACAACTTTCATAGGCTATAATTCACATTTTCATTTAGGAAGAGGAATTTGTATCCCTATCTTGGTAAGAAGTTATATCCTTTCTACATATCTTATTAAATTGCACAAAAAGGATTTAAGATAACATAATCAAGAAATTCTAGGGAAGAGTATGTGCGATGATGGATTATCTGTACTAATGATGGAAGTTGTTTTTATTAAATATATGTCTTGCAAAATGCCTAGTGAATAGTTAGGATCCTAGATGGGTATTTTGGAAACAAATTCATGTTTTGTATACATTGTGATCAACACCATAGTAGTAAGAAATTAACAACATTAAGTGATTGAACAACTATGAATAAGGAGTTGTTGTGGTAAATAAATGTTATAGAAATGTACCTTACTCAATTTCTAAATAGAACTGATGTTATCTCAAAATTTTAAAGTGTATGAGGGTAATGTTTCAAATAGGTAAAGGGTAGAAATTAAAGTGATGTACAGTAGTTAATGTTATTAATTTAGATGTTGTGGTTATGAAGATAGTAGTAGGACTCATATACTTATTTCTCTCTTGATGGATCTATGATCGTTATGCAATAAAGAATTTGAAATAACTCTTAAGAAAATGCCATATGGAAACTGCCTGACATGCAAATTAGGGAAAAGTGCATAGATAAATAGCAAGCTTTAAGAAGGGATCCCAACTTAATGAATAATAGTGCAATAAATTGTAAATTGTTTAGATCTCCTCTAGGGTGTGAATGTGTTTTTGGAAATCAAGCACTACAACTATTGTGAAAGATGACTTAGAATATGTATATTGTAAAATTTGTGTGTCCTATGTCATTGGAATTCTACTTAAAGCTTTGATGGAAAGGAATATTTCTTATAAAACTATGTGTTAATGAAAATGGTAAGTTTCAAGTATCTAGATTGTTTTATTTTCATGATTACAAAAGTAAATAAAAATTATTTGATGTATTCCCTTCATGATCATAACAAATATAAATGTTACATACCTCTCTATGTTTGGTATTCATAGCTTGTAAGGAACATGAATTTTGGACCTTATTTGTAATAAGGTCTCACAGGTTGTATTATGTAGGGTTAGATTATGTCTCAAAAGGGAAAATATATCATAAATTCTTTCTTTTTTTTTATACTGGTTACCATAGATAGGAACTTTGATATTGTGAAAGGAAGTGATAATCTCAGTTGGTAAAACATGCAATTTCATAATATATTGATATTAGTGAGTAAACATGAATACCTTAGAGTTTCAACTTGATAACAATAATTTTTATGTAATTTCAAGTATCTTGTTAACAAACTTACTGCATAAAGAGATAGAATCACATAGTTAATTCTTTTTAAAAGTCATTACTAATTGAACTGAGTTAATCTACACTAAAGTTGTAATAAGATAGGATTTACCAAAACTCTTGATAGAAGTATGTGTGCAGTTATTAAATGAGGTTCTAGAATAGTAATATTACAATTCTGTTAGCTAATGTACGATATATAGTTCACCTTCCCGATTTTTAGGAGTAAGTCAAATCTTAGTGGGGGAGGATGTAATACCCCTCTAACCCTAATATAACTTTTGTGTTTTTGAAAGAATTAAGATCTTTCGATGTTTTCTTACAGCTTAAGTTGTACATGATACTTGTTTGATCTATTCCTATAGTTTGTTTATAATAATTTCATAAGCTAGTACTCAATGATTCTAATATTAGACATACTATCTAAAGGTATTATTTTTGTATGTATTTATCTTCGTGTATGTATTGAGTACCTTCAAGACCTTTATGAACATAGTTAGGATGTTATATGATATGTACTTGATAGATATATATATATATATAAGTGGTTATTTATATTTTCTTCTATTAAGGTTACTTTGGATGAATCTTGTATCTCACTTGATGATTTGATTATGTTGATTTATTATTAGTATTGATAAGAGACTAACACAATGCTTGAGATTCTAACCTTCGTTATGATGATGCTACATGCTTTGAGTGTATATATACATGATGTGTTTTCATGATTCATGATGAAGTCGTAGTTACTCACATCGCTGAGGTCCACACGATGTATCAATCCTGGTCATCTGTCTGCAATGTTTTCTTTTATATGTATATCCGTGCATATGTATTTCTTCTTTGTGATGCAGGCTTGCAGGTACCGGGCATCGACTTCACCTGGCTTCACAGGTTTGAGCATGCCCTCAAATCCTCGATGGTTGTTGTTATGGAGATAGTACTAAGGCCCCTACATGAGTCTTCCTTTTTCATTATTCCAATTTGGGAATATTAGGGTTCCTTCTTTGTCAGTCAACCTTTGGGTCAAAAACCCATATCCAACGCACCCGATTGGGCATAGTTGTAGTTAGTGCCTTGTGGCCACTTGAATTCATTTGGTTGTATGATTTGTTTACTCATTTTATTTATTTCTCCTTCTTGGTATGATTCTTAGTTAATCTTTCTATGTTGTGTTTCAGGAGTTTGGCTTGACTTTCCTTGTTGACTTTGGTTGACCTTATTTGATCTTATGGTTTTCTCGATATGTTTCATAGATGATTTGTATGGCCTTTTTGGCTAATTAGATTTATTTTGAGGCATGTGATTTTATTCTACCTCAGTGATTATATCCTATAGTAATTATAAATAGGTAATAATATTGTGATCTATTACTTCATAATCTTATAGATTATAGTGTTTGGTATTTGGCATGTATATATATATATATATATATATATATATATATGGGTGCACACATATATGTATTTATATATATATATATATAATTTATATGTGATTATATGTTAATTATTGTAGATATTGTTGATGGGGTATATTTTGGGATTAATGTAAAGTATAATATTATTAATAATTAAATATTAAATAATGCGAGGTATATTATTCTCAATTGTTAATTATTAATAATGAGGATAGGTTATATATATATATATATTGATGTAATTAATGATAGCATATGCATATATGTTAGGATAATATTACATTACTATATGAATTAATACAAATAATCTTTTATTGTATATTTGAGTAATATAGCTGTATGATATTAAGTTATTTTATAATACCCTTTAGTTAAGAGTTAGTTGGGAGTTGGTTCCTTTTCCTCTCAACCTTTGGAAATATATTTATATGCACTACTTTCTCATTTGAAGAGAGGGGATATTTTGGGGCTGAAGCATTGAGGAGAGGATGGCCTTACTTTTCATGGAGATTTTGGAGAGAAAACTTGGAGATGTGAAGGAGAGTTTGTAAGCATATGTCTTTAAGAATTTTTGGTTATCTTTGCTTTTGGGAGAGAGACATTTTTGTGAGAATTTTAGTAGTTGAGAGAGGGATTCTTTGGTGTGGAATTATTTCTTTCTTTCATGGAGATTTCTGAAAGTGGATAGAGTTTGAAGGATGCATCTCAAGTTTGGATTTGTCTTCTCTTTTGTTTCCTTCCTTCTTCGATTCAACCTTCGTAGGACATGAGGTATGGATTGAATATTTTAGTTACTTGATGTATCTGATAGATTATAGATCCATTTATATATTATCATTATTTATTATATCTTTACTTTTCATTTGTATGGTTATTTTAAAGTTTTAAGTTTTTGTTTGTAAGAATTGGCATGTGTTTTCCTAGGGTTTTTAGCAACCCATTTTGTGAGATCTATTATTATAATAATTTAAATTGAATCTAGGGTTTTACTAAATTAATTTTATAGAATTAAAATTCATAGATCTCAAATGGGTATCTCTCTGATTTTATTTTTAGGGTTGACTTAATGCCTTATTTTTGACATTTTGGCAAACTATGCCTGTCCATTCTTGATTCCAAATTTTTTGTCAAATGTATTTGTATGCTACAAGATTATATGATCATATAAAAGTCTGAATTTGATATAAAAGATTCTCCTAAGTCTTATATTTCATTTCCAATTGGTTTGGTGAATTTTAATTATGTTTTGTGAAAATTACAACCATTTTAGTGAAGGCAGGTCTGAACCCTAACCAGAATTTTTTGTTTTAAACCAGTAGTCATAACTTTCTTTCCCACCATTGGATCTTCCTAAAAATAAAATTGAGATTCCATAATTATGTTATCTAAATCTCCACCAAAGAGATTGACTTTATTATTTTTTTTGTGGAAGATATGGATGACTGTTCTATGATGACTATTCTTTGCATTTAATCCTTGCTTGAAATAATTCAGTTTAAGAACATCATTAAGTTTTAAGGTTTCGTATGGTTACCAGAGGCTATTAGAATTTTTTTTTAGTTATTTGGATCTATGTATACTCTGAATATATTTATAATATCACTTGGATGTCTTCTTATATGTTTGGAACATTTTGAATGCCATATTGGGTTTAGGGTTGTCAAGTGGACTAGGGACAACATATGTTTTCCTAAACTCAATCAAATGTTGTTATGGAATTGATATGAATTCTTGATGATGAATCTATTATGTTATTATTATTTTTATATGTATGTTAGGGAACCTAAGTACACTAGGTGATTGGCTCATAGTGAGGGGCTGGGGCCCTAAGTGGCTAGTACCAGGATAACCTACTATGAGTTATTTAATCAAGTGATAACCTAAATAAATGAATGGGGAATGGGAGATTATTGGAATGGGAAATTACACACTAATCAAGATTAATTGTGCCTCACCCATGCCTTTAGTGCTAGTAAATACTAAGGATGGGAGTGGGAGAAGGTACCTATGCGTAGGTACGACTGAATGACCTTGTCTATACGAGAGGCATTCGGTTCTGCATGTGCCTACTTGGGGGCTAGGGCCAAGAGTGGCTAGTACCAGGACAACCCAAGGGGTGAGGGCTATGTGATGACACTCACCTAGCTTGTAGCTTATAGTCTCTACCAAATTTGATCATGCCTCTGGTAGTCCTTATGGTCTTCTTGTCTTTTCTTTTGTGTTGTGACTTTGGGAAAATTTTATCACCACCTTAGGAATTTCCTAGTTGTTACCTCTTGTATGGGCCTTTGGTTCTATCTCCTAGCTCGGGGGAGTGGGCTTATTGGTTCCATGTGGTTGGGTGGTTAATATTTATATCGAGGTATTGTTCATGATTCTTTGTATGATCCTAGCACATATTCCTTTCCAGATCTGTAGTTGAAGATTTTTGATTGGATATTTTAATATGTTGAGATGTACTTATGTATTTGTATTCATGTAATTTTTAATCTCCTAAAAGGAGTCTTGTAGTATTGATGTAATCTCAATTCAAAGCAATGCATAAGGGAATGGGTAGTTCTAGGTAAAAGAAAGGGAAAAGAATGTGGAATATTGGACATGTTACTAGCATTAAAAGAAAGTGTTTATGTTATTTCTCCTATCCTCTTATGTTGTCCACATGTAAAGGAAATAATCTTAAATATAGTTATATATAATGATGTATCACAACAATAATGTATTCTCTCTTGATGAAAGAATCCAAGGAAATTATTGAGAAATGATAGATTAGTGATCGGAATTATTAACAATCAATGGTTATGAAACAATGCAATAAAATAGTAATTTGATTTTAATGTTAATACTTGGTTCATGTTAATGAAGTACCTAGGATGATGCCTACCTTAATGAATATTAATCTCTTACCTAAAATTAGAGAAAAGTGATATAAATGATAGTAGATGTAGATGAAATCAATATGAATTTATGGAATGAGTTGATAAAAGGAATAATGATGTTGGATGATTAACTTATGTTTAATAAAAGAAATAAGTTAGGGACATTTAACTTGGTGCATTAAAATGAACGTAGATCTTTTAAGCTCATGATTCCATGAATATCTTATGCATGTAAATGGTTTATATGATGTTGCTTCAGTAGCGACGTTAGGGAACTCGTGAGGACTTAAGTTGTATAAATCTTACCTTCAAGTAGTAGAAAATTATTTCTTCTTTTAGAAATATGAAGTGTAGTGATGAATGTTATTCTAGTTAAAATAAAAAAAAGAAATTTACTACTTGCACTTTATAGAGGTTTTATGTCTTGTCCTCTTGGGTTGCCTGGCGGGGTGTTACAAGTCACACTTTGAGTTCTTGGTGGGAGATTTATGTTATCCTGCCTATGAATCCCCTGATGACCATGTCATTTACACTATGGTCAGTCATGATTCATCCCACTATGCTACTATATTTTCCTATCTCTGAGATCAGATTATTCCTGAAAATATAACCCACAATGAGAAGCGCCAACTCATTTTCAACACCTCACATTTTACCCTCGTCTTTGGTGACTTGTATAGGAAGGGTCTAGACGGAACTCTCCTTAGGTGTCTAGAAATAGAGGAGTCATAAAAAGCACTAGCTGAAGTCCACGATGGCATATGTGGTTCACACTCTATTGGTCTTGTGTTAGCTTGGAAATTGCTTAGGGTTGGTTACTATTGGCCTACTATGCAAGTTGATGTTGTTTGATATGTCAAGTCCTACAAGAAATGTCAACTATATGGAAATCTCATTCATGCTCTTGGACATGAGCTTATTCCCTCAGTTACATACTAGCTATTTTAGCAATGGGCCTTTGACTTGGTAGGCAAGATTCAACCTAGTTCTTCAAGTGGGCATAAGTTCATTATTACAGCTACTGAATATTTTACCAAATGGGTTGAAGTTGTCCCATTGTCTGCAGCTACAAGAAAACATGTTGCCTTGTTTATCTTGAATCACATCATTTGCCACTATGGTATTCCTTCTTCCATAGTCACGGATAATGGAGGCTAGTTCAAGAATAAAGATCTGAAACAATTATGCAAAAAATTCAAAATTAAACAACATTGGTCTTCTATTTACTACCCTCAAGGGAACGGCCAAGCTGAGACCTTGAATAAAACATTACTGAAAATCCTTCATAGGACAGTGCACAAATCAAGCAAGGATTGGCATCTGCAGATCAATCCTACGCTATGGGCTTATAGAACTTCTATTCTCACTCTTACAGGTGCCACACCTTTTTCCTTGGTCTATGGTTCTAAGGCTATCTTACCATTAGAGGTCAAAATACCATCACTGAGAGTCTCTCTACATGGTTTGATTATTGAGGAAGACCATAGGGCCATGAGAGTTCATGAGCTTACTACTTTGGAGGAATGCCACAAGGCCTCATTTGATCACAAGCGCACTTATCAGAAGAGAATGTCTACTACCTATAATATGAAGGTTCATCCTAGAGAGTTCCAAGTGGGTGAATTAGTCCTAAGAGAAAATCCTAAGAATCATCAAAATAGAGAGCAGAAAGGCAAGTTCGAGCCAAATTGGTTAGGGCCTTACATCATCATGACAACATTTGGGTTTGGGGCCTATTAATTATCTACACCTGAGGGAGAAGAGCTTGTCAAACCTATTAATGTTCTACATCTGAAGAAGTTCTATGCCTAAGGTTCTTGAGCTCTTTGTATATATCTTATCGATCCTAAAAAATTCCAAAAAAATTCATATATGATGCTGAAAAAATCCTAAAAAGCATATAAAGTCCTGAATATACATATGTGTGTGTGTGTGTGTGTGTGTGTGTGTGTGTGTGCGCTGCTTGGGACCCTTGCACCTATGTCTATCAGTCTTATGTACAGTGTTTCTCAACACTTTCCAACTATGTTTTTCAACACTTCCCTAGCATCAAGTGTTTCTCAACACTTATCAAATATCCTACCTCTAGTCAAGAATGATATGATATTTCTCACCGGCAGATGCGATATTCAAACTTTGACTCTATAACCTATACACATGCACTTAAACACTTAACTCGTTGAGACTTGTTTGACTTTATTTCTTTGTGTGCTTTCTATGATGATTTATTTTGATGAGTGTTCTCTCCCTAATAGTTTTTGATGATGTATAGCTAGAAGACTGGGGACATGAGGACATGTTTTATCTATTTTCTACCTGTGGGTATATCTTGTTGATCCTAACTATCATGAGCATTTATGCTTGTTACAGTTGACACTAAGGATCTACAATGTATTATCCTTGACTATTTTCCACAAGTGCATGCTTATGGTCATCTTGACTTTATTGTGTCTCGATGCGAGCATAGTCTTGTTATACTAAACTTAAGGAACCTCACTGCACTAGTCATCTTGACCTACATGTCTTTGATGCTTAGGTGGGATTCCCACATACCTATCTAATACAAATCATATTCATATACTCATAGTTATACTAGTGCATATTGTATGATCTTGCGAGACTACCAATAAAGCTTAATGATGATTATTAGAGTCTAACAGCTTCATAACCTTGCAAGTAAACAACTTTTCATAGTAGCTTGTACTCTTAGGTTTATGTTAGCTTAGTTTTGCATCTTGCATATGGAGAGAGCTCTCCTTTCATCTTTCATAGACTTGTCAGTCAACTGCACTCGCCTTTCACTTCTTCTCGATCATGTCTTTCACTTCTTATCTTTCATATCACATCCTTTTCTATTCATGTCATCACAAGGGGTTAATCTTATCATCATATATAAAAAAGATCATTTTTAGAAACATGAGTCTATATCATAACATGAGAACTAAACATACATCCATGAGAGAAACTATACATGAACATTTATAATCATATATCATGCATTTGAGCAATATAACAAGACAATAATACTGAAACATCTATCACAATGATACAAGTACACAAGATATATCATAATCCAGTCATATCATATATATATCATGATACAAATACAATATGAGATCCAAAAACTTGGATAAAGTCTCAAGAAATGTCTATACATCCAAAACTCTAAACCTAGGACTGGCTCACCCCCTCATCTGTAGGAGGTGTTGGTGGAGCCGGTGGTCCCATCCTCTTGACTGGCATGTCTGGACCTCCCTGCGCTCTCAGAGTAGAGTGGCAATTGCTGACCCTCAGGCATAGCTGCTAGGTACAATCTATGGTAGTATGCCGCCCATGTTGCCTCCCTTCGTATCTTCATGGCATCATTTTGTGCCACTCTCTCCCATCGATCCATCTCAGCCTGCACATCCATAAGCTATTGATTGTGAATAGCGATCATGGTCCACAACTATTGTACCTCAGCCTCTAAGGCTTGGACCCTAGCCTGGAGATCCCCTCCTCCTCTGGTTGCAGGCTACTCTTGCCCTGCCTCAACCCATCGATGAACTGGTCTCACCTCCTCCTCCTCCTCCTTCTCCCCCTCCTCCTCTACCTATCAGCATGACCATCTGCGACCACCTGATCGGGACCCCTGGCCTACCTCCACTCTCCTCCTACCTCCCCTCCTCCATCCTCTCCATCCCCACCCGATGCCTGTGGCTGTGCATCTAGGATTGTAAACCTTAGGAATGGATGTCTCTGATGCTTCTCTATGTACATCACATCTATCCCTGCATCTGCCATGTCCGACAAGTAGTCCCATGGCTCCCACTGCAACCCTGCTATCTACTGGTAATCTAGCATCGACATCCACCCCAATGTCTCCTTCTCCCGTACCTTGGCATATGTAGTGGTCTCTACTACCACTCTTTTTTGCCTTCCAAATTGCCTCCACACTCAAGTAATCACAAAATGCTCTATAATCTCTGCATGCCTACCTAGTAATGGTCGGCTACATAGCATGTACCTGAGCTCCTGAACCTCATCCCTCCACCACTCGCATTGCCTATATGGCCTCCACTCAAATGTCATCAACTCATCTAACAACCTCCTATAATATGTGAGGTCCCCACTATGTAGTTGTGTGATGAGCTTAGTATATCAATATATGTAGGGAGTCCTCTGCTCCCGTGGCTATACCTATGGTTGCACAATAGCTATGTGCTCCCACATCCATATCTATGCTAGGACAGCCCCGCATGCCCATGATCAGTGGTCCCTATAGATGATCTTGTGTAGCTCATGATACATATCTACAAGGATTTCTGGCCCCCACGCCATCCATCTAGGTCATGCCACTAGGTCTGTGACTAGTCTCCCCTAGCCTAGTGGGAACCCTCTCTGACTCCAGTCAGTGATCAGAGCTTGTGCTACTATGGAGCACATGATGCATGGCACTAGATAGTCTCAACCATACTCCTCTATCAAATGGTCCCAATTGAGATGTCTATCTAGGATTCTGATCATAGTATACCTGTGCCAACAAAAAAAACATGTCAGTTTTCATCATATGAAACACTACATTAATGAGCATCTCTACAAACATGATTATGCTCACCGCATCTCCATGGCTCAGTACACTAAGGATCCAGTAGACATCCTCAAGTTTGATAGTGGCCTCTCCACTTGGCAAGTGAAAGGTGTTATGCTCGCTATGCCACCTCTCTGCCAGTGTTGTCAATAACCCATGGTTTTCCCATAAATGGGGCATCTCCAACAAGTAGCTAAAACCCATTTGAGACAAAGCCTCTCTCCCTAGATCATCTAGATCCTGGACACAACACAACCCAACCACCCTCGATGCTCTAATGATGAGCACCAATAGGACCTCTTGCAAGCCATAAACCCGCAAACCAACTGTCAGAACATGTCGTGATCGATGTCCAAAATCAGTACAAGTAATCTCAAAAGAAAAAATTGTCTGTACACATGTTATATTACTCAAATTAAAGTCATGTGATACTTCTTGTTATACAGGTGTGACACTGTCTACTGATACTATATCATGCAATACTTTCTTGTATAGTCATGCGATACTTTTTCTTCATGTGATAGTTCGCACTAGGTCGCATGACATTTCATCCAAGCTTGTGCAATACTTTCCTGGATGGTCGTGCGACACTTTGTGGCCCCACAAAGTCTCACACGATAGAGTATACAGTAGGTGTGTGATACTTTTAAAAGTATTGCATGATTTTTTCTAAAGTATAATTCAAAAATTCAAAAAACATGCTTTAAATATAAAAAATGACTCAAAACGGCTAGTTTTTATGAAAACTTACTGGGGCACCATACTGAGGAGGCCGGTCGTGCAACCGACCATGCTCGAATCAATGTGTGTGAATGGAAATTCCTGCTTGCTAAGCCATAATCTCTCTCGAATCTCTCAAAGTTCTCAAAACTCACATAAGACAAATAAATTTGAAAATGACCTTTTCACCCCTTATATAGCATTTTGACCTAATATGGCATTTTGACCTAATTTTCAAAACATCTCAGAATTTCATGAAAATTGCACCCCTAGCTAATTTGGATGTCTTAGATCCATTTTCAGGATTGAAATTGAAATTTGAGTTCATCTTGATGGTCAAAATTGCATTTTAAAATTTCTCCTTCTTTTGCGCAGTTGGCTGACCGTTTGAGGCCTGGTCTTTCGATCTTTGCTAGGGAATCTTCATTTCTTCATCTCCATCTCTCTCAACCTTCTAGTCTCTCATTCATTTCCTTCACTTCATCTCTCTGAGGTTTTGACATTATATTTATCCTATATCTTTCTCAGTCAAACCTAGTCAAACTGGGGCATATTTTCACTTCTTGATGGTTATTCTATTATCTTTCATCTTTGATTATGATTTCTAGTGATTTGATCATGTTTCTCTCATCTTGCTTCTACATTCCCTCTACCTCATTTCGATTTCAATCCCGAGGGGGAAGACATATTCTATCAGCTACTCTGCAGAGCATATGCTTGACCATTCCATTTTCTCTAATTGATCTATCTATCTATCTATTGTTCTTGACATGTTAGTTCTCATCTTGAGTTCTGATAGTGTCCATCTCTCACCTAAGTGTTCAGTATTGTCGCTACCAGGCTGACCATGCAAGATTTTCTATCTCTCTACACTTCATTCTTTGGAGTCAAATCTCTATCTATTGCCTTCTTGGCTAATCTATTCTTTGACGTAATGTGTTCCCAGATTGATCACACATTAGTCAAAGAGGGGCAAATGTAATCACCCAAAAATGGTCATCTAGACTATTAACCCCTTTCTAGCATTATTTGCTAAATTTATCAATTTCTTATTCTTGATCAAATCCTAATTTTATCATTTATTCGATTATATTCTATGGATTAACCATTTTATCTTAAGTCTTTATTTAATTAAAAGGAATTCCCTCTCCTTTTATTAAATAAAAAGCCCCCACTTACCTTTTATCCTAAGTTGCACAAATAAAACATTATTCCTATTTAATAAATAAGAAGAAAAGGCTTTTTGTCTCACATGGGGCACAAAAGTCAACACTTCTTTCTCACTAGAGGAGACTTGTGCACAAGGATTGCTCCCACTTTCAAACTCCACCCTTGATCAAATCTTTTGCCTCTCAATCTCCATGGTCTATTTATCTTTAAAAGGAGAGCTCTGTTCTCATTCTAGGATCCCCACTCTTGATGCAAATGTTATGTTGTAGGTTTTCTTGGTGCTATTGGAGCTTTGAAGAACTTGTTGCATTTTAGTTCTCATATTTGCATTGTAGCTTAGTTCTCATGGCATTCTTAGCTTAGTTTCCTTTCATGCTTTAGCTTAGTTCACATAGTTTAACTAGTAATGGCATGTAACACTCTCATTTCCATAGTTTAGTTTCATTCTTGCATTCTCATTCTAGCGTAGCTTGCATTGCATTTTTCATTGTGATTCTTGAAGATATTGGCATTCTTTACCTTGTCTCTTTGAATCTCCCATTGCATGGTTTACTAGCAAGGTTGCATGCTTAATAGCTCTAGCTGAGAGCCCTCTAAACACCCTTGCACTCCATGCCTAGGGAGCTCTAGGTCACTTTTCAAGGTTTCCAATCCATGGATGCCCTTGGAATCAATGGCTTAGAAAAGTGCACATTTTGAGTGTACATATATGATAGATGAGGATAAGGAATACATTGGGTAACTTGTTGATGAGTCTATGACCTTATGTTATTGACTTGATTATGTTTCATTCATCTATGATGAGGAAAATAACCGAAAGACATAAGGTAGTGTGGTGAATTAATGAAGCATCATAGTATACATCGAGCAGTGTAGTGTATACTGAGCATAGTATAAACTGAGCTTGTGTTCACCAACACATTTCTTTGTTAACCAAGCAGGAGAAAAGGAACTAAACAATTAGTTTAGCCATTATGGATTGATGAGTTGTAAAGTACATCAAAATCAGTGGTGGAGATAATGTTTGTTATGAAGATCAATGACTAGCATAATTCAAGGAATATCTAAAGGATGAAATCAAAATGTGTTACTGGCACAACTATCGAGGAAGGTTTAAGCGGCAAAATGGATGAAGGAGAATAAGCAGCAAAATCTAGTGGAGGAAAAGAAAATGGTTTACTTATCTATTTAAGAGACTTGGTTTTCATTATGAAACTCATGTTGAAAGAAGAAGGACTACAGAATTATCACATGAACAAGCTTCATGTATGCCTAATCAAACTAGTTAAGGAGAACCAAACTGCAGAGTTTACCGAGTGTAAGAAAGCTATTACCGAGCAATAGTAATTCATTGATTATTGTTGATATAGAATTGTTATATTGATCAGAGTATTTGAATGAGTGAAATATAGATCTAAACATCTGCAATTGAAGTTATAATGTAATCAGATCAATTGGTGTTACATTTTAACCATTGTAAATAGAGAAATCTCTTAACAAAGTGGACTTGAAAGTCTTATATGTTTCATTCATAGAATGAGAATTGTTATCCTATCAACCCCATAGTGAATGTTATTTGGATGATAACAGTTGGTCTAAAATCCTCTAACAAGGTCACACCTCATAGTGTATTTGTAACCTTTAATAGGGTTGGGTCTTCATCGACCTCACTTAAGAAGAGTGAACATTTTTGGGTTTCTAGTGCCAGGTGTTTTTTCCCTTCACAAGGTTTCCAAGTTAAATCTTTTGTATTATGTGTTCATTTTGGTCATTGATTGTTATCATACTTTGCATATTACATGTTAGAATTGATCAGTAATCATTAGTTGTTATTGACTGGTAATCTGTAAAAGCATAGACAGTATAGTATTTTATGTTACCGAGCTGCAGAAAGTAAAGTAAATTGTTTTGGATTATACATTTTGATTTGAGACTGTGGATAACTGATTCACCCCCCTCTTAGTTATTCTAACAATTGGTATCAGAGCTGTGGTTGCTTGGAAAAAAATTTTAAGGACTTCAGTACAAAGGTCTCAAAGTGTTTAAGAGGGAAGTGCCAAAGCTAAACAAGGATAACTTCACAATATGGCAAAGTCGAATGAAGCTGCATATATCCGGGATTGAGAATTCTGCCCTAGATCTGATGACAAATGGATACCTTGCACCACCCGCTAGTCCCTTGACCCTTGATCAACTAAGGGACATGCATGAACATAATGTTACTATGATGGAGATTGTTGCTGCCTGTTCAAATGCTGAATTTGAAGACATCAAGGACTGTACTACTACTAAGAAGATGTGGGATAAACTAGCTCAAATTTATAGTGGTGATGCGAATGTCAAGAGAGCAAGAGCCAAAAGATTAAGAGGAAGATTCGATGACATGAAGATGAAAGAAGGTGAAAACATTGTGCAGTACACAAACATAATAAAAGAGGTAGTTCACACTATTAGAGCATCAGATGGAGTTATTGATGAAGACACTATGGTGAGCAAAATTTTGAGAACCCTATTGCCTATCTATGCAATTAGAATATCTACAATTCATGAAAATAGGTTAGCACCTAACATCACACTCACTCTTGATAATTTGATTAATAAGATTACAACACTTGAATTGAATAATTCTGATAATAGTGTTTTATCCAATGTTGAATCCGCTTTCATGACTTCTCTGAAGATTGGTAAGTCTAGTAGCAGAAATAAGGATGATAGTGATAGCAATACTAACGATGAGCTTGATGAACTTGAACCTCTTCTGGACAGAAGGTTACCTAAAGGGAAAGGAAGATATAGAGGCAAATTACCTCTAGCATTCTTTAACTATAAAAAAGTTGGCCACATTGCTGCTAGATGTCCACACAAGAAAGATGATAGAACCAAAGGCTGATTTGAAGGAAGCTATGGGAGAAGATACAATAGAGGCTACCGACACTACAATAGAGACAACTGAGATAATAATGACAAAGGCAAGAAGGTATGCTACATTGCTGAGGAAGAAGATATCACTGATACCAACACTGATGATGATGTGGAGGTAGTATTTGTGGCAATGAAGGATGTTTCTGAAGAAGATGAAAGGTATATACAAATAACACTTATCTCTAAGGTTAATAAGAATGGTACATGGATTATAGATAGTGGTTGTACACATCACATGACTGGTGATGAAGAAAAAATTGATTATCTTGAAGAATACAATGGAGGATTTGTAAGAATGGAAAATGATGCACCCTGTGTGGTAAGAGGTAAAGGATCCCTGATGATAAATGATAGATTAAAATGTGAAAATGCTTATTAGGTAAGAGGATTAAACTATAACTTGCTAAGTGTGGCATAGCTGAACAATTTAGGCCACCGAGTTTAGGCCACCAAGTTTCTTTTGAGAGCAAAAAGGTGAAAATATTTGATGATGGAGGAAGACTTGTTGGAACTGGTACACAATCCATAGGTAATCTATTTTATCTTAATAATGACCAGTCTTCTTGTTTATTGATGAAAGATGAAGATGAATGGTTGTGGCATAAGAGGTTATGTCATGTGAATTTTGATAACATGATTAAAATCGGTAAAAAGAAAAGATTTAGAGGTCTGCCTAACTTGACAAAGCCTAATCATGTTATGTGTCATGAATGTCAGAAAGGTAAGATGACTAAGTCTAGTTTCAAAAGAAAAGATTACTCAACAAAGAAGATACTTGAGTTGGTTCATACCGACCTATGAGGTCCTATGAGAACTCTGAGTTATTATGGAGATATATATTTTATTCTTTTTGTTGATGATTATACTAGGTTGATGGTTGTCATGTTCTTAAAAGAAAAATCTGAGGCATTCAAGATGTTCAAGTGGTATAAAGAAAAAATAGAAAAAGAGACTGGTAAAGAATTGAAATGCTTAAGATCTGATAGAGGAGGTGAATTTATCTCTAATGAATTTACTAATTTTTGTAATGAGCATGGTATTAAAAGACAGGTCTCTGCACCGAGGACACCCCAGTAGAATGGCATTGCTGAAAGGAGGAATAGGTCAATTGTTGACTATGCAAGGACATTAATGATAGAAAAGAATGTTCCTCAAACATACTAGAGAGAAGTCGTTAGCACTGTTGTCTATGTGCTAAACTGAGTACAACTAAAGAAGGACACTAATAAGACACGCTATGAGTTATGGTTTGGACATAAACCCACTGTAAGTTATTTCAAAAATTTTGGAAGCAAATGTTTTATTTTGAAAGATGAAAGAAATGGAAAGTTTGACTCAATGGGTGAAGAAGGAATATTTCTAGGATATTCCAGTAAAAGTAAAGCATACAAGTGTCTAAACAAAGTTACTAATAAAATGATTGAAAGTACTAATGTTTTAGTTGATGATTTTGATGATAGGAATGTAGAGGAAAGTAGAAAGGAACCTAAGGACTATAGTAGATTCACTTACATTAAACAACCTAAGTACCTATCGACACCGCAGACAGTGAAAACCGGTCAGCAGGAAAACAATACCGAGGAACAAGAAAAAGAAACCGACGAGTAGTAAGGACCTATCGAGCAAGCAAATGAACCTGCACAAGATGAACAAGAAAGAAGAAATTGGATACTCACAATTTTTGTCAAAAGACATCATCCTAAGACACAATCATTGGAGACAAACAAGTTGGCATGCAAACAAGGAGTAAGACAAGACAAGGTACATGTCTAGTTTGTGACTATGAACTAAAGAATGTAAAAGTTGCATTAAAAAATGATGAATGGGTTAATGAAATGAAAGAGGAAATAGAACAGATAGAGAAGAAAAAAACTTGGACCTTAGTACCCAGACCTAAAGATAAGAATGTTATCGATACTAAGTGGATATTCAGGAACAAGCAGAATGAAAATGAAGAGGTTACAAGAAATAAAGTCAGATTAGTATGAAAAGGATATGCACAAGAGGAAGGAATTGATTATGGTGAAACATTTGTACCTATTTCTAGATTAGAAGGAGTTAGAATTTTACTTGCATATGTTGCACACAAAAAGTTCAAAGTTTACCAATTGGATGTCAAGTCAGCATTTCTAAATGGGATACTTGAAGAAGAAGTCTACATAGAACCTGAATGATTTGTGGATCCAAAAAAGAAATATATGGTATGTAGATTACATAAAGCTTTATATAGCTTGAAGCAAGCACCAAGAGCCTGGTATGAGAGGCTACATACTTATTTGTTAAGTATTAGATTTGTTAGAACAAGTGAGAACAACAATTTGTATATGAAAGGAGATACTGATGATACTATTCTTATTGCTGAAATATTTGTGGATGACATTATTTTTGGAGGACAAGATCAAATCTATAAGTCATTTGCTAATGAAATGAGAAGTGAATTTGACATGTCTATTTTTGGAGAAATTAAGTTCTTTCTAGGACTACAAGTGATTCAGTAGAATGATGGTATATTCATCACACAATCCAAATATATCAAGGAAGTATTGAAGACATTTGGCATGGAAGATGCTAAACCTATGGGAACACCAATGGCTACTAGATATAAACTGACTAAGGAAGATGAAACTATAGGGGTGAACCAGACACTGTACCGATCTATGATTAGTAAGTTAATTTATGTAGTGCATAGTAGACCAGACATAGCACATGCTGTGGAAATTGTTGCAAGATTTTCTACAAACCCTAGAGAGTCACACATGGTTGCTACAAAAAGAATCTTAAGATACCTAAAGAAAATAGAAGATTATGGATTATGGTATCCTAAGGAAGGTAAGTTTGAACTAAGAGTCTATACTGACGCTGATTGGGTTGGAAATGTGGATGACAGAAAAAGTACCACCGAAGGAGCATTTTTCTTTGGTGAAAGACTTGTTACTTGAACAAGTAAGAAGTAGGCTTGCATTTCTCAATCTATAGCCAAAGCAGAGTATGTTGCTGCTGCTACAAATTATTCAAATATTGCATACATCAAGCAAGTTCTGGAAGGTATGAATGAGATAATCACTGAGCTGGTGATTATATACTGTGATAACACCAGTGCAATAAACATTTCAAAGAATCTAGTGATGCACTCTAAAACAAAGCATATATCAATCAAGTATCACCACTTAAGAGAACAAGTACAGGAGAAGCAAGTTAAGCTAGAATTTGTTACATCAAAAGAACAACTTGCAGACATATTTACAAAGCCTCTACCAAAGGATACATTTGAATACTTGAGGACTAGACTTGGGGTCCATCCCCTGTCTACCGGTCACTAATGTGATCTGGATGTTGCGTCAGACTAATCTTATCAGAAGATCATTCATGTTGATGCAGCATAGTTCACACTTTGGATCACGTCTAAGGTTGTGAAAAGTTTGGAGAACTAGAACAGATTGGCATATCAGTATATAGAGATACAGAGTATGCATGAGACAATAGAGAGTTACATGGCTACAACAGAGTTGTATGTTTATTTGTGGCATTGTTGTCAAAGGGAGAGATAAATAATATGAAACAATATGCACTGATGAGAACACTGAAACATCTATCTAAGGGAGAGACAAACTAGAAGAAAGGGATAGCACTGAAGATCAGTTACTGAGAACAGAAGAAGGAATCTGAGTGCTGAAAAGATCATATTTGCATAATGTCAAAGCTGCATTTTTAATGTTGTGGAGTAACGTAGTGATTAAACATATTAAGCTAGGGAGAGCTTGTACAACATTTGTTCATAGAGTTGTAGAATACATGTTTGGTATGTGTATGGTATATTTCATATTACTTGAGTTGCCATCAACGCCAAAGGGAGAGATTGATGAACTACAATTGATTTAGAACCTAATTGAAGATCTGTGATTAGAGATCACCGAGTTTCTGATTAGATATGTAATATGATTAAATCATTAATATGTTGTCATTGATGTCAACTAGTTTGATAACACTTATTTTGTAAGTTACTATACCTAAACATCTGTAGAAAAGGAGTAAGAGAGATGAAGAACATAAATATCTACATGAGGAAGATGTATATGACAGATGAGGATAAGGAATACATTGGGTAACTTTCTGATGAGTCTGTGACCTTATGTTATTGACTTGATTATGTTTCATTCATCTATGATCAAGAAAAGAACTGAAAGACACAAGGCGGTGTGGTCGGTTGATGAAGCATCACAGTATACACTGAGCAGTGTAGTGTATACCGAGCATAGTATAAACTGAGCTTATGTTCACCGACACATTTCTTTGTTAACCAAGTAGGAGAAAAGGAAGTAAATGATTAGTTTAGCTGTTAAGGATTGATGAGTTGTAAAGTACGTCAAAATCAGTGATGGAGATAATGTTTGTTATGAAGATCAACGGCTAGCATAATTCAAGGAAGATCTAAAGGATGAAATCAAAATGTGTTACTGGCACAACTATCGAGGAAGGTTTAAGCGGCAAAATGGACGAAGGAAAATAAGAGGAAAAATCTAGTGGAGGAAAAGAAAATGGTTTACTTGTCTATTTAAGAGACTAGGGTTTCCTTATGAAACTCATGCTGGAAGAAGGACTACAGAATTATTGCATGAACAAGCTTCATGTATGCTTGATGAAAATGGTTAAGGAGAACCGAACTGCAAAGTTTACCAAGCATCAGAAAGCTATTGCCGAGTGATAGTAAGTCATTGATTATTGTTGATACAGAATTGTTATATTGATCAGAGGATTTGAATGAGTGAAATATAGATATGAACATCTGCAATTGAAGTTGTATTGTAATTAGATCAACTCTTGTTACATTTTAACCATTGTAAACAGAGAAATCTCTTAACAAAGTGGACTTGAAAGTCTTATATTTTTCATTCATAGAATGAGCATTGTTATCCTGTCAACCCCATAGTGAAGCTGGTTGGATGATAACAGTTGGTCTAAAATCCTCTAACAAGGTCACACATCATAGTGTGTTTGTAACCTTTAACAGGTTTGGGTCTTCACCGACCTCACTTCAGAAGAGTAAACATTTTTGGGTTATTGGTCCCAGGTGGTTTTTCCCTTCACAAGGTTTCCACGTTAAATCTTTTTGTTCCCAACATTATCATTCCATGACCATAAAACTGCCTAAAGCTAAACAGTGTTTAAGAATTTTTAGAATTGACATTAAATAGTTTGCAACAACATTAAGGACAAATTTTATTAGCAAGATTTTACCAGATAACGTTAGCCACTTATGGTTCCATGCAAAATCAAATTAAATTTGGAGAGAAAAGAAATTAAATTGAAATTAGAAATGGAATCTGAATTTGAATTTGGGAGAAGTTAAATTAATTTTATTAGTAGAAATAATTAGTCAATTAAAATAATTTGTAAAAACTATTTAAATTGTGGGATAAAAGAAATTGAGTTTAATTAAGTGATAAAGACGACATAATTTGTTGTCTTGTTATAGGTATGTCGTTGGACTTCATTTTTTTTCCTATATATATATATATATATATATATATATATAGACACACACACACACACACACACACACACACACACACCAAATTACAATCAAATTATTATTTTATCACACATTATAAAATATTGATAACAATAATTAAATAAATAAATATAATTTATAACTATGTACATATTTAATGTGCTTGAAATTTGTATGTTGCACAATTTTCCTAACCCTCTCAAGGTAACCAATGATTTACTTTGTATGTACATATTAATATCCTTGTGAAGCCTCCAATAGACAAAAATATTAATATAGTTACATAGATTTATGGACAAAATACATCAATTTATATTAATATTACACAAATTACACTAAACTATTATATTAGTAAGTTTTTCGATGCGTGAATGTGTGGAAATAAACCAAGGTATCCCAAGATTGCCATTATGTCGTATTCAATGATGGACGATATACACTTATGTCTTTGCAAGGGATGACTTTAGTCATTCAGCGCAATAACGTCATTCCATTAACTACTGGTCCCTTTCCCTTAGTATTATTTTTTATGTATTAGTGTGGAGGAAAAAACCATGGTATCTTAAGATTTCCATCATATCGTATTCAGTAGAGAACGATATACGCTTATTGTCTTTGCAAGCAATGACTTTAGTAAATCCATTAAATAAAGTCATTTCATTGAAAAGGCATTGCATTGAATAAAGGCATTCCACTGAATAAAGCCCTTCCATTAAAGTCATTCCATTGACTAACATCATTCAGCGAAATAAAGTCGTACAATTGAAAAATGTATGCTTATTGGTTTTAGTTTGGTATTTGTAGTTGTCGTTGAAAGGACATGTCTGAAAGTTCATATTGATTTATCTATGTAGACAATTAGAATAAATCTAGTTGCATAGATTTACGTACAAAATACATCAATTTATATAATATTACACAAATTACACTACACTCTTATAATTAGTAAGTTTTTTTATGCATGAGTGTGTGGAAAGAAACCAAGGTATCCTAAGATTGTCATCATATCGTATTCAATGAAAGATGATATACACTTATTGTCTTTGCAAAGAATGACTTTAGTCATTCAATTCAATAGCATCATTTTATTGAAAAGACATTCCATTGACTACTAGTCCCTTTCCCTTAATATTTTTTTATATATATTAATGTGGAGAAAAAAACCCTAATATCCTAAGATTGCCATTATATCGTATTCAATAGAAAACAATATACTCTTATTGTCTTTGCAAGGAATGACTTTAGTATTTCTATTAAATAAAGTCATTCCATTGAAAAGGCATTCGATTGAATAAAGTCCTTCCATTATAAAGTCATTCCATTGAATAACGTCATTCCATGAAATAAAGTTTTGTATCTGTGATTGTCGTTGAAAGGACATGTCTGAAAGTTCATATTGATTTATGTACGTAGACAATTATAATAATAAATCTATTTGTTCTAAAAGATGTGTGAAACACAATTCATATTGATCAATGTATGAATGTAGACATTTTGGAGTAAATCTACCCATTGTACCAATTACTATTTTTGAGGAGATGTGTGTGAAATGCAATTCATCGTTCAAATTTATGAATCCATAGAGCACGAAACAGGTCCATCATTCTAAATTTTCATATAATATTGATTGAAACAATGATAATGTAATTTTAGAATTAGTCAGTTACAGTTATTGAAAGAATATATGTGAAAGACAATTCTTATTGATTGAATTCGTCAAAGTTTATGTAAATACACATTTGGAAATGGATGTATCTATTATAAAGTCTACAACAACTTCTTGGAATCACATTCACTTTTTCTGTTCAACAGTCTATATAATTTATTTTTACTTTTTTATAGTATTTGAAAAATAATATATAGCTGGATGAAATGTTTTTATTAAAGACAATGTATTTTTCATCACCATTATTTGTCTTTGGTTCTAAGATTTATTCTAAACCTCACACTACAGTTCTGAAGGTTGTTCTTTTTTATGTTTCTTTTAGAACATTTTTGAAAATGTTTTTCCAGATAGAAGGTTCTATTGGAGGTATTTCTTTAAGTAGAAGGTACTTGTGAAGTAATTTTTTTTCTCTTAGAAGATGTTTTTTAAAGTATTTCTAATTTTTATAAAGTAGTTTTTTTAGATTAAATATATTTTTAAAAGTCCTTTTTATCTTTAACAAGGCATTATTTTCCTAGTTAGAAGTTATTTTGTAAAACAAAAAATCTATTGTAGAATTTATTTTTTGTTATAATTACATTTTCTAACAAAGAAAATACTTCCATGACCTTTTGAAAGAGAAGGTTATAAGAACGTTTTGTAAGCAAGATACGCCCATCACATTTAGTTTTTCATATCACATTTTACCTAGATTACATGTAGTTTATTGAATTTTTGGATAATATGACTTTGTTAAATTCATAGAGAAATTAGGATAGTATTGCTTTGAAATCGCTTAAATCTTCAAAATTCCCTTCCATTTTTTCAAATTTATTTCTTGAAATGAATTATCTAAAAATAAGAAAATTGATACATATGTCTATCCTTATCATAATATCTAAGAAGCTAGGTAAAACTTTATTTTAAAATTTAGCTTTTTGGAAACTATAATTATAATCTTCTTAATGAATATGAATTCTTACTACTCTGTTTTCCCTATCTATAATCTACAAGGGTGTGGTCCCATGAAAGGGGGCTTCCTAAAATATTTTAGTTGATGTTGATGAGATTTTTTAGGATTATTTTAAATAGAGTGGTCCCATGAGTTTTGTAGTAGAATTCATGCTTAAAAATTCAAGCTCCACAATTTATGGAAGCTTGGGCTCATCAATTTTTTTATTTAGTATATTTATTTCACATGAAAAATAAATTTAAAAATAGAAAAAAATCTATTCACAAGAATTTATAATTTTCATATGACTAACAAGTGGCAAAAAAAATGTCTAAGCTGGTAGGGCAAATTTTAGCCCCCCACCTTTTCAACCTACTCAAATTTGTAACTCTAAACGTAGGGGCTCCTACTTTTGAGAAAAAGATTTGATTAAATCCTCTAGAATTTTTATTTTTTCTTGATAGGACCTCCCACTCCATGAAAATAGATTTTGATGCCCCCTCATAGGATTACACCCTATGCACTAGAACCAAAAATAAAGAATCAAACAAAATTGAGAGCATAAATAAAAATTTCAAATTCTAATCCTAATGCAAACCTCAATAAATGTAAGTTGATTCACCTTATTTGGAGTGTAGATACAATATCAATACAATACAACTAAATATAAGTGATGAAATTTTTTGATAGAGTAATTCTATAAAATTGAATGATGGAAATGATAAAGCAATGATCCTATTTATAGAATTTTTGAGGAAATATCAACGTGGAGATGAGGATAAGA
This sequence comes from Chamaecyparis obtusa, assembly GCA_027943335.1. Lineage (NCBI taxonomy): Eukaryota > Viridiplantae > Streptophyta > Pinopsida > Cupressales > Cupressaceae > Chamaecyparis > Chamaecyparis obtusa. The sequence continues at coordinate 413,161 of BSBK01001579.1, forward strand.
TCAAGCATTTGAAGAGGTTATGAAATCAAATTGATTTTAATTTGAAAACTTTTCCTTTTAAATTCAAGAAAGGATAATAATAAATAATTGAATTAATTTAATGGATAATTGTACATATGAAATTTCCTTTCAGAGATAGATTCAAGTGATCAAAGAAGAAGGTGTTTAAAATAAGATAGACTTAACTATTGATGGGAGAAATATATTCTAAAATGAGATGAAGTTAATCAATTAGTAAATGAGCAGTTAGTAAATGGAAATTTTATTAGTTTTGATTTAACTAGTAGTAAAAATTATTTAATTAAGTTAATGATTAAAAAAGGATAATAGGTTATTGGTTAGTAATTTGAGATGAATAAATGAAAAATAATTTGATTGATAAATCACAAGTAACTAAGGATGGTATATATAATGTTTAATAATGACTAACTAATAATATGGAAAATGCATAAATTAATGACTAGATAATAACTTAGTGCTAATTGAAGGTAGATGTTTAGGTGAAATAATTCTAGTTTCTAATATCATTATAATCTTCTATTTTTTAGAGTGTATATAGGAAAATCTTGTAGCACTCTCTTGGTCTACTTTATTGTTGAATGACTAGGTAAGTATTGCCTCCATGAATATCAAACGTATATAGAAATTATTGAATATTATATTGTCTTATAATATGAGATAATCTTGAATATATAACTTTTAAGGACATATTAAGAAGAAAATTAATGATGTATGGATTTCCATATCTCTCCTTGTTGTGGGTCTTGAGTTATGGATATAGGTATGAGGGCTTATTTGGAGAGGTACAAGAAATAGTATGTGGATATTGGAATATTTCCTTTATTATGGGGAAGATTAGTTTTCTTGATCTACCTTGTATTTGGGACTTTAACTTGTATTGATTCCATTTTTTTGTTTGATTTGAACATTTTTTGTTAAGGAACAAACAAGTTTCGAAGAGTCTTGAAATCCTTTTTACTGTAAAAATTTTCTTATGTAATGATAAAGATATAAAAGTCACCAGCCAAAAGATAGCAAGAAGTCAACAAAACAAAGTAGAAAGATAATAGACAAAAGAAAACCTAGTTAAGATTCTCAAGAGCCTTTGTTGCCTCTTCCTCCAACTGAGTCATATTGACAAAAATATTTTTCAAATCTTGAATGTCTTGGTTGGTAGATATCTTCTTTGAATTATCTCTTTTACTTTTGGAAGGATCATTTAGATGCTAGAGTTATTTGAGATTTGGAATGGTGAATTAGACATGTTTCATTACATATATTGGTTCATGTTAGAGTTGAAAAAATATATGTGGTTTGATTTCTAGGCTCTCTCTTTTCTCTTATTGTTAGTTTGGTATTTTAACATTCATGAGAATTTGAATTTGACTTTTTCTTAGAGAAATGGTGATCACTATGTTTTTGGTTATGGGTGGTCCCACAATAATGAGTTCCACTTTTTGGCCAACTTTGACACAGAGTTCAACATTCTGAGAAAAAACTTCACTTTCGAACATCAATTGCCACAAAACTATTAAGAATTTGAAGATGATGTAAACTAGAGTCTTTTAGAACTTTCTTTCTAGTTTATATATATATATATATATATATATATATATATATATATATATATATATATCATTTAGATTTATTTTTCTTTCTCCTTCGAAAAGTGGTTTGCATGAAAAAACTATGTTTTTAAGGAGTTACTGTCACTTGGATCAACATAATTTTTTTTTAAATATGATAACGATGCAATTATTTCGATATTATATTTTTAACTTCAATATCTAAAGGATGCAATTGGTTTTATTCATTTTGGATCAATATTTCATAGTTTATTAAGTTTTAAAGTGACAGTAACTGTAATTTAGACATAAGGTCACTTGGATCACTCTAACTTGATCTGTGTAGATCGAAATTTATTTTTTCTTTTTTTCATAGAAAGGTAACACAAATATACTTTTCCTACATATTTTTTATATTTTTTTTTTATAATTTACTATTTTTCCTGAAGTCTTGAAGAGATAGGTTGTTGAATGACCAAACAACCTATGTTTAGTTAAAGTAATATTTAAAAGTGATAATCAACTCAACATGTATTAAAATTATATTCATTAGAAAGCTTGTTCTGAATAGCATTGTTTGACATCATTTGTTTGAAAAAATCATCTTGTTTATTCCTTGTTTCAGGCCTCCAAAGACCATGTTTGTGAAGTTCAGTTATTTTCTGAGGGCAAAATTTCAATTTTGGGGTCTTTGTGTGAAGACCCCCTTCACACGAAGACACCTGGGGGTCTTCGTGCGAAGACCCCCAAGTGAAAATCCTGGCAAGAAGACACCCCGTCGGAATTTTTCCTTGGGTACTTCGCACGAAGTGATAGTTCGAGCGAAGTCGGCTAGTAAAATTATTTTGTAAAAAAAATTTAGAATGGTATAAAAGTAAAACATTTTGTTTCTATTTTATATCGAATTGCAATTAATAAATTTGCATTTTCTATTATTGAAGACATTTTTTGAAGGAGGATTGGTATTTCTATTTTTTTAAAGGCATAATTTTGGAGAGGAAGAATATTAGATTAAAGTATTTTTTGAAGAAGAAAATTTTTGTTGACGATCTTGTGGAAGACATTTTTTTGGAGCTCAAAGAAATGGGGAACAAGAAGGGAAGACAAAGTAAATCTTCTAGAAAAAGGTCACCCAGTACTGAACAAAGAAATCATGAAGCTGCATTGACATATTATCATAAAACTAAAGAAGTTGAAAGACAAGCTGAAGTAGGAGGGTCAAGTCAAGTTGAAGAATTGCACATTGAAGAAGGGTCAGGATTACTCCCTATGGATGCTCAAACAATTGATGTTGGAGAAGGGTCAACATCACGTGCTCCTACTGGTATGGATGAACTTTTAAATTTAGCTCAAAGTGTAAAGAAAAATATTAATTATAGAAACTTAGATCATTTACTTACAATGGATGTGTAGAATTTGAGATCATTTGCTAATGTTCAACACTTAAGTCTTGCTAAGAAGAGATCAATGAATATGATAGAAAAAGAAATATTGGGTAAATTTGATAATTTTGAAACACTTGAACAAGCTCAATTGCTTTCACTTATACTTATAAACAAAAAGTTGGAAGGGACATTAAAATTATTGGGTCTAGACACATCATCAAAGAAGAGAAAAGTTGTTGACATGCAAACTGATATGATTGAAAATCTTAAGAAAGGTTTGAACCAGCTAGGGAAGCGATCTCGAACTATAGATAAGTCCATTACAAAAAAATTATATTGAAATATATTGTAGGTAACCCTATGGGACGAAAAAGACATATATCTTCAGTTTCATATCAGTTTGGTTTTAATAGGAAAACAATATCATGATATGTTAATAGGAGAATACTTTTGGATGATAGCACCTTGGAAGGCAATTGGGCAATCATGTGTATAGCTCCTCGTTCTAATAGGATTGATGAAAGAACAAAAAATTTGGTCACATCATTTTGGAATCATAATGCATGTCCTTCATCAAACACTAGAGATGTTATCAAACATATAATTTTAGCTAATCAATATGAATATCATACGAAACATTGGTTGGACACAACACAACATGAAATGTACGTATCATTTTATAGCTCAAATCCTAATATAAAGATTACGCAAATATTTTTTGATAGATTGAAGTCATATTATATTAGGAAAAACAAAGTGTTTGAAACTTGTTGTCGTTATCATATTGAATTTGATCTCCACTATCAAGTTTTTCAAAAGTTTGTATAAGACACTTATGGTTTTTGAAAAGGCTCATCCTACTAGACGAAGTGAGTTCATCTCATCCATTTTATGTGAGAAAAGAGATGATGTAGCTAGACAAATAAATTGCATAAAAGGAATATGCCAAACATGTGCCGATTTGTCTCTTTTTCTTTTGAAAAATGAAAATATTGATGTAACAAAGATGGTAAATTGCAAGAGTTACAAATATGTAAAGAATGAAACAAAATTTGGGAAAGAATCCAAAAGTTTAGAATATGTTGAAGAGGAGATAAATGTTGGAGTATTTATGGAAAAAATTTTAAAATTGATTCAACCCTACATTCATCATGCTTTTTTTGCAAAGTGGCAAGCACAACAATTTCAAACACTGAGAGACAATTTCCCATTTGGAACTATTGTATTAGTTGTTGATTTTATAGAAAATTATTATTTTGTTCATCAAAAGGAAATTTAGTCAGAATACTATTTTTCAGAGAAAATTATTATTATGGTACGTGTGTGTTATCGACACACACAATTAGATTTGGATGGTATTCAGAGCACATTTGAAGTATGGGTCATCAAGAAGGAATATCATTTTTATATAAGTGATGCTAGAGAGCATGACATTCATTATGTGGAACACTGCTTCAAGATGTTTTTTGCAAATTTGAAAGAAAAAGGCATAAAAATTGATAAACATTATGTTTGGTCAGATGGATGTGTTGCACAATTCAAATCATCGAGACCATTTTATGCACTATGTAGATATCATCGTAATGAAAATATACCACATGTCTAGAGTTTCTTTGAGAGTGGATATGGAAAAGGTGAACATGATGGTACCGGAGCTTGCATCAAACGTGCTATACAAAAGTATCAAATAAATTATAAGGGAGTGCATATAGAAAATGCACATGATGTGGTTGAATGGTGCAAGACACATTTCGCACCAAATGAAACTAACACATCATCAGGATTGACTCAGGCAGTGCCATATAGAAAATTTTGGGAGATAAAAGGTATGCACACATTTTTAAATTATTTGAAAGTGTTTAAAATTTTTATGATATTTTTTATTCAAATTATATTTATATAGAATGTATTATATATGCATTTGTTTAGGTGTGGATAGAAAAATTATGCATGGTTGCAATATGATAGAAAAGACGCGATCTTTGCATTTAGTTATGAGTACGAATTGTCGCAATTGGATGTTGAACACTAGGGACTACTCATACTTTTGTTGTCACTGCATTGCTGACAATTATGAGGAATGTATCAATCAAGACTGTGGATATGTAGGCACATGGAATCTAGTGCCACTAGTTGTTACTGATACATTTGATGGAGATGAAGATGAAAACTTCGATGATGTTCCTTTGATTTCTACTGATTACGATCATATCTCGGGATTGGTCAAAATTGGTAAGTATATATATTTCACATTATATGGCACATTGAGTTGCATGTATAGATAGATCTATAGATTGAACTAAGTATTTATTATAAGATCTCACACATGTATATATAAATTTACTGTGCAGGAGATGTCTTTGCAATGATTGCTGAGCGTGGAAATGTAGAAGGAGTTGGTTATTATTTATTGCATTGTACTATAGAGATTACTTGAACCTGAAGAAAATGATGGAATGTTGTTCCCCATAGGTTTGTATATGGTTTACATCAATATATTGAACTCAATTTGTAAATTTTAAATAATAACCTTTTAACAAATTTCAAATTGAGTTTGTTTAAATTTATATATTGTTAAAATTTGTGACCTGTAGGTTCAGTTGTTTTCAAGGGAACATTTTTCAAGAAAATCAAAGTAATTCAAAATGTGATGCAGGAGCATCCTGTGTGTAAGAGCAATCTTGCATCACCCAAAAAATATTTCTATTTTTGTATTCAATAAGGGTTGTCTTGTGCAGAGTTGCTATTTATGGAAACTGGTTATTTTTAGTAAGTTGGTCTTACGATCTCGGAATGTTCTAATTTTACATGTGGAGGTTCATCTCAATCATATCAGCCTACCAACAAAGTTTCATGGCTAGATCAGGTCTAGTTTTGAAGATATTGAAGATTTTCGGTATTGGCAGCAGGGTACAAAAACTTCAAACTCAGTTTTGAAGGCTTTAGAAGCCCCGGATGAGGTTGAAAATTTGGGTGACAAGCACTTTGCGCTAGTCAAGCCTGTAGAGAGCTTCGTGGCATTTCCAAAATAGGGTTATAATAGCCAATCGGGTCAACGGGTGATGACTTATGGTCTTCAAAAGTTGGGTCACCTGAAATGGCGGAAAATAATTTTTCTTCAAAATTTCTATTTGGGTTTCAAAACTCATTTTGAGCCGACTTTGATGTAATAAATTGTAAAACAAAATAATTCTAAGTTTGGTCGGCCCTAAGGGCTAAATTTCTACAACCTTCTCGGGCGGTGGGAATTGCCTATATAAAGAAGGCTATAGTGTTGTCTAGGGCAATTCCGAGTAGTAGATCTGGGTATTGATTCAAGGCTTTGTCCTACAGAATATTGTAAGGGAATGCCCATGTGGCTTACATATTGTAATTCTGAAAGTTTGTAATTCCACATTTGTGGAGATAATAAGAAGCCAATTTTCTGTTCTTGCATATTATTGTTGTTGTTTCTCTATTTCTGTTATGTGTTTGTGGTATTAAGGGGAGCACCCTTCATCAAGTGGTATCAAAGTATGAGTTCTTGAGTGTGTAAATAGATCGCCGACTGTGAGGCAGTTTGCACAAGGACCGTGGCTAGGGTTTCAGCGCGCATCGTGAAAATGCCTCCACGAAGAGAACGTGGTGGAAGAGCTGGTGCTGTGACACTTGAGGTTAGAGAGCTGCAGAGACAAGTGCGAGCATTGCAAGAAGAGATTCACAGAGGAATGAATCTTAATGGTAGAGATGAAAGCAAGGATGAAGCCGAAGAAGAATATCAAGAAGGAGAAGCTGAAATTGTGAACCAGGAGGAAGAAAGACTTTTTCGGGCGATTTTCAAGATTGGGAAAAGACCTAAGATTGAGGTTCCTCCATTTTTTGAAAATCTTAACCCAAAGGAATTGATCGACTGGATCAATGAATGTGAGGAGTATTTTGAGTATGAAGATGTTGAGGATCCTGATAGGGTCAAATTTGCGAAGGCCAGACTAAAAGGTCATGCGAAGATCTAGTGGCAAGAAATTCAATTGGAGCGAAATAGAAGATGGAAAGATAAAATCACAAGATGGGATCGGATGGTGGATAAATTGAAGTGACAGTTCATTCCTGTTGATTATGAGCTTGACCTACTAAAGAAAATGCAAAGTTTGAAGCAAGCAAGAAGATCTGTTCAAGAGTATATAGAGGAGTTCTATCGACTCCTCATCAGAACAGGCCATGTAGAAGCTGATAAGGAGAAAGTTGCCCGATACCTTAATGGGTTAAGGCCAAGCATTCAGGAGGAGTTGAATCTGGTTCGAATGAACAGTATTGAGGAGGCATACCAATTTTCCCTAAAAATAGAGGAAAAGCTGAACAAGAAGTTTGAGAACAGACAAAATGGAAGAGGTCATGGTGGAAGATCTGGTGGATGGTCATATGGTGGCCAAAATGAAGATCCGAAAAAGAAGGATGGGGCTAGTAGCAGCCAGAATTAAATAGGAAATAATTCTAATCATTTCCAAGGTCAGAATAATAGAGATCAGAGGGGAAGAGGAAGAGGACAAGGTTCAGGAAGAGGAGCCTTCTGTGGAACATGTTTTCACTGTGGAGAAGAAGGTCATAGGGCATTTGAATGTCCTCAGTGCCAAGGAAGAATAGACAGGAGAAATGAAGGCCAGGCCAGAGTTGCACATGTAGATGAAGATGCTAGATCATCAAATTCTGAAGATGCTGAAAGAGGAGAAACACTAATTAATAGAAGACTCTTGCTGAGTGGTGAGAATGAACCTGAACAAAGGAGGAGCCTATTTCACACTAGATGCAAGTGTGAGGGTAAATGTTGTGATGTGATTATCGATAGTGGAAGCACTGACAATTTAGTGTTAGAAGAGATGGTGACAAAGTTGAAGCTCAAAAGACAGAAACACCCACATCCATATCAGATTTCTTGGGTGCAGGATGACCACAAGGTCATGGTCAGTGAACAGTGCCTGGTAAAATTCAAGATTGGCGGGTACCAAGATGAGGTACTATGTGATATCATCTCTATGGATGCATGTCATATGTTGTTGGGTAGACCATGGCAGTTTGACAGATGTGCTGTACACAATGGTCATGTGAATACCTATTCCCTGACAAAGGATGGAGTGCGACATAAGCTAAAGCCATTGAAGGAGACCAAAGAAAAGGTATGTGGTAATGCAAGAATAACATTTGTTGATGGAAGAAAATTCTTAGATGGTATGAGGCATGAGCATGTGTGTTTTGCTTTAATTCCAAAAGTTGGTAAAGAAGAAGTAGAGGATGTACCTGTAGAGGTTGTAGATTTGTTGAATGAGTTTCAGGATATTGTATCTGATAATGTACCTGATGGATTACCACCGGTAAGGAAGATCAGTCATCAGATGGATTTGATTCCATGGGCTAGTTTTCCAAACAAGGCAGCACACAGAATGACACCAGCAGAAAGTGAAGAGTTGAACAGACAAGTACACAAGTTATTGCAGAAGGGGTTGATTCGAGAGAGTCTGAGTCCTTGTGCTATACCAGTGGTATTAGCACCAAAGAAGAATGGAGAATGGAGGATGTGTATAGATTCCAGAGCAATAAACAAGATCACAATCAAGTATAGGTTTCCATTGCCATGAATGGATGATATTATGGACTGTTTGAGTGGAGCTGTGTATTTCTCAAAGATAGATCTAAAGAGTGGATATCACCAGATTCGGATCAGAGAAGGAGATGAATGGAAGACTACCTTCAAGACAAAGGAAGGACTGTATGAGTGGTTAGTCATGCCTTTTGGGCTAACCAATGCACCGAGCACTTTCATGCGGCTCATGAACGAGGTTCTGAAAGAATTTTTGGGTAAGTTTGTCATTGTTTACTGTTGGGTATCCTAAAAATTTTTGAGGTTTGTGTCCAATTCCTGGTTTAAGTCTCCATGCGAGTGTTATTCCTGGACTAGGGATTGTAAAGTGTCATGAAAATGGTTTTTGACATGTTCAGGAAAACCCTTACCCTAGGTCTTGTCTTTCAAAATGTTTCCAATTCATTTCCAAAATTCATGTGGTCCTCTTGTTTCTTTTTCTTCGTTACCTTTAAGTCACTTAAGTTGCTATTTGTGCACATGCTTATTTGCCCCAAGTGTTCGCTGAATCGGGAAGTGTCTTATCAAGTTTCAAAACAATCTGGCGATTCAGCGAATGAGTCAAATTCATGCTCACTATTAATATCAGTCGCCAGTTCTCTAGATCTTCCCGCGGTTATCCCAAACATCCAGCGAATTGGCGAATGCATTAAAGCCAAGCTTTTTGATTACTTTGTTTGCTAAGTCTCCAAGTGCTTCGGCGGTTTCATGTTCCTTTCTGAGAACTAGCGAATGGCGGTTATCTCCAGTTCTCACAATATTTGGCAGTCTTGTGAAATAATCTAGCGATTCAACGAACACTTTGTTCGCTTGTTCTCAGAATCTGGCGGTCAAGGGTCATTTCATCTAGAGAATTAGCGAATACCGTGGATTGCTTTCATGATCAACGGCCCTGTTTTAATCTCAAAATATTTGTGGGTCCTGCATATTTGATCTGGCGAATGAGCGACTGAATACTTATATTGCTATCCTCTAAATTTGGCGGTTCTGATGGTTTGCCCAAAAGATTTCAGCGGAGATAAGTTTTCTCACATTCGCGTATTCTCAGAATAAGTTAGTGACATGCTAAACCATTTAGTGATTCAGCGAAGCCTTTGGTCACTAGTTCTCTTAATAAAAGGATAAAGGTTAAAACAATCTGGCGAATAAGCGAATCAATGGATGATAAGTTTTAAGGCTTCAGTCGCTTATTCTCGAAATAAAATTTTCAATGATATGGAGTATTTGGAGAACTAGCGAATGCTCTTTGTTCGCTGATTCTCGAAATTAAATGGTTAAGGGTTTTGTTATTCAGAGAACTAGCGATAGCCATTGATTGATGAAGATCAACGGTCAATCTGGAATCCTGGTATAAAGTGATGATTAAGGAAGGATTTAGCAAATTAGAGATTAAAGGGGTTCGCCAGTTCTCTAGACAGTCAAGCGGTTAAGTATATCTTTAAGCAAATGCGCGAACCCTTTGTTCGCTAGATCTCTAAGAAAAGTGACCGTCAGTCATAATATTAAGAGAATGGGAGGTGGCTTTGTTCGCTGGTTCACCGAATGGTATTTGCAGTTAACTGTTTAAGTGGAAGCCCTTTGTTCGCTGATTCGCGAAATGCATGGATGGTTAAGGATGAGATTTCGAGAACCCGCGAAGCTAGTAGTCGCTAGTTCTCCAGATTTGAACTAGGGTTAAAGAGGGATTCAGAGATTCAGCGAAGCCAGTGGTCGCCAGTTCTCTGGTTGCTAGCTAGGGTTAGCATTATATTCAGCGACCAAGAGAAGCCAATACTCGCTGGTTCGCTAAATGGGCTCAGATGGAAAAGGTCATAAAGGGAAAAGAAAAAGGACCGTTGCCACATAGATAAAGTACTCTGTCGATTTGGACATGAAACCAGTAAGCCATCAAATCAGCTTCAAGAAGAAAGATTGCATGACGCAAACAGTTTTAAAGTACAGGATCATGATCATTGCCTCTTCACCTTGTTTTCAAGTAGTTTAAACTATCTGTCAACATCCGGACATGGCGAGCTCGAAATTTGAAATCTGAGGGTACATGAAATTGAATATGGGATCAATTAAGGAGATTTGCATTAAATATGGTAGTTGCACACCTTGGATTCATATCGATAAGTAAGTGAAGCTCATTGTTTATTTGTTCAAGTCTCAGTTGTTAAGATTTTATGTTTGTCCAGAGCATTTCCGAGCATAAAGCATTTGAGATACAGAGAATTGAAGGTGTTTCTGTAGCAAGGATGAGTCAACCTGAGAAGAGTGCAGCGTCTTCCAGTAGTGAGGCCAAGTCCAAAACTGGTGAGGACAGGAATAAGCCAAATTTTTCAGATGAATTCCTGAAACTGTTGCCGGGCTCCAGTCAGAACAAGAGGGCTGCTGATGACGTGTTTGAAGATCTTTTGGAACGGTGTAGAGACCCAATCACTCCGGAATTCTCAGGTTACACTATTTTTAACTTCTTTTACAGCAACAAAAATAAGCATGTTCCTGTATGTAATGGTTGGGTGTTAGGATTAGGAAAAATGGTTGTCCCTGACATTTTCCTAGATATTGATTTAATTGTTGCCCTAGCCAGAAGTTATGACCCTATCTCAAGGACAATTAGAAAAGAAGACCAATCACCCTTAGTTACTCTTGATAGGGGATCTTTTATGAAAGCTTTTGGTCTATACACGTCCTTTTCAACTAAGATTGATTTGAACAAAGAAAAAGCAAGATACAGAAGCAATATAGGGTCAGTAAAAGACCAGTTGGTTAAACATATGCCAAAACAGGATAAATACATAGCCCCCCTTCCTGCTAACATGAATGCCCCATACCAGTTCAAATCCCTCCATCATTATATGAGATATACCTGCTATGCATTATGTAGAGTTTTGGGAATTGATGGGAATGCAGAATTTTTACCAGCTGACTTGCTGATGATTATCTTGGATATTCAAAATCCTTTGGTAAACACTGACTATGATTACATTCAGTATGTGATTGATAAGATGCATCAAGGGCTGATGTCTATCAAAGAAAGTAAAATTCCTATTGAGTTCATGCATTATTCTCTATTAATGCATTTGATTCTATTTTTCAACATCAACAGTTTTGATGTAAACATGTTAAAACCAAGGATCACTTTCAAGGATCAGCACAATCCAGTGTAGTTGTGGGTGAGGATATGGAATTCTACCTCCAATGAAGCAGATTTTTGTGTTTTTCATAATTTCATTGTCTATCCAATTATCAGGATGCTAGGCATAAATGTCACCAGGCTATCTCCTAGAGTCCTTAGGCTTTTAAGACCACTGCAGTATGTGGACAAGTGGGATGGAAATCATAATTGGGGTGATTTCTACTTAGGAGATAATTCCACAATTATCAGAGTTTATGGTTGTCCCCAACCCCCACATTTATTACCAAAGTATGTGCCTCCGAGATTGGCTTGTTTGGAATTTTTTTGGCAACTAATGTGTATAGATAAAGAGCTTCTGGCCCCTCACAGAAAGGGTACATTCACACCCAGGCAATTCAGGGTAGGTGACTTCCTGATAGGAAAGAGGGCTTTTCCTCAGATTAGTGCATGGTTACAACAATTCAGAATGGTTACTGGTGCTTGTAGGCACATAGATCCTGAGGACTTCATCAAGATTGCCAGGACGACTTACATCCCAAACATTGGTGTGATCAAGGAGCATGAAGGTTTGGATGAAGAAGATGTGATTAGAAACATCTTAGATGAAGATGAGGTTAAGAGGAGATGGTACAGATTCTTTGATTTAGTAGATTTGTCCAGCCAATTGAAAGCATCTCAGATTCCTTTTGAAGGTTTTTTCCCCGATCTTCCTTATTTGAAGAAGATTGATGGGATGATTGAAAAATATGATACCTTGGCAAATCAATTGGAAGGCTTGATTGATCAGAATAAGCCAGAGAAGATGAAAAGGAAAGATTATTCATCTTCTGATGAGGAAGAATTTACTAATGAATCACAAGAAGAAGATAGTCCTCCACAGGTTGAGGGACCACCAGTTGTTGATCTTACTCAAGATCAACCAGAAATACAGGATATCTCAGAGCCACCATTGAAGAAACAGAGGCTTGAGGAAGGTGAACCTTCAAAGCGTGAGAAACAGAGAAGGGAAATTGACAAAGCATCTGCTCTTGTACCAGGTGATAGGCCATATCATCATCAATTGAGGAAAGCAATAAGAGCAGGCAAGAAAATAGCCATTGAGCAGGAAAGCAGAGAAAAGTCCTTATGGTTGGAGAAGGATATCAGAGAGGTCTATCAAGAAGAATTCTTGAGTGATGATCAATTCATTAAGACTGATGAGTTCAAGAGTTTTCTCATTTGGAACAAGTAGCAAGAAGTAAGGAAAGCTCTGCCTAAAGGTATGGAGCCAAGTGAAGAAACTTTGAGAGCTCTTGCTTCATATGATCCTAGCCTTGATCCTATAACAGTGGACGAAGCCAGAGAATTGGTTAAATCAAGTGGAATGTTGTTAACCCCAGGATGGGATCTGACTTCTGCATTCCTCATTGATCAATTGAGAAAGCAACCAGAGGGTAGCCTATCATATGAGGTTCACATTGGTGACATGATAAGAGGAAGTGGCTATGACCCTAAGTCCCAAGCTGTTGGAATGTGCTCTATGGCCCCCAAAACCCAAAAGCCATCTCTATTAAGTATAGAGGATAAGATGGAGGGGAATAAAATTATATGGACTGTACAAAATACAACAGACCTTGAAGTCTCCAAGGCAGTAACTCATTGGGCTAATCTGAATGAAGCCAAGACAGCTCAGCTGTCAGAAAGATATGCCAAATTGTTTGAAAGTTCAAGCATGGTAGCCAAGGACAGAGATTTGAAAATGATGAAAATCAAACAATTGGAAGATGAGCTGGCAGAAATAAAGGTAAAACTTGAAGAAGCCTCAAAAATAATTCCTCCTCCTCCTCTGCAAGTTGAGGTACCTGTTCAGATAAGTCTGGAAGCACCTGAGGGACCTGCTGAAGACTTGGAAAAGGTGAAATTGGATGCATCCCTGGACACTATAGCCAAAATAGTGCAGTACAGGCAAGACAAAATAAAGGACAAGATGGATGCAGTTCATAAATCGGTCAGCCTATTACATCAGACCAATCAAAAGGTGAATGACTATTTGGCCACCTTGGAGCCACTCTATAGTATTTGGTCTGGGAGGAATTTGTTGTTTGATAAGCTTGACAGTTTGCAAGAACACAGGCCTGATATCCCAAAAGTAGTGACTGATGTATTTGAAAGGATTGGCTTAATAAGTGCAGCGTCAAAGTTTTTCAAAGGAAAGTCAAACCAAATAAAGGCTAGGTTAGCCATGTTTGATAAAGATTACAGCAAGTATTTGCCCCCGGTATATGATGACAATGGAAATGTGGTTAAGCTGGAAGATTGGAAGTTGTCAATGGGTCAGTTGGTAATCAATCAAGACGCCTTCCTAAAAGATAATAAGGCTTTGGATGTGGAAAGAACTAACAATATAATTGATAATTTATTCAAAGTTGAAAATGACTGTATTAAGTTTGTAGCAGAAGTTAAAAATGTGACTGATTCTACATGGGAATGGCAAGTCAACTTATTACAGGAGCTGCAGAGTTACGACTGGCCATCTGATGATGATGTGGTAGCTTGGGAAAAGTTAATCACAAAGAAGAAGAAGAAACCGGTTATCCAGCTGACAGAGGAGGAAGAAGAATAGATTGCACTTGGCACCTGATCCAGAATTTGAGGGAGAGCGTGTTCAAACAGAGAATGATGTAAATTAGCTTGTAATGGCGGTCATCATTCATATGACAAACTTGGTAACTGCTCTGAAAATATCTACAAACAAAGGTGCCAGCTGCAGAAGTTGTTCAGATTTGAAAAAATACGCCTTGCTGTCTTTATTAAATATCTTTCTGTTTGTATTTTCTTTTGTTTTCTAGTGCAAATTTCTATCAGCCATCCGAAGCTTGTTGCATCCTTTCGAGGATTCCAGGATGGTTGATTAGTATAAATAGTCAGTTTCTATTGAAGATAGAGGTTGGAAAATATTTTTGTAAAGGAGAGGTCCGGAATATAGAACCTTATTTTCTTGAAATCAAGGAAGACTGTATCAATGCATTTGATTAATTAATACAAATACACTGGAGTTTTGTTACTATCATTTGATTGTCTTTACATGTGGAGTGTTTTAGTTTCTTTATGTATTTAGATTGTAAGACAGTTTAAATACATCTTTCACAAGGTGAATGTAGGGGTTGAGCTTAAGTTTCTTTCAAGGAAAGAGTAAAATCTTAGGGGAGGTCTCTGGGAATTGAATATCTATATGTGGATTTGATGACAGGTGTAGGAATGGAAACAATGATATGTTAGGCATGTTATTTGAGTTTCATTGTATTCATTTTAATAGATATATGTGAAGGTAGAGTTTGACTCTGATGCCCAGCGGATAAGGGACTGGTTTTAGATCCGTTTACATTGGTTTACCATCTAAGATATAATTGATTGAAATTTTACTTTATATGCATAATTTCCAGACTTGAGATATTTTATGACAAGTTCATAAATATGTATTTCAATGCTTTGAGGAAGCAATAAATGAGGTTAACCCTTCCCTGAGTTTAACTCTAAAAGGAAGAAGGATGAGTATCCTTAAGCCATTGTGTCGTGTTGTTGCTTTTATAATCTATATCATGATGTTGTGTATCAGGATAATTTGGGCTATACTCAGAGTTTTAGCAACTTATTGAGTTGGATTTTGAAGGCAGTAACAAAGCAGTGAAGGAGCAAGTTCTCAATTCAGAGCTCAGTTGAACATTGAATTGATAGAGGTACACCCGCCTGAGTATATATTACTCAAAGTGAAGAAGGTCTTAACCTTAATACCTTAGTAGTTTGTAACTTGCTAGGTTATAGCCATTGGGATTATTTGAGTAATTGATTAATCTGCAGGTTCAAACACTAACAGTTTACCTAGATGATATTTTGATTTTTAGCAAGACATTGGAGGAACATATGATGCATATTCGTATGGTGTTTGAGAAGTTGAGAGATGAGAAATTGTTGATTAATTTGAAGAAGTGCAGTTTTGTGAAGAAAGAGTTAGTGTATTTGGGATTTGTAGTTTTAGCAGAAGGTCTAAAAATGGACCTAGAGAAGGTACAGGCTATCCTTGAATGGCCTACTCCAAGGAGTGCTACTGAGGTAAGATCTTTTCATGGTTTGGCTAGCTTTTACAAAAATTTTATCAGAAATTTTAGCAGTATTTGTGGTCCCTTGATTGAAACAATGAGAGGGGATAGAAAAGAGTTTAAGTGGACTAATGGGGCAGAAAAGAGTTTTCAATTGTTGAAACAAAAAGTTACGGAACAACCTGTTTTAGCACTTTCAGATTTTAATAAGGTGTTTCAAGTAGATTATGATGCTAGTGGTACTGCAATAGGAGCTGTTATGAGCCAAGAAGGTAAACCTATTGCTTATTTCAGTGAGAAGTTAAATGATGCCAAGAGGAAGTATTTTGTTTATGATCAGGAATTTTATGCTATAGTTCAGGCATTAAAGAAGTGGAGACATTATCTGCTTCCTAAGGAGTTTGTTTTGTATACTGATCATCAAGCTTTGCAATATTTGAATAGTCAAGGAAAGTTGAATCAGAGGCATTTGAAATGGGTTGAGTTTTTGCAGAGTTATACATTTATTTTGAAACACAGAAGTGGAAAGTCTAACAGGGTTGCAGATGCTCTTAGTAGAAGGAAACTATTGCTGACAGAGATGCAGATTGAGGTGGTTGGGTTCAAGGAACTCAAGAATTTGTATCCAAAGGATCCTGATTTTAGTGAAGCTTGGAAAGCTTGTACAAAACCTATTACTCTAGACAGGACAAAATGGCTAGATTTTATCATCCAAGATGATATGCTATTCAGAGGGAGTCAGTTGTGCATTCCACGAAGTTCTATGAGGGAGAATCTCATCAAGGAGAAGCATAGTGGAGGATTGGCTGGACATTTTGGTCGTGATAAAACCCTTGCTTTGGTTGGTGAGAATTATTATTGGCCATAATTGCAGCAAGATGTGAAGAAGTTTGTACAGAGTTGCAGAGTATGTCAGATGGCGAAAGGAGTGAAGTAGAATACAGGGTTGTATCAGCCATTACCTATATGAGAGAAGCCTTGGGAGGATATCAGTATGGACTTTGTTCTTGGTTTACTGAGAACTCAGCTGGGATATGATTCAATTTTTGTGGTGGTTGACAGATTTTCAAAGATGACACATTTCATTCCTTGCAAGAAGACTAATGATGTTGTTCATGTAGCAGAATTATTTTTCAGAGAAGTGGTGAGACTACATGGTTTGCCAAAGACCATAGTTTCAGATCGAGATACTAAGTTTGTTGGATATTTCTGGCAGACATTGTGGAAGAAGTTGAAGACAGATTTGAAGTTCAGTTCATCACATCATCCACAGACTGATGGACAGATAGAGGTGGTGAATAGAAGTTTGGGAAATCTATTGAGATGTTTGGTTGGAGATAAGCCAATAGGATGAAATTTGATTTTACCACAAGCAGAATTTGCATACAATAATTCTGTCAATAGAAGCACTGGTAAATCACCATTCCAGATTGTATATGGAAGTAGTCCAAGAAATGCATCTGAATTGAGAAAGATAGATAAAGGAGAAATAAGTAGTGTTGAAGCTGAGGATTTTGCAGAACACTTGAAGAACATCTATGAGGAGGTGAGGAAGCATATTACCAAGATGAATGTGCAGTATAAGGCTAAGGCAGATGAGAAAAGGAGGCATAAGGAATTTCAGGTTGGAGATGAAGTCATGGTTCATTTGTGGAAGGAGCCATTTCCGGTTGGTACATATAACAAGCTGAAAATGAAGAAGTTTGGACCATGTAAGATATTGAAGAAGCATGATTCAGGAAATGCATATGAGGTAGAATTGCCTAGTGAGCTGAATAGTTCACCAGTGTTTAACATTTTAGATTTGACAGAGTATCACGAATGAGGTGTTGAAGATGAGGTTGCAGCAGCACAGTGGAGTATTCCAGCAACCAATTCAGATATCAAGGAGATTGAAGACATACTGGACAGTCATGTTGGCAAAAGCACAAGGAACAGGACATATGAAGAGTATTTGGTCAAATGGCAAGGACGACCTGTTGAAGATTCATCATGGCTAACAAAGGAGGAGGTTAACCATCTTGGTTTTCCTTTGCACACCTGAGTCATGACAGGCTCACTTCTCAAATTACCCTGGGTGTCTGATGGAGGAGCATCCTGGGTGTAAGAGCAATCTTGCATCACCCAAAAAATATTTCTATTTTTGTATTCAATAAGGGTTGTCTTGTGCAGAGTTGCTATTTATGGAAACTGGCTATTTTTAGTAAGTTGGTCTTACGATCTCAGAATGTTCTAATTTTACATGTGGAGGTTCATCTTAGTCATATCAGTCTGCCAGTAAAGTTTCATGGCTAGATCAGGTCTAGTTTTGAAGATATTGAAGATTTTCGGTATTGGCAGCAGGGTACAGAAACTTTGAACTCAATTTTGAAGGCTTTAGAGGCCCCGGATGAGGTTGAATATTTGGGTGATAGGTGCTTTGCATGAGTCAAGCTTGTAGAGCACTTTGTGGTGTTTCCAGAATGGGGTTATAATAGTCAATCAGGTCAACAGGTGATGACTTATGGTCTTCGGAAGTTGGGTCACCTAAAATGGCAGAAAATAATTTTTCTTCAAAATTTATGTTTGGGTTTCAAAACTCATTTTGAGACGACTTTGATGTAATAAATTGTAAAATAAAATAATTCTAAGTTTGGTTGGCCCTAAGGGCTAAATTTCTAGAACCTTCTCGGGCGGTGGGAATTGCCTATATAAAGAAGGTCGTAGTGTTGTCTAGGGTAGTTCCAGGTAGTAGATCTGGGTATTGATTCGAGGCTTTGTCCTACAGAATATTGTAAGGGAATGCCCATGTGGCTTACATATTGTAATTTTGAAAGTTTGTAATTCCACATTTGTGGAGATAATAAGAAGCCAATTTTCTGTTCTTGCATATTATTGTTGTTGTTTCTCTATTTCTGTTATGTGTTTGTGGTATTAAAGGGAGCACCCTTCATCAAAATGGTATTCACTTTGTTGATTACGAACCAAACAATAAGGTGTTTCAATATAGTCACCTAGTAGTTGCCACATCCATTTGTCTTCATACAGTTAAATCTCAATGTGGACATTGTAAGTGGAGACTCTATAGTGAGGATCATGAGATAATATTACATGTTGTCCATGAAAGGTTTGAACCACTTGAGTTGGTCTAATGGATTAAATTTCATTATACTTTGTTTATATATTTAAACATATGATGGACTATAATTTGTTGATATATGATGGACCTATTTGATGGTTCAATGGTTTTGATATATAGAATTTTATATGTATACTTCGATTATTCAATGATTTTCATAGATTTCATATTAGTTAAAGATTTTATGTATGCTTTGATTAAATTAGTTATATTACTTATGACATGTGTTAGTTCTAGAATTAGTTAGAATAGTTATTATCCATTAGTTACATGTATTAACTAGTTATCTTTTATGATATTAATTCTAGATCCCCTTAAGACCCCCCCTTAAGACACTAAAAAATGATGAAATTAGTTATATTACTTATGACATGTGTTAGTTCTAGAATTAGTTAGAATAGTTATTATCCATTAGTTACATGTATTAACTAGTTATCTTTTATGATATTAATTCTAGGTCCCCTTAGGACCTCCCCTTAAGACACTAAAAAATGATGAAATTAGTTATATTACTTATGACATGTGTTAGTTCTAGAATTAGTTAGAATAGTTATTATCCATTAGTTACATGTATTAACTAGTTATCTTTTATGATATTAATTCTAGATCCCCTTAAGACCTCCCCTTAAGACACTAAAAAATGATGAAATTAGTTATATTACTTATGACATGTGTTAGTTCTAGAATAAGTTAGAATAGTTATTATCCATTAGTTACATGTATTAACTAGTTATCTTTTATGATATTAATTTTAGATCCCCTTAAGACCTCCCCTTAAGACACTAAAAAATGATGAAATTAGCTATATTACTTATCATATCTAAACAAATCATATCATCTAATCAAATTATATATCATCAAATAAAATCATCTATTCAAATCAAATCAAATCATATCATATCATATAATCAAATCAAACCATCTAATTAAATCATCTAATCAAATTATATATCATCAAATAAAATTCTGTAATCAAATCATTTTAAATCATATCATCTAATAAAATAAAACCATCTAATCAAATCATATATCATCAAATAAAATCATCTAATAAAATCATCAAATCAAATAAAATCAAATCATATATCATCAAATAAAATCATCTAATAAAATCATCAAATCAAATGTGATCAAATCATATTATCTAATCATATCATCTACTCAAATATACGTCTCTAATCAAATATATGTCTCTAATCAAATATATGTCTCAAATCAAATATAAGTACGTCTAATCAAATATATATGTTTCTAATAAAATATATGTCTCGAATCATAAAACGAGTCTCAAATAAAAGATATGTTCAACACGTCCTAAACTAGGGAGTCATCTAGGTGCATGCAAACAAAGCGACCCTCTGAGCGACTGCCATGAGCATCCTCTGGCTATGAGACAACAACTAATCCCTTTGAATATAAATGTATGTATATATGATAATAATCTAAATAATTAAAATATTTTAAATGCATGTTTAAACTTACATATTTTTAAAACTTACCTGACCACTACTAGGTGTCACATCTATTGAATCGCTCCTATTAAAAGCATCATCTGGCTATAAAGAAGTGACTGACCCCTAAAAATTTAGTGTACAATAGTTGGTTATATACATGTGCATAGTATATATATTATGTAAATTACTTCAAATATATAAATACATGTGTACACATGCATGCTTAAACATACATATATCTAAAACTTACCTAACCACTAGTAGGTGTCACATCATGTGGATCTCTCATAGGAAGATGCTCTAAGCCCACACTAGAGGTAACATGCTCTGCTAACTATGCCTACAAAATATTATACATTGAACAAACATCAATACACATGTCTACAATTAATTGTTCACTAAAACTCCTAATAAAAAATAAAAGAAAATTTTATATGTACTTGGGTCTCAGGAGTAGGAGGATCATCAACACATTGCACGATCATATCATCAACTAAAACTACATCACCCACACCACCTAAGGTCTTGAACCTCTATAGTAATGAGGACTGTAGGGGTGACACTAGATGGAAGGGGAGTGATGTAGAACTTGAACCATCTGGATGCAATAACATATCCATAAATGACCTCACATCAGTGCCAACATCCACCTGACCCAACCCACACAACTGCTCATCAAAAGCATTTAGGCCCTCAGTGGTGATGCCTATATCTCCGATCTATATACCTGGCTCTGCAGCTATAGAGTGATCTGTGGGTGCATGATGCTCTGCACTATGTTGTGCTTGACTAGTATATGGTGTGTCCTATGTCAGTGGAACTACATGACCCCGTGCAAGTGCAATGGAATCCCTGACTGAGTGTATTGGGATCCTATGCATATCAGTAATATGAGAATAGGCCTACAGGAGATCCTCCAAAAAGTAAAGGGCCATATCTAAAGTACCTTGATGACTTGACAGTGCTCATATCTCTCTAGGTACAAGAAGAACTATAGCTCTATATGTCTCCTCAGTCACACCTGCAGTAGTACTAGACGCAGCCTCAAAAGATGATCTAGCTCTACTCGATCTAGTCAAAATGCATCTTCCCACTGAATTTGAAGTGATGGATGCCACTGCAGAAGCAATCTATCCTATACTATCCATAACTCCCCTCTGAGAAGAAATGATAACTCTATCTACAGTAGTAGCCATCGCCGGTGCCACTGCTAGAGTCCTATCCCCAACTAGCTATCTATGAGGTTGCACAACTCGATCAACCCTATGATACTAATCGTAGTCTGCAAGCCTACCAAGCCACTAACCATAATATGATGGGAGATCTAAATAGTTGATCTTGAGTCCCAAATGGAACTCAACATACAACTATTGTGCAAAATATAATGGAATCTGGTCATTATTTGGATAACGACCATGTGCTACAAGAAATTGAGGGTAAATCATACATGTGATCTAAGGTATCACACACTGTGTGACTTAATATTCCCTCACCACTACCTTCCCCTCATAATATGGTAAAACCTCTCATTTGATGGTTTCCTTGGGGATGAGGCTCTGAACCATCGCCAAGGAAACATCGCATGAGACCTCCACCCTCAACTCTCAAAAAATGGTCTCAACTACATGAGGTGTGAAGGAGGAGTGAGACCTCAATCTAGCAGTCAATCTCCAAACTAGTCAATATAGTATCACATGTATCTCTATATATACCATTTGTTGAAGACATATGGATAGACTCTCTAAGTCGAGCTATCTCTGTATCAGCAATATGAAAAATGGTATGCATATTAGGAGTCTGAGGTACACCCTGAGCGGCCATCTAGATACATAACATGTGAAAGCTAAGTGTTAATAATTAAGTACTTGATTACATGTTATAACTGCATGTAAAATGGAAACAAATATCTAAATATATAAAATTATAGGTCTTATTACGTCATTTAAGTGATCTTATTAGGTCTTAAAGGTCCTAAGATGTACTAATTCGGTCTTAAAGGGTTGTAGATAACATAAGAGGTCCTAAGGGATCCTAAGGGATCCAGATAAGAGTCCTAGAATGTTAATGGGTCGCAGGTGCAATAAGTGGTCCTAGAGTGTCTTAAAGGGTCATGGGTAACATAAAAGATCATAAGCTATAGATAAGGGTCTTAGAGTGTCTTAAGGGGTTGTAACATAAGAGGTCCTAAGATATAGATAAGAGTCCTAGAGTATCTTAAGGGGTCATGGGTAACATAATATTAATGGGTCATAGATGTGATAAGTGGTCTAAGTGGTCCTAGGACATCCTAAGATTCTTTAATGGGTCTTGGGGTTTCTAAGGTTTCATATTTGTATTAAGATTTCATAAGGGATCCAGATAAGAGTCCTAGAATGTTAATGAGTCGTAGGTGAAATAAGTGGTCCTAGACTGTCTTAAGGGGTCGTGGGTAACATAAGAGGTCCTAAGGTATAGATAAGGGTTCTAGAGTGTCTTAAGGGGTCGTATGTAACATAAGAGGTGTTAAGGGATCTAGATAAGAGTCCTAGAATGTTAATGGGTCGTAGGTGCAATAAGTGGTCCTAGAGTGTCTTAAGGGGTCATGGGTAACAATGAGTCCTAGATGTGTCTTAAGATAATGTAAGGGATGGATAAGGGTCAGGTAGAGTGTCTTAAGGGGTCGAGGGTAACATAAGAGGTCCTAGGTTTCATTAGTGGATCCTCGTATGATATTAATTGAATCTAAGATACATAAATGTGTCCTAAGACAACCTATGATATGTTAATGGGTCTTGATGATCTGAATGGGTCATATATGTCTTAAAATGTCGTAAGAGATGTATAATGGTCCAACAATGTTAATGGGTCATATATGTGATAAGTGGTCTAAGGGATCTTAGGTTACATTAATTGATACTAGTATGTCTTAAGGGTTCTTGCGGGCAACGATGGGTTCACATATGTATTAACAGAAGCTAAGATAGATGAATGTGTCCTATGACATTTTAAGATATAATAATGGGTCGTATGGGTCCTAAGGGGTCCTATGTGTCAAGTAAGATGTCATAAGTGATACGTAATGGTCCTAGAATGTCTTAAGGAGCCTTGAGGGAAACAATGAGTCCTTGTATGTATTAATGGAACCTAACATGTACATCAATGGGTCATAGGACATCCTAATATGTATTATCAAATCTTGAGATTCATAAGGGATCCTAAGTGTCTTAATATGTCATAAGGGAGGAATAAGGGTCCTAAAAACTTACTGTACTACAATTTTTTAATGTTTTCTAACATACTACTAGATCATTTTCAAAAATTTAACTACAATTTTCTAAGATTTTTACAAACTAAAAATTATTTAAAACAAATAACTAACTAATATTTACTAAAAATGCGTGTCCATGTGAGAGAGAGAATGATTCCTAATATTTACAAATTTAAACTTAAAATTTAACATTTTTTAACATTTCTAACTTTAAACTTAAAATTTAACATTTTCTAACTTTAATATTAATGTTTTCTAACATTTTCTAACATTTCTACTATGGTTTCTAATGTTTTGTAAATATTTTCTAACAGTTGCTAACAAACTACTACAATTTTCTACCATTTTCTAACATATTCTAACATTTATACTACAATTTTTAATATTTCTATCATTTTCTAATATTTAATTACAATTTTCTAACATTCTACTATTAATTTCTAACATATTAGATAATATTTAACTACAAATTTCTAATATTTCTACAAATAACTAACTAAAACAAATATAAAACATATTATTTACAATAAAAAATGAGAAAAATGCGTGTACCTAATACTGCTAACAATCTGAAGATGTTGAAGAAGCTCGGGAGGCGCTAGCGTGCTGATGTGCTGAGGCACTTCGCTCCAAGGCCTGGGGTCTGCAAACAATGACAATGACAATGAGATTAAAAAATAAAATGTTAGAAATATATAAAAAATTTGGCCCAAAGGGGCTTCGCTGGAAGCCCCTCTTCATACGAAGACCCCCTCGTAGGGGTCTTTGTGTGAAGAGGGGTCTTCGCACGAAGACCTTTGTTTGGGGTACTTCGTGCGAAGTGGGTCCACCACTTCGCGTGAAGTATCCACTTCATACAAAGGCTCCAAAAAAAAAAAAATCATCTCTTGCTGATTTTGTTTGTCCCTAAAAGTGGAACACAACTTCGTGGGATCACCCTTATGTGTTGTTTACTCTTCTTTAATGACAACGTGGAGGTTCATTGATCTCTCTCTACCATTCAGTGTCAAGAAATTAGGGGATTTTTTGAGAATAGATGAAAGAGAGGTACTACAACATATTTATTTTTAATATATTTTTATTATTTCATCTTTCACTAAAACTATGTACTAGAGAAGTAAACACATCCTCTATATGAAGTATGATGGATATAATTGGCATTCCTTGATCTAGTTTCATATATGATATTTTTGTGCAATGGAAGTTTCTATATTATTTTTGGTTATCCTCTTTGATATACTACTTTTATTTTTATTGATGTCATGAGTTCTCATGTTTAAGTAGATATATATCTACTAGTTATTTAATTTATAGGCATATGCAACCTACTAATTGTAATAATATTAATTATATATGGACTCCTTATATCCACTTGATTATTCCAGTATTGATATGGACTTCATTATTTATCTTCTTTTATGGTAATATATGTAAACACATGATATAGTCGATATAGGAGAATGATTTGTATTTATATGATGATTGTAGGAAGATCTATCTATAATTATTTGATACACTAGGGTATGTGCAGAAAGATGGGGCACAAAAATGTGGCAACACCTCTCTCATCCCATTTCTCTTTGTCAACTTATATTTTGTACCCTCTCTTTATGAAACTATAAAATATAATTTAATATTTAATTATAAGTGACATTTAAATGTGTTATTTATTTCTTATACTTAAGACTCTCTCTCTCTCTCTCTCACACACACACACACACACACACACACACACATCCATGTCTCCAATCTCTCCTTTCTATCCCTCTCTACCTCTCTTTCTTCATACATCTATCACACTCCCTACCTATGTCTCTACATTATCCTCTCTTTTACATACCTATTCATCCCTACCTCTATTTATTTCCCTCCCTCCTTCAATTTCTATTATCCTCCATATCATCTTACTCTCCTTTCTCTCCCCATCCCTCCCACCACTCTTCACTTATCTCTTTCTCACTTTCTCCACCTCTCTCCCCTCCATTCTCTGCTTCTCTTTCTCTCCTCCAATCTATATCTCTCCCTTTCTATATATCTCCCATTCACTCATTCTCTCTATATATCCTTTCCTTTATAATATTTATCAACCAACCTACTTTTCTTTATCTACCTCTCTCATGTTTCATCTCTTTCCTTCCATACATCTTTATCTACCTCTCTCCCCTTTACCCTTTAGTTATTTCTATTTACCCTTCCCCTCTCTATCTCTCTAGTTATATATACCTCCACATTTCATAAAATATAGAGGAAAGTAGAGAGATTGAGGTATAAAGGGGCTCAGAGAGAAGTGAGGAAAAGACAAGTGAAGAGAGAATGAGGGAGAGATAATGTATGTATAATATTAATGAGGGAGAGTATGATGTCCATTATTGCAGGAAAAGTCCACCAAGTGTAGGTACTCCTCCCATCTCATTTGATGATCCATAACATACATGTAGAGTATATCCTCTAACACTTGGTCAACCCTCTCTATCTACCCATCTATTTCTAGATGATAGTTTGTGCTAAAGTTGAGCCTAGTACCCTAAGCTATTGATAATTCTCTCCAAAAAGATGATGCAAAGAGAGACTATATATCTAATATGATCCTATGAGGAATGCCATGAAGTCTGACAATATCCTACAAGAACACCTATTCCACTAATGGTGCTATGAATGTAGTACAAATGGGTGAAAATTGAGCCACTTTGGTCAACTTTTTAACTATCACCGTAATGGCATCATGGAAGCGAGATGACATAGGAAGACCAATGATGAAATCTATAGAAATAGTGTCCCACTTCCACTCATGTATCTCATGATCCCGGAGAAACCCACCAAGATGGTGGTCCTCTACCTTAACTCTCTAAAACTTAAGCAATCGAGCGACTAACTCTACAATGTGCTACCTCATGCCCTACCAGTGATACAACTACCTCAAATTTGTATGTACCTTATTGACCCTAGGATGCACTACATAAGGTTCTCTATAACCCTCTAATATAATGAAATCTAGAAATCACATAGAAGAAGGTACATAAATGTGCCCTCTATAGAATAATAGTCCATCGGAATCTAATCAATAATCAACATATTTTACTTCTATGGATCTCTGAGACTGAATAACCTGGTAGACTTTTTCATACCACTCATCCTTATGCAAGTGATGCAAAATTTGATCTCTCAATCCTGTGCCTATGGATATAAATTATATCTCATATCATCTCCTACTCAAAGAATCTGCAACTATGTTCTCCTTTCCCTTGATGTAGACAATATAAAAATCATCCTCACAAAGGAACTGCATCCATCTTCTCTAATGAGCATTAAGGTTCGGCTAAGTAAATATGTACTAAAAACTATGGTGATCAGAATGTAGCTCAAATGGATCTCATAAGAAAAAATGTCTCCATCTCACTAATGCGTACACCACTGTTGCAAGCTCATGCTCATGGGTAGGGTATTTAATCTCATGAATATTAATTTTCCTAGACTTATATGCAATGTCTCAACCATCCTACATAAGTACTACTCCCAAACCATCCAAGGAAGCATATGTACAAACAAAAAAATGTGTTGAAGGATATGACACAATAAGGATATGTGTGTTGGTAAGTTCTTTCTTGAGTTCCTGAAAGGCCCTCTCAAAATTTTTTGTCCACTCAATCTTCTTTCCCTTTTCCTAAAGAGAAGCAATAGGGTGTGCCACTCTAGAGAATCCCTCAACAAAATATCTATAATATCTTACTAAACCCATGAAACTCTTGACATTGGTCATAGTGGTTGGCACTGGCCAATACATGATGGCTTTGATCTTTGATGGATCAACAAAGATTCCATCACCTAAAATAACATGTCAAAGGTAATGGATCTTGGATCTAAAGAATGCACATTTTGACAAGCTTTCATATAACTGATTATTTCTCAAACACAAAAATACCCATCTCAAGTTCTCTTCGTTCTCCTTCTCATCCTAGAAATATATCAATATATCATCAAGGAACACTATCAAAAATCTATCTAGGAGTGTGCGGAATACCCCATTCATGAGACTCATGAATATAGCTAGAGAAAATTCGTAAGACCAAATGGAACAACTATGAACTCATAGTGTCCATATCTAGTATGGAAAGCAATATTTTGAATATCTTTATCCACAGTCCTCAATTGATAGTACCCTAACTTCATATCTATCTTTGAGAAAACCTTGGCACCCTATAGCTAATCAAATAAATCATCAATCTTGAGAAGTGGATACTGATTTTTAATATTTAACTTATTCAACTATCAGTAATCCATACATAATTGTAAGGATCCATCCTTCTTAACAAAGATAATAGGTGTGCCCCAAGGGGAAACACTAGGCTGAATGTGACCTTTTTCTAAAAGTTTCTCTAATGATATATTGAGCTCATTAAGCTCATTAGTTGTCATCTTATGTGGTTCCCTCAAAACTGGTGCAACTCCTAGCACAAGATCAATATGGAAATCAAATGTTGTATGAGGAGGCATATCCGATAAATTGATAGGAAACACATTTGCAAACTCTTGAAGAATAGGATAATGATCAAGAGATGGTTCCTTCTCCTCCTCATTGATGTAGGAGCATCTTGGGTGTAAGAGAAATCTTGCATCACCCAAAAATATTTTTGGTTTCTTTTCAATAAGGGCTATCTTGTGCAAAGCTGCTATTTATGGAAACTTACTATTTTTAGTAAGTTGGTCATAGGATCTTGGAATGTTTTGATTTCATAGGTGGAGGTTTATCTTAGTCATATCAGTCTACTAGTTCATTTTCATATCATCTGTATCAGTGAAGTTATTGAGGTTTTTGGGTATGAAATCTTTGAGCTCATTTTTGAAGGCCATAGAGGCTCCAAATCATGATCGACCCCCGACTAATTGGAGCTTGCATGAGTCAAGCACTGTAGATCACATCCTAGCATTTCCAAAAAGTGGTTATAATAGAAAAATGGAGCTATGGTTAAAAATTTATGGCCTCCAGAAGTTGGGCTACCTAAAAATATATTTTGTAATTATTTGGAGCTAACCCTATGTAAAAAGAAATGAAAATAAATTAATTCTTAGGGAAGTCGACCTTAAGGGCTACATTTTTGGAACCTTCTCGGGTGGTGGAAATTGCCTATATAAGAAAGGTTCATAGTGTTGTCTAGGGTAGTTCTGGGTAGGAGATCTGGGTAATGATTCGAGGCTTTGTCCTATAGAATATTGTAAGGGAAAATGCCCATGTGGCTTCGCATATTGTAATTCTGAAATTTGTAATTCCACATTTGTGGAAATAATAAGAAGCCCATTTTCTATTCTTGCAAATTGTTGTTGTTTCTCTATGTTTGTTATGTGTTTGTGGTATTAAGGGGAGCATCCTTCATCAAGTGGTATCAGAGCAGGAGCTCCTGTGTGTGTAAACAGGTCATCGATTATGAGGTAGTTTGCGCTAGGACCATGGTTAGGGTTTCAACGAGCAACACAAAAATGCCTCTACAAAGGGAACATGGTAAAAGAGCTGGTGGTGTGACACCTGAAGTTAGAGCACTCCAAAGACAAGTGCAAGCATTACAAGAAGATATTCACAGTGGAATGAATCTTAATGTTAGAGACAAAAGCGAGGATGAAGCCAAAGAAGGAAATTCTGATGAAGAAGGAGAAGGCAAAATTATGAACCAAGAGGAAGAAAGCCTTTTTTGGGCCATTTCTAAGATCGAAAAAAGACCTAAGATTGAGGTTGTTGCATTTTTAGGAAATCTTAACCAATAGAAGTTGATCGACTGGATCAATGAATTAGAAGAATATTTTGAGTATGAAGACATCAAGGATCCTGATTGGGTCAAGTTTGTGAAGGTGAGATTGAAGGGTCATGCGAAGATCTAGTGGCAAGAGATTTAATTGGAGTGAAATAGAAGAGGAAAGGATAAAATCACAAGATGGGATCAGATGGTGGACAAATTAAAGTGACAGTTCATTCCTGTTGATTATTAGCTTGACCTACTGAAGAAAATGCAAAGTTTAAAGCAAGCAGGAAGATCTGTTCAGGAGTATATGGAGGAGTTCTATCGAATCCTCATCAGAACAGACCATGCAAAGGCTGATAAGGAGAAATTTGCTTGTTACCTTAATGGGTTGAGGCTGAGCTTTCAAGTGGAGTTTAATTTGGTTTGAATGAATAGTATTGAAGAGGCATACCAGTTTTCCATAAAAGTAAAGGAAAAGTTCAACAAGAAGTTTGAGAGTAGACAAAATGGAAGAGGTCATGGTGGAAGATCCACTGGCCGATCATATGGAGGCTGAAATGAAGATCTGAAAAAGAAGGATGAGGCTATTAGTAGTCAAAATTAAAGAGGAAATAATTCTAATAATTTCCATGATCAGAATAATAGATATTAGAGAGGAAGAGGAAGAGGACAAGGTTCAAGAAGAGGAGGCTTCTGTGGAACATGTTTTCACTATGGAGAAGAAGTTCATAGGGCATATGAATGTCCTCAATGCCAAGGAATGACAGATAGGAGAAATGAATGCCATGCTAGAGTTGCACATGTAGATGAAGATGCTAGATCATCACATTTTGAAGATGTTGAAAGAGGAGAGATGCTAATTAACAAAAGATTCCTACTGAGTGGTGAGAATGAACTTGAGCAAAGGAGGATCCTGATTCACACTAGGTGCAAATGTGAGAATAAGTGTTGTGATGTGATTATCGATAGTGGAAGCACTAACAATTTGGTGTTACAAGAGATGGTCACAAAGTTTAAGCTCAAGAGACAAAAACACCCACATCTATACTGGTTCACTTGGGTGCAAGATGACTACAAGGTCATGGTCAGTGAATAGTGCTTGGTAAAGTTCAAGATTGGCAGATACCATGATGAGGTACTATGTGATATCATACCTATGGATGCATGTCATAAGTTTTTGGGTAGACCATGGTAGTTTGATAGGTGTGTTGTACATCATGGTTTTGCAAATACCTATTCCCTAATGAAGGATGGAGTGTGACATAAGCTAAAGCCATTAAAGAACACAAAAGAAAAGGTATGTGGTAATAGAAGAATAAGTTTTTTTCATGGAAGAAAATTCCTAGAGGTTATGAGGCATAAGCATGTGTGTTTTTCTTTAATTCCAAAAGTTGGTAAAGATGAAGTAGAGGTGTACCTGTAGAAGTTTTAGATCTATTGAATGAGTTTCAGGATATTGTATCTGATAATGTACCTAATGGATTACCACTAGTAAGGAACATCAGTCATCAGATGGACCTGATTCTAGGAGCTAGTTTCCCAAATAAGACAACACATAGAATGACACCAGCAGAAAGTGACGAGTTGAATAGACAAGTACATGAGTTGTTATAGAAGGGGTTGATTTGAGAGATCCTGAGTCCATGTGTTGTACCAGCAATATTAGAACCAAAGAAGAATGGAGAATGTGTATAGATTCTAGAGCAATAAACAAGATCACAATCAAGTACAGGTTCCCATTGCCATGAATAGATGATATTATGGACTGTTTGAGTGGAGTTGTGTATTTTCAAAGGTATATTTGAAGAGTGGATATCATTAGATTCGGATAAGAGAAGGAGATGAATGGAAAAATTCTTTCAAGACAAAGGAAGGATTGTATGAGTGGTTAGTCATGCCTTTTGGGCTAACCAATGCATCGAGCACTTTCATGCAGCTCATGAATGAGGTTTTGAAGGAATTTCTGGGTAAGTTTGTCATTGTTTACTTGGATGATATTTTGATCTTTAGTAAGACATTGGAAGAGCATATGCTGCATATTCATATGGTGTTTGAGAAGTTAAGGGAAGAGAAATTGTTGATTAATTTGAAGAAGTGCAGTTTTGTGAAGGAGTTAGGTATCTAGGATTTGTAGTTTTAGCAAAAGGTCTAAAAATGGACCCAGAGAAAGTGCAGGCTATCCTTGAATGGCCTACTCCAAGGAGTGCTACTGTGGTACAATCTTTTCATGGTTTGGCTAGCTTTTACAGAAATTTTATTAGAAATTTTAGCAGTATTTGTGGACCCTTGACGGAAACAATGAGAGGATATAGAAAAGATTTTAGTGGATTAATGGGGTAGACAAGATTTTTAAACTGTTGAAATAGAAAATTACAAAACAACCTATTTTAGCACTTCCATATTTTAATAAGATGTTTCAAGTAGACTGTGATGCTAGTGGTACTACAATAAGAGTTGTTATGAGCCAAGAAGGTAAACATGTTGCTTATTGTAATACCCCAAAATTGACACCTTGCAATCTTAATCAATTTTTGTGCATTCCCTCAAAATTCTACATCATCAAAGTCCTATTGTACTAGGCAATTCTATCTCCTAATTGACTTTGTTTGAGTTGGTGTCAAATGCAAAAACCTTAAATTTGCATTAATCATACACTATTTTTAATTCCTAAATATTCGGCATTTATTCGCTAAATAATCCTTATGATTAATTGATCTAATTACAAAGTCCTAATGCTTTTAATTAAATTAATTCCACCCCCTTTAGCCAATACACATCAAAGGAATTAAATATTATTTGGTTATTTAAATGAATTATCCCCACTTGAATTTAATTATTCAAATAACTCAAAAATCCACCCATGTGGCTATAATTCATTTACTTAATTAAATAATTCCTCCAAATTGTTTCACCTCCCAACAAGGAGGTGAAGAGTCGACCGTTTCTTTCCAAGAAACTCTTCACTCTCCACCTGGGCTCTTCTATATTATGCACCTCTCACTCCTCATTTGAGGAGGCAATTTTGAGAGCACTAAAACTCTATCGAATTATTGTCTCATTTTCATATTTCTCAAGCTTTTCACATCGCATATTTAAAATAATCTCAATTTCTTAGTATAATCTTGCATGCTCATTTTAATCTAGTTTGCTTATTATGTTCTTAGTTTAAATCTCATTTCATTTCAAGCTAAATAGGATGAAATTGGGTCCACCCTAAAATGTATGGGGGAAATATGAGATCTAATTCTAAATCCAAATTTCCAAAGGAGAGATCCAAATTGATCAACCAAAAGGTTAATGCACAATTGAATCAATCTATGGAGAATGTGAAAGAGGAAGAAAACCTTATATTTCCCTATGGATAAGATGTGCTTGAAATATGAAATAATTGAAAGGCAAATACTAACCTCAAAATATGGTAGATCTAGAAAATGCTAATTTCTGATATCTGTGTGCAGTTTCGGGCAATTCTGCAACCTGTTTCAGACTGGAAATGCTAAGACGAAGAAAACCTAGAAACTTTTATCTTTCTGACAATAGGTAGTCTTTAACCCCAATAAAAGGTCAAAGGCTACATTAATATTTTGAAGGTTGACCTTGACTTTGTTCATAGATCTCAGAAGTTCACTGAAAAGGGTATCCAAATCCAAGCTCAGATCCATAGCTTCGCACCTATACCTGCAAGAAAAAGAGGGTTTTTTTTTTTGGAGGGGTTTGCCTTGGTCAAAACTAGGTTTGGATTCAACCTTAATATTGAAATTTAAATGAGAATTCTAGCAAGTAGTAGAAGTAGATCTAATAATGAAGCTATGCAATTTGAATAGATATGCAATTGTATTTCAAATGTAAACAAGTATATTGATATGAAAGCTTGAACACAACAATGGAAAATGTAAATCAAAACCATGAAAGTAAATGAAAATCCTGCATGATTGTATGCTTGGAATCCACCTTGATAGAAGAATGAATGGATCTAGAAGATGATCAAAGGATCTTGAAGGAAGATCACACTATCATGATGGCTAGATCTAGGGTTTGAAAGATGAATCTTGCATGCTTGAACAAAATCCCTTCAAAGGCTCGAATGCTTGAATCCTTGATCTTCAATGGAGAAGAGGGCTTGAATGCTTCCTTAAAATGCTTGATCTTTCTTGAGAGCTTGAGATGAGATATGAAAACTTGATTGAGAGATGGAGAAAATGAGAGAGGAAGGCTTCCTTTTATAGTCATCTAGGGCACAATCCTCTAGAGAAGGCCAAAATTGGGGAATTAAATCCCAATTAACCTTAACCCTTAGAAATGGACCCATATTAAATGCAATTTAAGGATTTACCATTCTAAAACCTGAAATGGCTGACCCGGAAGCAAGAAAACAAATATTTCTGAAACCGGACACCCAAAAATCATGGGAATCTAAAATTTGAAATCTAGGTCAAGGAGGAGGTAGACCCCACCCTAGGTCAGGGTCAAGGTCATCCCTGACCTAGGTCAGTGTTGAGGTCATCCCTAACCTAGGTTAGGTTTGAGGTCGACTTTGACCATCAAGGTCAACTTTGACCTTGAGGCCAGAAACCTCAGGACCTCAGTCCATAATGCTAGGAAATGCAAAAATAAAGTGAAATCGAGTGGAGAGAGAAGCAGAATAGGGGGAGAAAGCCAAATTCAAGAAAAGACCTAATCAAGGTGCTTGACATGACCCCATACTACTTACTCAAAGAACTAAATGCTCTTAACATGGAAGTGCTTCCATTTTAAGATGATACATTAAGACCCCACTTTAGCAAGAGTATGGATTCAATGAAAACTCTTAGTAAAGGAAGAAGAGATCCCAGTGGATTTGAAACGAGATAGGATGACACTTAGTTAGGGACATAAGCACCCAAGCTAAGGATTCTAACTCAACATACGAGCATGAGGGTGCGAAAACAAAAAAGGAAAAAGACACAAAAGAGGGGTCAGCACTAAAACAAACCCAAATCAACTAGCATAAGAAACATTGCTAAGAAACATTTCTCATACTAATATCATATTTGGAAATCTATCATAAAAGCATAAATGATTACATAAGAAAGTCAAGAGCAACATTATAAATAACATAGCTTTATGATCCTGTCCTACTAGCATGAAAGCGAAAAGAGAGAAAGGGAAAAAAGTGATTACCTCGCCTAGTAAGATTCCCACCTTACCATGAATCACCCTAGAGGGAGAGCCCAATAGGCTCACCCATAAACTATGCTTGCAATTTTAGTGCATCTTCTGATGGCTTCTAGAATACCCATAGATCCACCTTCTTGTATCACTATGAATATGAAATGTGTGTCTCCTCAGGATTTAGCAACTTATGTGCGTTACCTTTGGAAGATTTAGCATATGCATGCATGTCTTTTTAGGATTTAGCAACTTATGTGCGTTACCTTCCAAGATTTAGCATATTGAAAAATTTCAAAAATGCATGTCTCCTCAAGATTTAGCAACTTATGTGCATCACCATCAAAAGATTTAGCATATAAATGTGTGTCTTTTCAAGATTTAGCAACTTATGTGTTTTACCTTCCAAGATTTAGCATGTAAAAATTTAAAAAACTATAGTACAAGGGAGACCCTATAAATGCCCCCTCCTTATCGTGGTAGTCTACTAGACATGATAAGGAAGAGGAAGAGGATACCTACTTCACAATGATGCAAGAAGATATCCTATTTACAACAATGTATACCATATTCTTAGCAAGGGATAGTGATCCCAACATCCAAGAGCATAGATAACCATGAAAAGAATATGTCACTCATGGAAAAAGGATCCTCAAAGAAAGAGATCTTATCACCAAGATCCCCACTAAAGAGGAGTGCTTTAGATAAAATATGATCTTTCAAAAGCTTGGGAGAAAATATTAAATCATCAAGCCCCCTAAAAAGAAGAGGAAGAGGAATCTTTGGAATGAGGGAAACAACTGTAACACCAAAGCAAGGGTGAGAGTTTATAAAGAACATAATTTGCAACATAGAGAAGAAGTGATGACCTAGGACAACAACTTCTCATATAAGAAGGTTATCCATAGTCAAAACATCTATCAATATGATGAAATAGTATTTCAATATAAACAAATACCACTAAGCTAAGAAAAGTAGTTCCCTAGATAAAGAGAAAGAAGGGAGAACCTTGCCCCCTAGGGATGAAAGAAAGGGATACCTTTCCAAGACACATGTCCTAGAAATGATATCTTAAATAAATGGATGAAAATATATCATAATACAAACCATAGATATAAATGAAAGAATAAAAAATTAAGCTCAAAGCAAGAACATAATGGATTCTGGAAGACAGGATGAAATATACCTCTTGCCCCCCAGTCTAGAGGAGAAAAGATCTATATTATATTAGAATGAGGGGTAAAATTATGAAGAAATCTCAAAGGAGAAGTTTCTTTTCTCTTATCTTTTTGGATTGGGTAATAAGGAGAAGGTACTTTGAAGAATATTTGCACATCTACATTATGAACCATAGTTTGAACCTCAACATAAGCATGGGAAAAACTAGGAATAGAAGATGGAGAATTAGGAATCAGATTAGGAAAGATAGGATTAGGATTAGGAAGATTAGGAACTAGATTAGGAGGGATATAATTAGGATTAGGAAGATTAGGAACACTAGTAAAAGTGTAGGAAGTGATATGAATGGGAGACACAACCAGAGGAACACTTGGAACCACAGTTGGAAAAGAGTTTGAATAGATATAAGTAATATTATGGTAAGAAGTCTATGAGGTAGGATCTTGATTTCCCATAAGATCACCACTAAGAGGAAGAGCATTAAGGGAATTCACATCTTTCTCCTCTAATGCCTCATCACTATAAGAAATCCCAAATGGAGGTGAAGGATATATAATGTCATCTTCTTTCGCATAAGGGGAGTGTGTTTTAGAGAATATGTCATCCTTTTGTATCAAAAATTCTTCACAAGGAGGGGATAAATCAATGTATTTATCCAAGGGTTCATCCCAAAAAGTAGAATTATCCACAATGGATTCATGAGGAAGAGAGTAACCAACATCCAAATCCAAATGTTCATCCCAAATAGGAGGATTATCCACAATGGTTTCATGAGGAAGAGAGTAATCAACATCCAAATCCAAAGGTTCATCCCAAATAGGAGGATTATCCACAATGGTTTCATGATGAAGAGAGTAATAAACATCCAAATCTAAAGGTTCATCCCAAATAGGAGGATTATCATCCCTATCCATTAAGAACATTGTAGGAGTGTCATAAGTCATTAAAGCTTGATCCCTAAAGGGGAAAGAAGGTAAATTGTATTGTAAAATAGGCTCATAGAAAATACATATATGAGGAGAAGAATGAACATCAATCCCCAACTCATCTTTGTAAAGGTCAATTGAAGAGATTGTAGAGGAAGATGAAATAGGAATAGGATCAATGGAGATCTCATTCGAACAATTTTCATCCTCACTTCCATGTACCTCATTAAGGGATCTATCCTCTTTTGCAAGAAAGACCTCATCAAAGTATTAAAAACAAAAATCATACATTTTGAACACAAAGTAATACTAAAAGCATGAAAATGTAAATGTTTTTACATTTTTAAAGATATTTTGCAATTTTTTTTGTATTTTTGGAATATAAATGCAAGAGCATAAAAGAAATCTACTTTTGTAAGCATGTAACATCCAACACAAAATGAAATCTAACACAATAGGGCATCTAATTCCACAAAAGAAAAGGGGTAAGTATGTCTGGTTCACCAAAATGAATAGGATGAAATCGGGTCCACCCTAAAATGTATGGGGGAAATATGAGATCTAATTCTAAATTCAAATTCCCAAAGGAGAGATCCAAATTGATCAACCATAAGGTTAATGCACAATTGAATCAATCTATGGAGAATGTGAAAGAGGAAGAAAACCTTATATTTCCCTATGGATAAGATGTGCTTGAAATCTGAAATAATTGAAAGGCAAATACTAACCTCAAAATAGGGAAGATCTGGAAAATGCTAATTTCTGATGTCTGTGTGTAGTTTCGGGCAATTCTGCAACCTGTTTTGGACTGGAAATGTTGAGATGAAGAAAACCCAAAAACATTTTATCTTTCTGACAGCAGGTAGTCTTTGACCCTGATAAAAGGTCAAAGACCACATTAATATTTTGAAGGTCAACCTTGACTTTGTTCACAGATCTCAGAAGTTCACCAAAAAGGGTATCCAAATCTAAGCTCAGATCCATAGCTCCGCACCTGTACCTGTAAGAAAAAGAGGGTTTTTGTTGTTTGTTTGAGGGGTTTGCCTTGGTCAAACCCCAGTTTGGAATCAACCTTAATATTGAAATTTAAATGAGAATGCTAGCAAGTAGTAGAAGTAGATCTAGTAATGAAGCTATGCAATTTGAATAAATATGCAATTGTATTTCAAATGTAAACAAGTATATTGATATGAAAGCTTGAACACAACAATGACAAATGTAAATCAAAACCATGAAAGTAAATGAAAATCCTACATGATTGTATGCTTGGAATCCACCTTGATAGAAGAATGAATGGATCTAGAAGATGAACAAAGGATCTTGAAGGAAGATCACACCATCATGATGGCTAGATCTAGGGTTTGAAAGATGAATCTTGCATGCTTGAACCAAATCCCTTCAAAGGATTGAATGCTTGAATCCTTGATCTTCAATGGAGAAATTGAATGGAGAAGAGGGCTTGGATGCTTCCTTGAAATGCTTGATCTTTCTTGAGAGCTTGAGATGAGATATGAAAACTTGATTGAGAGATGGAGAAAATGAGAGAGGAAGGCTTCCTTTTATAGTCATCTAGGGCACAATCCTCTAGAGAAGGTCGAAATTGGGGAATTAAATTCCAATTAACCTTAACCCCTAGAAATGGACCCATATTAAATGCAATTTAAGGATTTACCATTCCGAAACCTGAAATGGCTGACCCGGAAGCAAGAAAACAAATATTTTTGAAACCCAACATCCATAAATCATGGGAATCTAAAATTTTAAATTTGGGTCAAGGACGTGGTAGACCCCACCCTAGGTCAAGGTCAAGGTCATCCCTAACCTAGGTCAGGGTTGAGGTCGACTTTGACCCTCAAGGTCAACTTTGACCTTGAGGTCAGAAACCTCAAGACCTCAATCCATAATGCTAGGAAATGAAAAAATAAAGTGAAATCAAGTAGAGAGAGAAGTAGAATGGGGGGAGAAAGCTAGATTCAAGAAAAAACCTGATCAAGGTGCTTGACATGACCCCATACTACTTACTCGAAGGGCTAAATGCTCTTAACATGGAAGTGCTTCCATTTTAAGATGATACACAAGCTGTAGATTAACTTTGCATTCTCACTCTTAGATTACAATTGCACTCTCATTCTTAGCTTAATTCATTCCAATTTAATCATTTTCTTAGTATTTAAAATCCTCCTTTTTAGTTTGGTCTATGGTTTTTGGGCTCTCAATTCTGAGAGTAATTCAAAAACCCCATCTAAATAGGAGGTGATAGGTCGATTCAATTGAGTGTGTGAAGTGGACAATTCATGTTCATCTTCATATATGATCATTGAGCAATGACCATGTTGAGGTCTATGGCTGAATTCAAGGTCCATATTCAAACATAAACATTTTGGCACCCACCGTGGGGTAGAAAATTAATTTCTGGCCTCACTCTCGAAAGGCTTCTGATAAGAATTTAAAGCTTTATCCATATGGTCCATACAACTAAGTACAAAATCTCACGTGAGCTTTCTAACTGTGTCATGTGAAGTTTTGCTGCCAGTAGCACTTTCTCACGTGCAACATAGTACTTTCTCGCGCATAGTCGTGTACTTCCTCATGTGAGACTTGCCATCAATTTTTGAAATTTTTTTCAGTTTCTACAAATTTCCTGCACTGTTTTCTTACATTATTACATGCTATTATTTTTTATATCTCTTTTTTTTTTATAGCATAACAGTGGGCTGCAGGACGTTGATGAAGACATGACATACTAATGGTTTTCTTGCAAGACGATTGTCAAAGACATTTCAAAAACATTCTTCTTGTTTATTGCTTTATTCACATAGTTTAACTAGGGCCTTGTGAAGATTTCTTAAGGGTCTTGATAGCAGGATAGGGTAATATGATCTTCATTACATGGAAGTGATGCCCATGGATGAATCCAAGACCCATATTTTGCTAGCATGATAGCTATTTAGGGAAGCAAGGAAAGGTAATGAATATTTAGCATGTCCATTTGTTAAGGGATTATGCTCTTCTCTCTTTGAGAGAATCAGAAACCCAAAAGCTTGTGGATTGGTTGAAGAGGAGTTAGCTCGGTGGTAGACATGTCTTGTGTGTTTGGGTAATGTGAAGAGGTAGAGAAGTATTCTCTTCTCTCTTTGAGAGAATCAGAAAATCCAACCCTTTGATCTAAGCCAAAGTCTATGTTAGGGAAAACTTTAAGAAACCTCCTCCCTAGAAAAAGTATAAAATCCTAGCGAATCCTACATTATTTTGGGTAAAAAAAATAATATTGTTGGCGAATTTTTTTAATTTGAAAGGAAAAAATATTATTTGTACTGGCAATTTTTTTCAATTATATGAAAATTCTATAAAATATTGGTGAATCTTTCATTATTGAAGAAAATCATGATGACGGGAGCCCATACCTAGAAATCATCATTATTTGATAGGGGTTTGGGGGCAACGCCCCCAGGATGGGCTAAATGAATTTTATTATTTTATTAAGGTACTATGAGTTAATTTTATATCTCCTAACAGAAGATAACCCTACATTTTGTAACCATTTGATGATCTGAGATCAATGGAAGGAATTCTATTTTAGGCCAAGGTTTTAAAGGACACAAAGATTCCCCTGAAAGTCTCCAATATAGAGACATGTGTCAAATCTATTTCGGGCCAAAGTTTTAAAATCCATAAAGTTTCATTGAAAGTCTTCAGAATAGAGATAAAAAGTTTCATTTATTCTAGGCCAAAGTTTGAAAGGATAAAAAGTTCCATGAAAAGTCTCTGGAATAGAGACACATGTCAAATCTATGTACTTAACCCGTACTCTAACTTAATTTTTGACCATATATTGGTGAATATGACCATCGATTAAGACAAGCTTTGGAAATTATAGATGAAAATATTCAATTTACCGTGTGGAAAAATTAATTTGATTGGCGAAGTCATCGCTAAAATAAAAATAATTCCATGGCACTATTGGTGATTTGCCTATGCATGGGACCCAATTTTTATAAAGTGTAGGGGACATGGCCATCCCGAAAGTCCAATTTTTTTTGCCAAATTTTGGGTCTCTGATGATGAAATTCACCAATTGGTGAATATTCACCACTAAAGTTATCCCTAGTCTGTGTCACATTTAGAGGGCCTGCCGGAAGTTGAACCTCTGGGAACAACCCCAGTGAGTACACACCTATTGCTAGTGATTCCACCTCACTATAATAAAGAAAGCTTTTTTGAGTCTAAA
This sequence comes from Chamaecyparis obtusa, assembly GCA_027943335.1. NCBI lineage: Eukaryota > Viridiplantae > Streptophyta > Pinopsida > Cupressales > Cupressaceae > Chamaecyparis > Chamaecyparis obtusa. The sequence continues at coordinate 453,948 of BSBK01001579.1, forward strand.
GACTCCAAAGACATGTTAACTTCTTTCTCTTGATTATGACTATCATCTTGAGAAAGCTCTGTCGATTGTACTGAGCGGTGCCACTCCTAGCCCTACTTGCGGGGGTGTATGACTTTCAGGTGTCAGTGTGGCTATGAGGCCCTAGCTCTATATTGGGGGCACCAAAGGTTAGTGTGAATGGAAGCCCACTAAACACTCTCTTAGTTAGTTGCCTACCTAGATCACCTCTGAAAGGAGACATAATCTTTTTGCAGAAAGGAGGAAGAATCTCTCCCCTAGATTCTCACCATAGGCATGCACCTGGTTGTTTGAAGGTGGTATATGACACTGGCCCCTGCTTCAAGAGTAACCTTTGAACATGTATTATTGATTCCTTGGAAACACCAAAAATATGGCCACCCTTTAGGGGGTGACATGACTGTGTGAGGTGAACGCATGCACATAAGTTGTGAGGTGCATTGTCTTCTCTACCAATTTTTTTTTAGGGATAATTGAGTGTTTCTTTTGAGTCTTAAACTATCCAACATGATCAAACTTGTCAAACACTCCCATGATTCTTACGAGTTTCTTTGTCCTTGGTAGAACTATTTGCAACTACTGATTGTGTCATTATTTCTTGGTCCAAACTTTATGCTTGTAAATGAGTGATTGAAACCTTCAAACTAAGATTGCTGATTCAAACTATCCCAAAACTGTCTGAAAACTTGATATTCTACCAGAGAATAGTTCATGTTGTGTCTCAAAATCTGATTTTTGTCTTGAAAACTATGTTGATCTATAGAACCCTAGTCTTCTCCCGCGTGAGATTTTAGGAAACTGTGCATTTCCTCGTCCAAGACAACATTTTCTCATGCACAATTTAGCATTTCCTTGATGAACCAACACTTCCTCATGTGAGACTCTACCCTGGCTTTCAAAATAGAAAGCTATTTCCTATTGACTAGTCAATTTTCTGCCTGATCTGGTTTTTTCTCGGGGTCTGTTTGTCTATTCCCCTATTGTCCACTATCTGAAATTGAGTGTCTCAACTTGAGAACTGATCGATTACTTCTTAAGCTCACATTGTCTCTTTGTTATCTATCCTATCTTACTATTCTTTTGTACCTTCCAATGTGATAGTCACATCTTGGTTGTTCTAGCCATACTCTTGAAGATTCATGCTAGGTACACTTCATATCTTGGTTGTTCTAGCCTTTATCTCCTTTTTTCTATCCTAGAGATAGAGTTCTGAGCATAATCCTAGGTCCTCCCTCATTACTTAATCTTTGTCTATGGTTGTTACGACTAGAAGTGGCAATGTATTCCCCATACATGGTACCAGACAAGGTAGAGGTAGATCTCATAATCCAGGAAGAGGTCATTCTGAACCTATCATACAACTTGAGTGTCAAGAGGGATCCTCATGTTCCTCCTCATCGAGAATCTTAAGAGAAAGTCCACCTTAATATCCATCTCCTACTAGTTGGCCTAAGGTCAAATGTACATTTCACATAGATATTAGTTTGAATCAGAATCTAGTGTTTCAAGAGCATTACTTTTCATTGTTTCAAAATCAACCCGACTTATTGTTTCAAGAACAACATAACCCACTGTTCCAAGATCAACAAAATTTTGAAAGGTCACCATCTGAACTTGATCATATTGACCATATTGAATCTATTTCCATGACCTCTCTACATACTATGCACACTCATGTTGAATTTGTGCATGCTACACAATCTCATTGTGACAAGATGGTAGAACCATTTGACTTCCAATAGGGTGAATACAACAAAAGTCATGATCAATCTTGAAATGACCAACGTCATGATCAATCTCAAAATGATCAACATCATGATCAATCTCACCATGATCAGAATCAATATCAATCCTAGAACAAGTCTCAAAATGACCAGCAACAATATCAATATCACTCTCAACATGACCAGAATCAAGATCAACCCCCAAGCATTTTTGAAATTCTTGGTAATGATGATGAGATAACCCAAAATGACATAGATGCTATGAAAGCCAATAGGATTCTTCTCAAGAAGATGGAAATCCTCTTTCTAGAAGAGAAGGAGAAATATTTTCTAGAACTGACTAAACAAGGGGCCAAGTTACCCCTAGATTTCAAAGTAGAGACACTTTTGGCTAAAGAAGAAGAAACCGAGACCACTAAACTACAAAAGATGGTCTGAAACATGTAGGACCAAATTAGTCAACTTCCAAAGGATAAGGATAAACTAGTACAATAGTTCACAATGGAAAGCATCTTCCCTTTCCCATTTGATAAAAGTCTTTGCATGCTTCCCTTTTCAAAAGGAGTAGAACTTCCTAAGTATAATAAATATCTGGGTGCTACTGATTCCCAAGATCACTTGAGAGAGTTTGGTGCTCTATCCATGGAGTTCATACATGACTAGACTTACCTTATGCATCTCTTTCCTCATAGCTTGGGTGGGTCAGCTATGGAGTGGTTCTCTCAACTACCCAATGGTATCAACACTTTTGACGAGATTGCTTATTTGTTTCTCCAATATTATTCGCACAATATCCAACATCCGGTCAACATTCAAGATCTTTGTAATCTAAAATAGTGACAAGGGGAACCTTTCCTAATATTTCTCCAGAGATGCAAACAACTCTGTATGAAATATCCTCGCAAACTACCTGAGTCTGAAAAACTTGATATCTTCTTAGACAATCTCATCCCAGATTTTGGATATCAAGTACAATTACAAGGTCTCCAAACTTATGATAGTATGATTAAGCAAGCTTTGCGAATAAAAGCATTTATGGTCAAGAAAGGAGAGTTGACTTTGAACAAGGATAAAAAGAAAGGGTCTTCTTCCTCAAACAAAGACAAACAAAAGTTTGTCAACAAGAATAGAGATGTTGTAAATGATGGCGTTGTTGACAATGTGACCCCAAAACCTTCAAAATCTATTTTCAATCTTACCTCTAGTATAAAAGTGGTCAAAGCCACTGAAAAGGTTGCAATAGACACTTAGCCACCTTCAAGATTTTCTAGAAACAAACCTTCGGCCTCTCAACCCAAGCATGACTTCACTTCCTTAGGAAAATCGCTTGATGTGGTTTATAAGACTCTCATGCAAAACCAAATACTCGCTCCTTTGGAAAATTCACATCTCTATGATCCTCAACCATGACCCACTTGGTGGAATGACAATTCATACTGTGATTATCACCAAAACAAGGGTCATAAAACTTCTAATTGTCTCTAGTTGTGCCATAAGATCCAAGATCTGATTGATAATAGTGACATTGTTGTGGACAACCATAACAAGAACTTAGATCACTAGGTATTTAAAGACCCCTTTCCTCCTCATGAGAAAGGTGAATTATCCAAGCCCAAGAATGCCAATGCCAAGGTTAACTATACGTACACCACCAATGACAATGTCATTAATATGGTTGAACCTATTGAGGTTAAGTACTGTGACGTGATCACTATCAAGGGGAGAAAGGATGCTCCTAAGCCCAAAACTATGTTTGTCTTGCCAGGCCTTGTGTCTCATGCTTTCAAACCTAAACCATCTTAGGATTGTGTGAATGTTGTTACTCAATCTCATGTGAAGATCACCATGAAGGGTCTCAGCCCTTCTACATCTGCACTGAAGCAACCTACTGATAAATCTATTGTTAGTCCTACCAACAAGAACTTAGAATCAGTCTCCACACCTGGCACTACTAATTATAGCATTGTAGACTAGTTACAGTGTACCAATGCTTAGATCACTATCTTTGAGCTATTGAAGATCTCACCTACTCATAGGGAGATTCTTGATAAAGCCTCACTAAGGAAAATGTCCCAAAAGATTTGGATCTCGACCAATTTCAATCCATGGTGGGTCACCTGACCTTACCACATTCTTTGTTCTTCTCTGAAGAAGATGACCATTTGCTGAGCCATCCGCACAATGCTCCTCTGCATATTGAAGTCATGGTAGGCCCAAAGCACATCTTCCACATCCTCACTGATAATGGTGCCAGCCTTAATATCCTCTCTACTAAGCTACTTACCCAATTAGGCTATGATGAAGATTGCATAGATTCCCACAAGAAAATCACTATCAAGGCATATGATGAAGAGGAACAAAAATCCAAAGGTCTGGTTGTGCTGCCAATCTGAGTTGGACCTATTGAGAGGGATGTTTGTTTGTCAAGTTCTAGACATTCCCCTTCCATATAACATACTTTTGGGAAGACCATGGATTCATGAAATGTAGGTAGTTCCATCAACATATCACCAATTGATCAAGTTCTCATTCCAAAAAGCAGAGGTGATAGTACCTACTAATACAAACTATTCTTGAAATACACTCACACAATTTGCAAATATTTTTGTCCCAACTAATAGAGAGTCTACTGAATCCTATGATGCCAAACTCAAAGAAATGGAACATACTTTGAAACTTATGGATATAGGCATGGGTGGTATCAAATTTAACCTGTGTTATAATTAACAGCTTTGCCTCTATCTCCCTATTCCTACGGGAGACCCTCTGAGAGAAATAAACCCTCCGCTAGTTCTCCTCAAATAGTCTATGATGGTACCTTTGTACAGAACACAATGCCACTAGAAGATGAGGATGAGGAAAGAGCTATTACAACTTAGCTTTACAAAGAAAAGGACACATCTGAACAAATCACTCTTGCTCGTGACTTAGAACAAGAACCATATAGTGAAGCCTTTAAAATCATGAAGCACTTTGGTTACAAAGGGAGTGGCCCTATAGGGGTGAATGACAATGGTTTTCTTGAACCAATTGAAGCCACAGGTCATCAAACCAAGGACACTATAGGTCTAGGCTTCAAGAAAATCCCATTTCATTTAGGGATCAACAAATTTATACCAGAACCTGAATCTCAGCCAAAACCTAAGGACACCACTACAGTTAGAAATCCAAAGGAAATATCTGATGAGGATATCTTTCCCTATCCTATTCCTCCATATTTTGCTAAATTTCTTGAAGAACCAGATGATTTTGTGCTGTGTGCCAATACGGCAGAGACTGGCAGTCATTCTGATGACACCGCTTTAGTACATCTACTCACATATGACCAATGGAGAGAAATGCAAATTGCCGATCCTAATTTTTAGGGTGAACAGTACATACCACCATCCTTTCAGGAGAAATTCAAGAAAGAACAAAACCCAAAAACTATTAGTGCTGCAAGAAATGAAAATGAGTCAAATGGTACAACCAGTGTTGATGGAATTCCTATATCAAGCATCACTGATTCACACGAGTATGAGTTCGATTCTCTATCTGATGCAACTTTTGATAAAGATATAGATGTTGTTCATGTGTATGAGAACCTTCTCAAAGTAGGTGAAGGGTCTAGTGTTAGGATGATCAAGTGTGATTCCACTAATACTAAGATTCTCTATACTTTCACTGTGACATCTTAAAGTGACATGAACACACCTCTAGATGAGATTTTTTTAGGTCTCAACTTGCTTGTCCACACTTTCGATGACTATACTATGAACACACTTGAACTAGCCACTTCTCTTTCACTTTTCCATCCTGAGCTCATCAACTGTAACTCTCCCTCTCTAGCTAGCGAAGTCCTTATGTTCCAAAATGACTATACTCTTGCATATTATCTCAACTCTATTGAACCTGTAATGTTCTCCACTAGTGAAGATAGTGTCAACATGATTGAAGCTGATATCAAGTATCTCAGCCACACAATTAAAAAAAAAGAATAAGTGCTCTGATGGTGAAAACCACATTGTGGCAGTGTCAGAGCTGAAAAAATTAAAAATAAAAGATGTATCCAAGGGTGAAAACCTCTCTGAGGTGCCCAAGGATGAGATACTTGATACACTTCCCAGTCATTTTCAAGAAAGATCATTAGTGCTGATTGAACCAACCCAACCAGTGAACTTGGGTATAGAAACTACACCTCAGATTATTCATCTAGCACAGTCATTATCTACAAAAGAGAAAGAAGAGTTCACCAATTTCTTTTGAAGCAAGAAAATCAACTTTGCATGGACTTACTCTGATATGCCTGGATTGGATCCCAATCTAATAATGCATCATCTGTCTATTGCACTAGGTGTTAAGCTTGGTAAGATGCATCCACATGTGGCACTCTTAGTCAAGGTTGAGTTAGAAAAACTTCTCAAAACTGGTTTCATCAGAGACATTGACTATGCGAAATAGACTTCTAATATTGTTCCAGTTACTAAGTATGATAAATCCATTTGAGTCTGCACAGACTTTTGGGACCTGAATAAAGCATGTCCTAAGGATGACTTCCCATTACCCAACTGTTAGGAATAGTCCCAAGAGATAACTGAGAGGGGGGGGGGGTTGAATCAGTTATCTACAAGTTTCAATTCTTTATCCAATTAAGTATACTTAAACATAAATCATAAACACAATGAAAGAACACATGAACACAACACCAGTATTTTGGTTACGGGGAAACCCAAATAGGTAAAAACCTCAGTGGGAATCGACACCCACTAATATTATATACTAGTGTATTATGATCCTTGCTAGAACATCCTTAACCCTATTAGGAGTTGCTTTATAATATATTTAGTGCAGTAGACCTAGTCAAGAGTTGAACCCTATTAGGAGTCTTTTACAATAGTCCCTATTAGGGGAGAGGACGCACTGTCCTAGAGCTCACTGCTCAAAGGGGTGAAGGCTACAACCTTCTGAATAAAAAATACACACTATATCTAGATCTTGGTGAACTACGCTTAAACCTATTGTCTGGATTAGTTCCAATGAATAACACAAACACTTTACTTGGTCACATAGACCTTCTTCTGATGGCTCAACACTTTGCACACTCTTCTCTTCTCTGCTGATCAACTCTGAACCACACTCAAGAAATCACAAATGACTACCTAGATAAATATCTTTCCTCCAAATGAAATAATCAAGTCAGCCTATTAGAACCACCTTGAAATCATATTAGAGAAACCATAACAAACTCCAACAACAATACTGTCAGCTCTAGTATGCATGAAACACATTATGAGACCTGTCCAATAAGACAATTGTAGATGCACGCTACACACTATCGGCTCTACCAAAACAACTAGATCTTTCTCCTCGAGCTGAATTACTTCATGCCCTCTTAACCAAACATCAATAACTCTTCTCTAATCTTAAATCCAAGGGCACATACCAAAATGATAGGCGCAACTTTGGAACCAATAATATCTCTATTGGCTCTTCTAAATAAACACAGGAAACTGTTACTGGTGAATAGCGACTTCATAACTTGACTTCTACTGACCAACAGACTATGTGTCCATGACTAAAACATCACTAACATGTCTCCATCACATATCCAAGCGTGCAAGGCTCCATGATAACTATACAGACAACTATACACAGAACACTGTCTGTTACTCTATCAAGAACACTGCTGACACCAGCTGCTATATAACTATCTGTACTAATAGTTAACCTCTATGCCCATGATATCATGATGATAACATGGCCATGCTTCATATACTTCAAGCTTACTATATAAGTCATCCATGCATGCTACTTTCCATATGTTGTCATCAATGATAAACATACAGTCAATAGTGGCCTGTTGGCAAATCTCCAACAATCTCCCCCTTTGGCATTAATGGCAAAATGTGGAATGAAAAACCACCACCAACCCAAATGAACATTTCTTTTATTACATTCTCCATTTCTTCATCAAAACTCCCCCAAAGATGAATCCTCCATCTACTGCAATATTTTTTTATTTCCTTAACTAAACTACTTCCATAACTGTATACTGCTCCCCCTTAGTAAATTACTCCTTCTTTCCTTCTATTTTTCATGACTTTTTATATTACTCCCCCTTTGACATCAATGGCAAAGGGTGCCATTCATTTTAAGCACTGGTACTACTCCTGAGGTAGAGTAGTCAACCTTCCATCAGTCCCTGAGGACTGATGCCTTTTCCTCTTTCTTTTCAGTAGAATTAGGGAAGGGAATTACTCCCAACTTCTCCCTAAGATACTCAAAAGTATCCTTAGGCAAAGGCTTTGTGAATATGTCTACCAACTAATCTTTAGTACTCACATAGTCCAACTTGACTTCTTTTTCTACCACTTTCTCTCTTAGGAAGTGATACTTGATCTTAATGTGCTTTGTCTTTGCATGCATCGCAGGGTTCTTTGACATATTGATAGTGCTAGTGTTATCACAGTGAATAAAAATAGGATAATCAATTTGAATTCCAAATTCCTTTATCATCTGTTTGATCCAAACAATTGTAGAACAATTCAGGGCTGCTGCAACATATTTTGCTTCTCCTATTAACTGAGAAATACAATTTTTTTCTTGCTTGTTCAAGTGACAAGTCTATCACCAATAAACACTGCTCCACCTGATGTACTCTTTCTATCATCAATGTATCCTGCCTAATCTACATCAGTATACACATGAAACTCAACATTTTATAAATTAGGATACCATAGACAATGATCTATAGTGCCCTACAAGTATCTGAATATTCTTTTTACTACCATGAGGTGACTTTTCTTAGGTTCTGTTGCAAATCTTCCAACTATGCCAACAGCATTGAAAATATCAGGTCTAGTCTGAGTAAGATATATGATTTTACCAATCATAGACTTGTACAATGTTATATCCACTACTGGTGAGTCATCATCTTTTGTAAGCTTGCATCCAATGATCATAGGTGTTCCTACTAGCTTGCAATCATCCATCTTAAATTTCTTCAATATCTTTTTCACATACTTGGACTAATTAATAAAGATTCCTTTTTTTGTCTGCTACACATTTAGTCCCAAAAAGTATTTGATAGGACCAATCATACTCATCTCAAACTCACTCTGCATTTCTTTGGCAAATTCAACATTCAATTTTTCATTACCTCCAAAGATAATGTCATCAAAAAATATAGTGACAAGTAGTAGACCTTTAGATGTCTCTCTAATGAATAGATTACAATTTTCTGCACCTTTCTTGAATCCAATCTTAGTTAGATATCCATCAAGTCTTTCATACCATGCTCTAGGGGCTTACTTAAGTCCAAAGAGGGCCTTCTTTAATCTGCATACCATATCAGGTTTCTCTGATAAAGTGAATCCTTCTGGTTGCTCAATGTATACTTCTTCTTTCAAATCTCCATTCAAGAATGTTGACTTGACATCCATCTGATAAACTTCAAAGTTTTTGACAGTAGCATAAGCTAGAAACAACTTAATAGCTTCTAATCTGCTCATAGGTGCAAATGTGTCTGAATTATCAATGCCTTCTCTTTGTGCATATCCCTTACATACCAATCTTTCTTTATTTCTCACTACTGTACCATCTTCATTCATCTTGTTTCTAAATATCCACTTTGTTCCAATCACATTTTTATCACTAGGTCTTGGGACCAATTCCCAAGTATCATTCTTGATAATTTGATCTAGTTCTTCTCTCATAGCATCATGCCAATCAAAATCCTTGCATGCATCTTCAACACTTAAGGGTTCAATCTGAGATAGTAAACATACCACTTCACCGCTAGCTGATTTCTTTGCTTGTGATCTTGTTAAAACTTTTCCGCTTTGATCTCTAATGATGTCCTTTTTGGAATGGTTTCTAGATGTAAAATTTGGAACCTTAGGTGATGTTGACTCATCAGCCTTCAGAGTTTCTACCTCACTTGTCTCAGGGTCATTGAATAACACATCAATGTTGTCAAACATCTCTTCAACAACTATCTCACTAGGGGAAGGTCTAGGTTCTTCTTCAATCATAGGTGAGTATTCATGATATCTTTCTTGAACCATAAAATTTTCATCAATGTTAACATGAGCACTTTCAATGATCTTCTTTAACCTTAAATTGTAACATCTATAAGCTTTTCTTTTAGTAGAGTAACCAAGGAAAATACCTTCATTGCTTCTTGCATCAAAATTGCCTACTGCTTCATCCCTCTTGATGTAGCACTTGCTTCCAAACATTTTGAAGTATTTTACTGTGGGAACATTACCAAACCATACCTCATAAGGTGTCTTGTCTATGCTAGGCCTCAATTGAATTCTATTGATGGTATAGACTATTGTATTAACTATATATCTCCAATAGGTGTGTACAACTTTTCCTTCAATCATGATGGTGCACGTTGTATCAAGGATGATCCTATTCCTTCTTTCTAAAATTCCATTCTACTGAGGGGTTCTAGGTGCACTCAACTATCTCTTTATGCCATGTTCTTCATAGTACTCATAAAATCTTTCAGAGGTGAATTCTCCTCCTCTATCCAATCTCAAACATTTTATCTTTAGTCTAGATTCATTCTCAACCTTAGCTTTAAATATTTTGAATTTCTCAAATGCTTTTGACTTATCTTTCAAGAATGCAACCCACATCATCCTAGTATAATCATCAACAAACAAAATGAAATACCTTTCACCATAGTATGATCTTGTTTGAATTGGACCACATAGGTCTATATGAATCAGATCCACCTTGTTCTCTGCTGAATTGTGCTTGCTCCTAAATGAATTTCTCACATGCTTTCCCATCACACATTCCTTGCATATAGTATCAACTAGTTTTTCAATGCTAGGTAGATCTCTTACTGCCTTTACATTTCTTATATTTACTATGTTATCGAAATTGATATGACATAGTCTTTTATACCACAACCAACTGTCATCAACTTTAGCAACAAAACAACTTTCTTCTGAATTGAGTTGAAAAACATTACCTTTAGTCTTTGAGCCTAATGCAATCATAACACCATCCTTGTTGTTAATGATACATTTTTCCTCTTTGAACTCCAATTGATAACCTTTTCCAAGTAGCTGCCCAACACTAAGAAGGTTATGTTTCAAACCATCTACATAGAGAACATCATCAGTACTATTCTTTCCATCCAATGTGATAGCTCTTCTACCAACTATGGGTTTAGGAGTGTTATCTCCAAATCTAACCATGCCACCATTGTATTTGTCCAAATGAACAAATCTATCTTTATCACCTATCATGTGATGTGAACAACCACTATCTATAATTTAGTATGTCCTTATGTCAGCTTGAGAAATCAATGCTAGCTCTTGTTCCTCTTTATCATCTTCATGATCTGTCTTATTATTCATTTTCCCTATAATAGCAATGAATCCAATTTCTTCTTCACCTGATTCATCATCTGAAACTCCATCTCCAACATAGTAACATTCCTTAGAGTACTTATGCTTGTAATCATTTTTTAATTTTCTAGCTCTAGTGGGACACTTAGATGCAAAGTGACTAATCTTATTACATGAAAAGCACTTAAATGGAAATTGACCTTCATATTTTCCTTTTCCTTTCTTTTCTCTTTTGGAAATCATAGAAATGAAATCATATAGAGTTTTCTCTTCATCAATATCATCAAAATTACCAGATGTGTTTGCAGATTTCTTACTATGGACTATTGCTTTGAAGGTTGTCTCACTTTTAGGTTCTGTCTTCAATCTTGAAATTTTAAAAGCTGAGATTTTACTGATCAAGGTCTCTCTCTTGAATTTTTTTGTAAGCTACATGGTCTCATCAAGGATGTTGATCTTTCTTTCATATTCTGGAGTGAGAGTAGTTATCAACTTGTCCATAATGTCTTCCTCTAAAATCTCTCCACCATTGTTCTTGATTCCAACAACCGCTTCATTGATCCTTTGATTGTAAGCTCTAATTTTTTCTTCAGGTAGCATCTCTAATGCATTGTATCTTTTCTTCCATGTCTTTCTGCATGCATCCTTTTCTTATTTATCTCCTTCAAACATGTCTTCAAGGTGCTTCCATATCTTATGGGTGGTGTCTATTTTCTTTACTTCTGAAAACTTACAATCAGAGAGGGCGCTGATAAGGGCTTCTTTGGCTATTGCATTATGATGAAAAAATTCCTTCTACCTATCAGTAGCATCATCCTGTGCAAGGTCTTCTAAGGTAGGGATCTTGGCTACTTTGATAGTTACAGTAAAAAATTCAAAAGCAATGCATTGCAAATGAGTCACCATCTTGTTCTTCCAATCAAGATAATTCTCTCCATCAAACTTAGGAATTTCTTTTTTGAAGAATGCCATTTGATCAAGCTCAAACTATTAAAATTTCTCTTGGAGGCACTTGTCTCTAATACCAATTGTTAGGAATAGTCCCAAGAGATAACTGAGATGGGGGGTGGGGGGTGAATCAGTTATCTACAAGTTTCAATTCTTAATCCAATTAAGTATACTTAAACATAAAGCATAAACACAATGAAAGAACACATGAACACAACAACAATATTTTGGTTATGGGGAAACCCAAATAGGTAAAAACCCTAGTGGGAATTGACACCCACTAATATTTTGTACTAGTGTATTATGATCCTTGCTAGAAGATCCTAAACCCTGTTAGGAGTTGCTTTACAATATATTTAGTATAGTAGACCTAGTCAAGGGTTGGACCCTATTAGGAGTCTTTTACAATAGTTCATGTTAGGGGAGAGGACACACTGTCTAAGAGCTCATTGCTCAAAGGGTCGAAGGCTACAACCTTCTAAATAATAGATACACAATATATCTGGATCTTGGTGAACTACGCTTAGACCTGCTATCTGGATTAGTTCCAATGAATAGCACAAACACTTTACTTGGTCAAATAGACCTTCTTTTGATAGCTCAACACTTCACACACTCTACTTTGCTCTGCTAATCAACTCTGAACCACACTCAAGCAATCACAAATGACTATCTATAAATATCTTTCCTCCAAATGAAATAATCAAGTTAGCCTATTAGAACCACCTTGAAATCATATTAGAGAAACCATAAAAAACTCCAAAAACAATACTCTCAGCTCTACTATGCATGCAACACATTTTGGGACCTGTCTAATAAGATAATTGTAGATGCATGCTACACACTTTCAACTCTACCAAAATAACTGGATCTTTCTCCTCAAGCTGAATTACTTCATGTGCTCTTAATAAAACATCAATAACTCTTCTTTAAGCTTAAATCCAAGGGTGCATACCCAAATGATAGGCGCAACTCTAAAACCAATAATATCTCTATCAGCTCTTTTGAATAAACACGGGAAACTATTACTAGTGAATAGCGATTGCATAAATTCACTTCTACTAATCAAAAAACTGTGCATCCATGACTGAAACATCACTAACATGTCTCCATCACATATCCAAGTTCACAAGGCTCCATGATAGTTTTATGAAAAACTATACACAAAACACTGCCTGTTACTCTATCAGGAACACCGCTAACACCAGTTGCTATATAACTATCTGTACTAATAGTTAACCTCTTTGCTGATAATATCATGTTGATAACATGTCCATACTTCATATACTTCAAGCTTACTACATAAGTCATCCATGAATGCTACTTTCCATATGTTGTCATCAATGACAAACATACAATCAGTACTAGCTTGCTGGCAAATCTCCAACACCAACATCGACATGATTGTGGATATGACGACAGGCTATGAAATGTACTCTCTAATGGATGACTTCTCTAGTTAAAACTAGATAAAGATCATGCCAAAAGACCAAGAAAATACTACATTCACATGTGCTTGGGGAACCTTCTATTGGAATGTCATGCCCTTCGGACTTAAGAATGCTAGAGCTACATATCAAAGGGTTGTGATAACCATCTTTCATGACATGATGCATAAAACAATGGAAGATTATGTGGATGACACCTTGGCTAAAATCATACAATATAAAACACATCTTATAGATCTAGGTCCTATACTAGATTGAACATAACAATTCAGTCTCAGACTCAACCCAAAAAAGTGTTCATTTGGTGTCATTTTTGGCAAGCTATTGGGTTATATCATATCTTCTAAAGGTATAGAGGTAGATCCTGAAAAATTTAAAGCTATCATGGAAATGCCTCCACCAAAGAGCATTATTCAAATGAGAGGACTTCAAGGTAGACTACAATCTATCAGGTGCTTCATTGCACAATTGGCTAATAAGTCACAACTATTCACCAAGACTTTACATAAATGTGTGACTTATGAGTGGAATGAAGAATGTGACGAAGGACTCACTTAGATCAAACAATATATTTCAAATACACCTATACTAATGCCTCATATTCATGGGAAGTTTCTCATTTTGTATATCTCAGCTACGGATACGTCCTTGGGTGCCCTATTGGGTCAAGAAGATCATAATAACAAGGAATGAGCCATTTATTACATCAGTAGAACACTAGTTTCTTATGAAGAAAATTATTCAGTTATTGAGAAGGCTTGTTTAGAAATTGTGTTTTCTTCACAAAAGCTATGACACTATATGCTAGCCCACACTACAAGACTCATTGCTAAGATTGATCCATTAAAATACCTACTCAAGAAAGCTTCCCTCACAGGTAGATTGGCAAAATGGGTCATGATACTCAGTGAGTTTGAAATTGAGTATGTAGAGAGAAAGGCCATTAAAGGACAAGAAATTGCAAATTAGTTAGTAGAATCTCCTCTCAAGGATCATCAACCATTGAAAATTAAGTTTCCAGATGAATCCATAATGCTTCTTACACACCAAACATGGAATATGTTCTTCAATAGAGCTTTCATCCAGCAAGGGTCAGGTGCAGTAATATTGTTCATTACACCACAAAGGTATTCTCTAACAAAAGCATACAAAATTTTGTTTCCCTGTACAAACAACACTGCTGAGTATGAGGCTCTCATCAATGGCATGAAGATAGCCATTGAATGGCATGTGGATGAACTTAAAGTCTTTGGAGACTTATAATTCATCATCAATCAGGTTAATGATATCTATCAAACTAAGGAAGAAAAGGTGGTGCCTTATAAACTGACGGTTGATGATTTGAAAAAGTACTTTGCACACATCACTTTCTAGCAGATCCAGAAGGGAAAGTTTGAACCAAACTGGCTTGGTCCATATATTATCACTGTAGTATTTGGGTCTAGTGCATATCAACTCTCTACTACTAAAGGAGAACAACTTAAAGAGTCGATCAACACTCTGCACCAAAGAAGTTCTATAGTTGAGACCTCTTTTGCATGCTCCATGTACATACTCTATTCTGAAAAAATCCTAAAAATTGCAAAATGTCCTAAAAAAATGATCATCTTAGTGAAAACCTGGTAAACAGGTGCTTTGATGTATCTATTATCCTGGTGAAAACCTGGTAAACAGACACCTTGATAATATCAAAAAAAAATTGAAAAAAGAAAAAAATACAAAAAAATTCAAAAAGAAAAAAATACAAAAAAATAAAAAAAAGAGAAAAGTACAAAAAAAATTGAAAAAGAAAAAAATGTGCCATTGATGAAAACCTGGCAAATAGGTGTCATGGTAGAAAAAATAGAATCTCTACCAAGATGGTGAAAACCTAGTAAATAGGTGCCTCTTGTTCCACAATGCCTACCTATTGTAGCACCGCTTCACTCTGTACAACTGCTCCTTTCTTTCCTACTTTGGTTTGCTTTCCTGCTTTAGTTTTCTTTCCTTCTTTGGTTTCTTTCCTGCTTTAGTTGTTTCCTGCCTTAGTTTCTAGCTCATGCACTTGCCTTTAGTTGTCTCCAATATTTTTCTCGACTCTACATGGATTGAAACTGGTCATACTTGGGGGCATCTTCCTGGTCTAGGGGGCATTGTCCTATCATTATCGAAGGAGCTTCCTGGCATCAGTCACTAGTGGTTCTCACTGTGTCTACCTACTGATACCTAGCTATTTCTTGGATCTCTCTTCTTGAGGATCCCTCTTACATCCGTCACTAGTGGTTCTCACTGTGTCTGTCAGCTGATGTTTCATCTGCTCTTAGACCTCTCTCTTTGAGGATCTCTTGTATCAATCACCAACATTTATCACTATGTTTTCCTGTGGATACTTCATTAGCACTCTGATCTCTCCTTGAGACTGTCTCTCACATTAGTCATCAATGGTTCTCACTATGTCTTTCTACTATCACCATGCTGTTGAGACTTCTTGTGCTATGAAATTTTGATTCGACATCAATCTGCTCAAACTAAAACTAAAACTAAAACTAAAACTAAAATCTAGATTTGTAACTCTCTAAAGTATGTTGAGATTTTCTTTTGTGTGCTTGTTCTTTTGTTTTGTCATTCCTCCTCAAGGAACTTGAAGATGTCTATCTTGACCAAGAGAAGTGAAGACTGAGAGCATGATCTTTTCTTTTCTTTCTGCTTGCTAGTTTAGTTCCAATGATCCAAAGGATTCATATAAGAGGGGTTTCCACTATGAGAGCCTTCATCTCATGTTGAATGGCCATGTGTACCTTGACTCCTTTTATATGGAGACTTTGGTGAGGTTGGTTCTTCTCCTTGTCTGTTTGATTGACTTCTTTCTGATACAAGTGAAATTACAAATGCTCATCCTGCTAAGTGAACGTAAGGGTCACTGTGAGCATTCTTTAGCAAAAGGAGGAACTCTCAGGTGTCTAGCATGTTTCTATGCAAGGAACATTTAGGTTATTCTAGCAACTGTGCTTTGGTGCTTATGTTAACTTTCTAAATCAAAAGGAATAGGTGTTCAAGTCATTTTGGCTTCTCGTGCCTTAATGATTACGCCTCATTTTGACAAATCTAAGACTAATGTCATATTCATATTCTCATGATTGCAAGGGTAGTGAGGGTTGTATGACATCTTATGACTGTTCGCTACTAAAAACTCTATGATGATAACCTAATGCACCCAACAACCAAGTCCTAGGGATTGCAAATAGCTTAGGCTTGCATTTTCATTCTAGGCTTGCATAGTGACATTGTTTCAGTGCTCACTTCATTGTTCTCTTCTGGATATATTCATCAAGGGTTATCATTTTATGTCCCGGGCTCATTTTTGTTGCACAAGTGTTTGATCCTCACTCTCGATCTTCAAACATTCTTTTGGTTAGTACCTGTCATATATTGCAACATCCTGCAAGAGATGATTAGTACCATATACATTAAATTTCCATTACATTCACAAAGTGCATTATCATAAACTCATATGCATACATTTTACATTTGCATATTCATATACATCTGCATCCATCATGAGCATACATCAAATCATACATTGCATTTCACATTGAATATATATAAAATAAAACATGTGCATATTCATTTACATATTCATAAAAGAATCATGTGCATATCTAATCATATAGGAAACATCTCATAAAACATAAAAATCCAAAGAAATATATACACAAGTACAATGATACCAAAAGTCATGCTCATATATATATCGATCAAATGTCAGTGTACAAAACAATGGTGCTACTCAAGCACAATCTATCAAAAATGAGGTACAATGTATTATCAAAATCAAGGTTATCATCTAACTCTTCCCATCCCCACCTAGAGGAGGTGGAGGTGGTGGTCCCTATGGTAGTGCCTCTGGTGGTTCCTATGGAGCCGCTCATGCCCCAGCATACTCTAAAAATGGTGGAACCTACTCCACTAAATATGGCACTACACCAACATATGTTGCGTAATAATATGTTGCCTGTGCAGCCTCATATCAGGTCTCTAGGTGAGCCCCAGCCAATGCCTCCTACAACCCTCTGATCTCTCAATTTCCCTCTATCACCCAAGTCTCCTACATGATGACCTATGTATGGAAGTTATCTCTCTCTCTTTGTACCTACTAGATCCTCTCTCAACTCTTCCCTAGAGCCTCCTATAACTGTGCAACTTGACCTCTCACAGTTGCATCCTGTGTAGCTTGATCCTGCATATCAGTGTCCTCAACCTGTGCCTCCTTGTCAAGAGGTTTCTACTGTGTATCACCTATCCTCTACCTAGTGGACCTATCCTAGGCCCTGCTGCTACCTATGCCTACATCTGAACCCATCTTCCTGGGAGGAATGGGATTTTGTCGAGTCCTCCACCTTAGCACCCTCCGCTATTGTCTAGGCTACTATTGTGCCTACTACTGCTATGCAACCTTCTGCTATGCAGGATGCTATTGGACCACCTTTTGTACCTATCGGCCCATGCCAACAAGATCTATGAATCTAGGGTATGGATGCACTAATATGTGATCTTTGTATTTCGGCATCATCCTTGCATCAACCACCCTTGCTAGATAATCCTATTGGGCTGGTGCTACTCATGCTTCTATCATGCATCAATCTTAATCAAGTCTCGCATGCCAACCCTTCTTCGCCTCATCGGAGAAGCAAGCCTAGGTGTAGTACTCCTGTGATATGTCATGAGGTCTACCAAACTACCTTAGGACCCATGTAAGAGGGAATCTCTTAATAATGCTGATGGTATGCCCAATCAGAGGATGTGAAAAGAACATGTGAGGGAGCTCATGTTTGGTGTCATCCTAGAGCTCTGTCACTACCCATGGCCCCAAACCATTGCAACCATGTCATCCAGCTACCCTCACCACTGCTATGTCTTACCCAGTCCTAGCTAAGTCATGGGACCTATGTACCTAAAGATATAGGGCTCCAAAGGTTGCCTAGTATCATGGAAAACTAGCCTGCATATGGGGAGGTGCTCCCAGGCCCATATCTGAAGAACAAAGAATCCTGCAACCATGGTCCTAGATTTTTTGATACATGATCTCATGCATCTCATGGTATATCTGGGCTAGCATACACTCACCCCATCTAAATCTCACAGCTGGCCTATCTAGTATCTACTATAGCATGCGCCCTTAGCCACACTCTAACCCATGCTATCCCTGATTTAGCATAAGATAACAGCTTAGAAATGTTGCTAGAACAATGGTTAGTGTATGTCCTACTCCATACTGGCTTATCAGATCCTCCCATGAGATATCTTGACCCATTACTAGCTTTTCCTCAAATATGGCCCTCAGTGCCAGTGTACCCACTCTTAGTTGGATGTCATACTCCATGCGAGCCCCATGGAAAGGTACTCTGAGAATCTTGTAAATGTCCTCGGGGATCACTGTCATCTCCCCTACTGGAAAGTGGAAGGTGTTTGTCTTTGAGTGGAAATGCTTGACCAATGCACCTAATAATCCATTATTTACCCTAATGTCAGGTATATCACGTAAGTGACACAATCCCAGCCCGTCTATGTGGGCACCCTCTACATCGTCCAACCTATGCAGTAGCTCACCGATGACCAAGTGGTGAGACTGGAATGTAATATCTAAGAAGTCAACCTACAATGCAAGTGATGACATGTGATCAATATCTCAATCATGATGGTTTTTCAAAGTAAAGACAATAATTGAAGCTATGCACCTATCCTACACTACCTATCAGATGTTCTACTTGGCAAATTTTGCGTAAACTTAGGTTTATCTTTTAAAACTTTGCATCAAATTTTTGCATGAGGAAGTAGGATCCTCGTGCGAGGTTTCGCAGCCACGCGAGACATTACCCTCAGTCATGTGAGAAATCCTCACTCAAGGAGGTTTCTCGCGTGACATTGTGAGCCACCTCATGTAATCCTGTGGAGGTGCCCCATGTGAGGAAGCCCTCTTTGGGTCTTTCCTCATAGGAGACATGACCTAGACCGGTGTGAGGAAACCATTTCCTCACATGAAGTTTGATGAACAAAAACTTAAAATGCATTAAATCTAGCCTAAATCACCTAAAAAATGATAAAATTTGAAATGTAAGCTGGGTTTTCGACTACTCATAGGTGGGTCATAATCCACCGGCTGGCTATGTCATCAAGAGTGCTTGAATCGATGTGAGTTCCCTAGTATACTCTCCATTTCACTCTGAGCTCTCAAATTCGTTGAGGCCTTGTTTGTTTGCAGAATTAGAATTTGAGTCAAAACCTGATTATCTCAAAATCAGGTTTTGAAATTCTGGTTTTGTGTATTCAGAAGATAGTTTGGACCGTTTGGTTCACCTAGAAGATGGCTGAGACAATCCATATTTTGCGTTTGGTTGCCATTTTCAAAATTGGAATTGGAAGTGAGAAATTCCTATTTATGTGTTTGGTTTGCAATTTCAAATTGGAATTGGAATTACATTATCCCTTTTCTATGTTTGGTTCTACATTTTCAATTGGAATTATATTTTGAGAAGAAAATTTAAGTTTTTATAATTATTATATAATGTTTTAATTTAATATTTTATTTTTGTTGTCCATTTTTTATTTATAGTTTTTTTTATTAATTTATATTTTTATATAGAAAATCATAAACAAAATTTAATATATTTTTTAATATTGTGAAGAGTAAACTTAGCTTTTTTTAATAATTTTATACAATATCATAAACAATATTATAACAAGAAAGTAATTATAGCATTGCTCAATATCACATCAAAATATAAATAAGTCATGTAGTCCACATATATATTTATTTCTGCATAATGACCCAACAGATGACCGAACTAAATAGTATGATTGTTGCACAAAGTAAACATCGTAAAAACATGACATCAGCTTTATACGTAGCCTCCGCTTTTGCAAAATCTTTTTTGAGCGCTTTGCAAGACTTGCACTCGTCATCCACAATAGGTATATGTGGAGAACGTGCATATGATGTAGACAGCGATGGGGTGTCATTGGCCCACCAAAAGTACTGACATCCAACGCCATCCTACAATACAAATCTAAGTTAGTCTCACTATAATGACTAATATTTATTCTCTGTAAACATTTAAATATTGCGCAATTAACAACCTTTTTCTTATTTTTGCAACTCCAAAATTTACGATCTAGATTATCCTCCATGTGTGACATCTTCAACACGCAGCGCAATCCATCACCACACTCACACATAGGGACATTTATCATAGCCATCAGCACTGTATCAAGCAATTTTTTGTTCATTCATACTATTTTTTTTCATTCATATATAACAACATGACTATATTCTATGAGTACAAATTGAAAAATTTTCATTTATGTTGATATTAAAAATTTATAGAAAAAATATAATGACACAACTATAGCATCAGATAGAAGTTTTGGGGAAGAACAATATCCATGAACTGAATGGTGGTGTGAAAACACACTGTTAAATAAGAAAATGTAAGGAAATCCATGCTCTACGCCCTTATGCCCCACATTTGATGAGGAACCATCTCATATCCTACTCATTCTTCCCATTACTTTCCATATTGTTAGATGGTCAATCCTGCATATACAAAGTAAACATGATAGAAAAACTAAAACATGTTTATTTTTAAATGGAATACACCAAGGAGTACCATCAGAAATATTGACCGTTTACAAACATGAATAGTAAACAATCATCAGATAGCTCATTTTTTATCATCATATGTGGATATTTTTGGCATCAATGTTTCAAATAGCTTCTGGATTCGATTGTGTAGATAGTTATGGATCACACTCTATGATCCATCATCAGGATAAAAGAGACCAAAATGATTGCAATAGACCAAAATGATGGACTTTTCTTTCAATCATTTTTCTCTCTTCCATCCTGATGAAGGATCACAGAATGTGATCATAAACGTTGATGCCAAAAATATCTACAAAATTGAATCCTAAAGCTATTTCAAACATATTTAATGTCAGCATATGTGTAGTCTCACTTTATCATGATATGTGTAGCCTCAAAACTATCCATTTCTATTTTTGTACCTATCACGTGGTTTTTAAAAATGAATGAAAAATGAAAAGAAATTGAAGATGAAAAAAAGCATTGAACAAAGTAGAATTATTTAACTTAATTTCATAATGCAACAATAATAACAAGATGGTTAGGGTATATACATACAAAATCATGAACAATATAGTTGTCTACCAAAACACATTTATAAAATCATGTCTGAAGAACTAGAAATGGATAGTTATAAGACTACACCTTAACAATGCATTAAATGAAGCATTCATCATGTGGTACTCCTTCATGTATTCCACTTAAATATGTTAAAAGAAACAACACTAACAAATGCAAGAAAATATCTCTATAAAAGCACATTAATGAAAACAATGGTCAAGGGAGGGCATGCTTGTTTTTCCATTAATTCAACAAGATCTTGCAATACCAAAACATTAAACCAATATGCACCAATATGCCATTGATGGACCTCTAAAAGAACTCAAAATTCAAAGGACAAGAGAGAAACAAGGTTTCCTACCTTGAAGTGGAAAGAAAAACCAAAAATGGAGAGGAAGACAAGCACACTTTGTGAAAGCCAACATAATCACTAGCAACACAAAATAATCTTGGCATGGATCCAATGAATTAACACAATAAGTATACCAGTGGGTACTTACCAGTGGCTACTGTATACCAGTGTATACCAAAACAAAGAGGGAAAAATGAAAGAAATAACTTGATTGGGTTGACACATGATCCCAAAAGAAGTTCTAAAACATCTTTGCATGGCCATTAAGAGAGCAAGTTTTTACAATTGATTATACATTTTTTATGTAAATTTTACTTCACGAATCACAAAAAAAATGCATGGTCAGAGGAAAGATGGGTTCAACTTGTGTTCCAACATAAATATCTTTGAATTCCATTTCTCATAAGAGTGCTGACAAACTATATTTTGTAATGGAGATATACCAGTGTATACTATTATACAACCACTGGCATACAGTCCAATCAATGGATAAACTTAACAACATCTTGAACATGCAATGCATCTTTAGAACATCAATCACAAAGTATCATATGCTAGTGGCTGTGAACATCAATCACAAAGTATCATTTCTTTTCCAGCTTGTCTATATTTTTATGATGTTGATTCATCTGTAAGAAACGATACTTTGTGATTGATGTTCTAAAGATGCATTGCATGTTCAAGATGTTGTTAAGTTTATCCACTGATTGGACTGTATGCCAGTGGCTATGAACATCAATCACAAAGTATCATTTCTTTTCTAGCTTGTCTATATTTTTATGATGTTGATTCATCTATAAGAAACAACTTTTTGATTGATGTTCTAAAGATGCATTGCATGTTCAAGATGTTGTTATGTTTATCCACTGATTGGACTATATGCCAGTGGTTGTGAACATCAATCACAAAGTATTGTTTCTTTTCTAGCTTGTCTATATTTATATGATGTTGATTCATCTGTAAGAAACAATACTTTGTGATTGATGTTCTAAAGATGCATTGCATGTTCAAGATGTTGTTAAGTTTATCCACTGATTGGACTGTATGCTAGTGGCTATGAACATCAATCACAAAGTATCATTTCTTAACAGATGAATCAACATCATAAAAATATAGACAAGCTGGAAAAGAAACGATACTTTGTGATTGATGTTCACAACCATTGGCATACAATCCAATTAGTGGATAAACTTCACATTAATTTCATGCTTTTCTAAGTGCTCAATCATAAGTGTCATTATTTTCTAGCTTGCCATTGTTTTCTAAGAAATTTTAATTAACATGGTGACTCAAATTGATAACATGCTAACCCAAATTGAACGAGAAGAGAAGGAAGATCTCAAGAAGCATTTCATGCGTAGTGAACAACATAAAATCATGTAAAGGAGCAACAAGACAAGATAATGACAATAGATGTTCACACATAGAAAGCATATGTTGATAGGAAGCAATCAGTCTTAAAGATCAACATAAAAACATAAGAAAAGAATCCAAATCTATGAAGAGCAGTGAGGATCTTGAATATAGCAGTGGGTCTCATGTCAAAGAGTGAAGCTTGTTGAGAAAATAATGTCAAATCTTCACTAGAACAAAGAGTAAATGGAATACACTATACACTTTTAGATAAGTAAAACACAGATCTTGCATGTAGAGCAGCTACATTGAATATAGAATATCACATTTACTAGTTTCAAAAAGGAACAACAATCTATATGATAAATGAATGACACATTTTATGCATATAGAACTCTATGCTTTCTCTGCAGGAGTGAGCGTGCCCACATACATTCATCTCATGGTAAAGAGGGGAGATAGTATTCAGACCCAAAACCCAATCCTTAGCCTATTTATCCTAATTAATGGATAAAATGTCATTTGACTACCTTGCCCGAGTTTGGTCAGGTTGACCTAATTCGTGGATTCCGTCTTGTGAGATTGTATGATGCATGAATGTTGCTGAAATTATTGCTTTGATTTGATTATTTTGCTATGGTTATTTTAATTAATTATATAGTGGAAACTAATGATTAAAGTATTTCTTATGTTGTTGAATAATTATTAATTAATTAAAAGTCAAATATGAGAATATTTGAATTTAATTAATTAATTGTGCTACATTTTGATTTAATATGTTTTTTATTAAATTGTTGAAGAATTAGTGCATGTTTTAATTTTGTTATAAATTATTAAATAATTTAAATGTGAAATTTTATTTTTGCATGTTCTTTATTTATTTATGTGAAATTAGATTTCATAAGATAACTTGTAAATAGAGTTCCATGTGAGATGTGCATGAATAATATATTTTATAATTAAATATTGGTATTTTCCCTCAACTCAAGAAGAGGAGTTTGAATAGGAGTTGTTTGGTGACTCATTAGGGTTTTGCATGATAAGTGGGTGTGTTTTTCTATTTGGGAAAAAATTTTGCATTCATTTTGGATAACCAGGTTTTGTTAAAATTTTCAATTTTGGAGAGGGAGCATTGGAGAAATATTTTGTGCTTTCTTGTGTTCTTGAGAATTGGGTGTGAGAATTTTTCTGGGTGAAATGTGTGTGCATCTGGTATTGGAATTCTACATGCTGTGATTCAGAGTTGCAGGATTGAGCTCTACACATTCAGATTTGGGAGATTTAGCATTCTACAGTCAATTCCATCTCAGTTTCTTGCATTGGATTGAGGTAGGAGATTGATTTAATCTTTTTGAAATTTTACTTATTAAATTTTCATTATATAGTTGTGATTGTTTTGATTTAGAGAATGCAAATCTGTTTTCATTTATAATTCATTTTGGGTGTTAAGAAAACCCTTTGTTTGATGCTTTTGATTTTTATATTGTGACTTGGCATAGAAATGTTATGCTGCTGAAATTTTTGAGAAAAATTCATTCTAGGGCATTTAGAAAATTAAAAATTTAAATCCCTATAGTAAGTTCTATAGTATGAAGGATTTAATTAAATGGGTTGTCCTTGAAAATTCAATTTGAGCTTAAAAAATGCATTCTGTGTAAAAACCCTTGCTCTGTAAAAATATAAAGTAAAACAAAATATTCTGTAAAAGACAAAAAAAAGATGCTTTTATTTTTTCATTGGTTGAAATTAAAATTGTTAAGAAAAGTCTATTTGTTGAAATTTATTAAAAGAAAAATCTGGTCTTCATATTTCCAATTCTGGAAATAAAAGTGACAGTCTGCCATTTCCATTTTTGGAAATATCAGACCTGTCAAATCAATCAACAAAATTTTTTTTTATAGTTATTATTTTATTAAATAAAATGAAATGCATTGTTTTTAAAAAAAAATATGGAACTTTGCATTTTTAATGTTAATGTTTTTGTTTTCCAAAAAAAAAAATTATTTTAAAATTTTTTTGGAAAAGTGCTTTTGCACTTTATCCTGCGCAGGCAGGGTACCTGCACTGGCAGGTACACTGCGCTGGCAGTGGCCTGCGTACATAGGTACACTGCACTGGTAGTGGCCTATGTACGTAGGTACACTGCACTGGCAGTGGCCTACGTACGTAGGTACACTGCACTGGCAGTGGCCTGTGCACGTAGGTACACTGTGCACACGCAGTACCTGCAAGCGCAGGTACACTACGCGGCTGTGAGGTGCAGGCTGTGGGGTGCGGGCTCGAGCCCCCCCAATTATGTCATTTGTTTATTTTTGTTTAATTTGTTTTACTTTTTATGTTATGTTAAAATATTAATATTTTTTTTGAATATCTTAGTTTTATTAAATTATAATATTATATTATATATATATATATATATATATATATATATATATATATATATATATATATATATATATATATATATATATATATATAATTATAATTATAATTGGTTAAGTGATTAAATTTCATATATATATATATATATATGGTGTAAATGAATTTATGGTGGCTATAATTTATTAATGATTTAATTTTATTAATATTCAAATTTTAATAAAATTTTATTATAATGCTTTGCTTATGTTTAATAATGAAATTTCATTAGATAGGGTTAATTTTGTTAATGAAATTTTGTTTCATTTTTCAGAAGCGCAATCTTGTTAGGGGATTTAAATTAAGGGTAATTGGGATTTATAGTTTTCTCAATTTTGTTTTAATCACTCGAACATAGGTATGTCAAAAAAAATAGAGAAATGAGACTCTAACTTTGCAACTTATTTATTGCCATTCATAGAACAAAGTTTTGATTATTTTCTATTAGAATTGGGCGTCTTGGATATAATGAATTAATTAACACTTCTTAGGTTATCTGAACTACTTATGGTAACATTAGACATGATTATTGTGAAAACTCTCCAATAAATATTTTTCTTGAATTTATTTATAATGATTATGAAACATATTGAGTTATGGTTTTATTTTAGTTCAAATTGATGTGATTGTATATTCTTTGTGTCTTCTTTGACATTATGGGTTGTCGGGTTTTAGATAACCTAGGAGAATACAAAGGCCAGGGTATGTGTTAGGCAGTAGTGTTTTTCAGTTATGTATGGTGTGTGTGCACTCTATCTGATTATCATTTCTGTTTGACCATTGGGCTCATGTTATATTGTTTTCTGTTTGTGGTATCTCTGTGACTATATCTAGTTCTTTTATGTGAATTTGGATATGAGGTTATGAAGTTGTACACCTGATTTGATCTAGGAGAGATCTATGAGCCTAGGGTAGTTTACCTAGGTATGTGTTAGGAGGTGGCTTGCAATAAGCACCGGGGCCCACAAGTGGCTGCCGTTGACCACTTATTGTAAGTTATTGTAAACAAGTGATAACCTAATTATATTAAGGGAAACAAATGAACCTAATAAGATAGTTTTCCTCTCCCATGCTTGAGTGCTAGTATAGACTGAGATGAGGATGAGATGATGCTTGTCACCTATTGGGGTGCGTGTTCTGGCATAGTTAATGACTTCGTCATTATGAGAAGTCATTGATTCCGTGTATGGTCACTTGAGTTCTGAAATCCAGAGTGATTACCAGGATGAGACTCAAGGGTTAGATGTACATGATGACACCTACCTACACATAGTCTAGTTATCCTACAAGGTCGGTTGCCTCTAGATTAGCGAGTCATACTTTTCACTACTTTTGTTGACCTTGAGTTAGTACGCTATCAGGATTCCTTTCCTAGTGGTATTTCCTCTATGGACTTGATTATCCGTTTGGGGTCTGATGTTATCTCCTCAGTATGGTGGGGTAGACCTATGTGGTTCTACATGGACGGGTGGTAGTGATTCTTTACCATTTGAGATTCGACGTCCTGGTACCAGTGCTTGATGGTGTCTTTTCGGTTGGATTCCTTATGTTACTTATTCTATGATATTCTTATGTACTTATTCTTTAATGTAAATCTTGTATTAGAGTATCGCATATGATACCTAATCTGGATAATTGTAATTTACATGTTAGAATGATTAATACATACCCTGCGACATGTGCAGTGGATGTATGTTTATTAGATTTAATGATTGTTCATGAAATGTAAACAATACGATGTAATGATGGTATTTATTTTATGGAATCATTTGTTGATGTTATTTGTTATGTTATGTTAGTAAGTAATGTTATGTCATGGGACCCATTAGAGTTGTAACCTATGTTTCAATGTGTGTTATGTGAGATAATGGTTATTGCCTTATGTGGTTGTTTATCTTGAATGCTAACTTTAGAAAAAAAAATTGTTCATTAAACTTAGTATCATGTTTTAGGTTAGTTTCTTTTGGGTTCCCTAGCGGGGCATTACATTTGGTATCAGAGCCAGGTTTCTACACTGGGAACTCTGGGTATGTACGCTCATTAGGTTTTATGTGTGTAGTTTAAACTTGAAAACAAAACTTAGACATATAACCATTTTGTGTTTAGACTATTACTTTATGATCATCTTGTTTTGGTTTATGTTTGATATATGTTCGTGAGTGTTTGCTGGTTTCTTCATGTTGTAGGAATTATGCCTGAAACT
Source organism: Chamaecyparis obtusa (assembly GCA_027943335.1). Classification (NCBI taxonomy): domain Eukaryota; kingdom Viridiplantae; phylum Streptophyta; class Pinopsida; order Cupressales; family Cupressaceae; genus Chamaecyparis; species Chamaecyparis obtusa. The sequence goes on from BSBK01001579.1 coordinate 481,941, forward strand.
AGAGCTGCCAGAGGCAGAGGTAGAGGTAGGTCAGGTGGATGTGGTAGGGGAAGGCAACCAAGACCCTCCACCAGTGTTGAGCAAGTAAGTAACCACCAGCAGTTGAGAGATGAGCAGGGTGGTGAACATCAGGGAGAATCTGATGGGCAGGATACTAGGCAGCTCCTTCGAGCAATCCTTGCTCGTCTTGGTCCTGATTAGGATAGAGCAGATCAGGACGGTTCACATCATTCCCATAGGAATGAAGGAGAGAGAGACAGGGAAAGATCCAAGAGTCCTCTTAAGAGGAAATTTACTGTAGATCCTTCAGTGGTTGCAGCAAACCATATGAGGGACCTTATGAGGGGAAAGTCTATTCCCTTTGATGGGAAGGGTACAGGACTTAAGGCAGAGACATGGTTAATAGCATTGGAATGAAGTTTTTCCATGCACCCATTCAGTAGCAACACCAGAGCTAGATATGCTGTGACTCAACTCACAGATTTTGCAGCAGTATGGTGGAAAATTGAGGAAGAGAAGCTAGGTGTTGGGATAGACATAGTTACTTGGGAATTGTTCTTGGAGAATTTTTGAGAATGTTTCTTATCAGATCAATGGAGGAAACAGAGGGCCGATGAGTTCCATAATCTGAAGCAGTTGACTATGACTGTGAGTGAATATGAGTGTAAGTTCTTTGAACTTAAGCAGTACGCTGGATTTGGGTAGGACACAGCTCTATTGGTGCAGCATTTTATCAGGGGGCTGAATGCCCGCATTATTGGAAAGGTCTTACTCTTTGAGCCTAAGACTCTCAGAGAAGCAGTTGTGAAGGCTACACTCACTGAGGCTAATATAGCCTCAGGCTATGATCAGCATCCAGGTGGTTCTTCTAGTTCAGAGTTCAGAGGGAACTAGTCCCAAGGTATCAGAAACTTCAAGAAGTCGTCAAACTTCTATAAGGGTAACCAGAACCATCAGCAGGATAAAACCATTCCACCTCCTTCTCAGAGTAGTGGTTCTCATTCTAGGAACTTCTGGAATGGCAAGCACTCTAAGCGCAATCAAACTGTTCAACTAGCTCAGAGTGTACAATAGAGTGCCAGCAAAGGCAGCTTTCAGTAATCCAGTGCACCATCAGGAGGAAAGAGTAATTTTAGAAACACAAGATGTTTCACTTGTGGACAATTTGGGCATATAGCAGTGAATTGCCCATAGCGTCCCCCACAGTACTCTTCTCAGAGGCTAGCAGCATCTGAACCCATAGTTGGCGACGCAGGGTGCACACATAGAGTGTTTGCTGCATTGGATCAGCGACAGGCAGATCATCAGGGTATGGTAGTTGAGACTACAGGTACTATTCGAGGCATACCCATTTCTATTTTATATGATTCTGGTGCTACTAAATCTTTTATATCTCCACTTTTAGTTGAGCATTGTGGGTTGGTGGCTGTAAAGCAAGATAGTAGTTGGCAAGTGGAATTAGCCTCAGGAGCTAGGGTTGTGACAGGATCTTTGGTCCCTAGGTGTGAACTGAATTTGGGTAAATTCTCTACCACTGTAGATCTACGTGTGATTCCTTTGGGATCATATGGGGTCATGCTAGGTATGGATTGGTTAGAAGCTCATGGAGCTAGCATCGACTATAGGAAGAAGACCATCATGTGCAAGGATGATGAGGGTATAGAGTGTCAGATAGTGGGTATCCCACAACCTATTTCTCTCCGATTGATTTCTACTATGCAACTAAAACATTGTATGTGAAAGGGTTGCCAGATGTTTGCGGTGACTCTAAATGAGATTGATGAAGAGGAAAGCGAAGACAGGACCCTAGATCATCCAGTATTGTAGGAATTTCTTGATGTCTTTCTGACAGAGATTCCAGGTATGCCACCTAAGCGTGACATTGATTTTCAGATCAAACTTGTTCCAGGCGCTGAGCCTATCTCTAGAGCTCCATATAGGATGACTACTCATGAGTTGAGTGAGCTCAAGCTTCAGTTGGAAGAATTGTTGGCAAAGGGGAGCATTAGACCTAGTGTTTCTCCATGGGGAGCACCAGTCCTCTTCGTTAAGAAGAAGGATGGATCTTTACGCTTGTGTATTGACTACAGACAGTTGAACAAGGTAGCGATCAAAAATAGATATCCATTGCCACGCATTGATGATTTATTTGATCAAATCAAGGGAGCTAAGGTGTTCTCTAAAATTGATCTAAAGTCAGGGTATCATCAGCTACGGATTCATGATGCAAATATTCATAAGACTGTATTCCGTACAAGATATGGGCATTATGAGTTCACAGTGGTACCTTTTGGTTTGATGAACACTCCATCGGTGTTCATGTGCTTAATGAATGGAGTGTTTCAAGAATATTTGGATCAGTTTGTATTGGTCTTCTTGGATGACATATTGATATACTCTAAATCCATAGAAGAACATGAGGAACAGCTTAGACAGGTTTTGTAGTGTTTGAGGGAGAATCAACTTTATGCTAATGCAAAGAACTGTGATTTCTTTCAGATAGAGATTCAGTATCTTGGTCATATGATTTTAGGAGAAGGTATCTCGGTAGCTCCTTCGAAGATTCAGGCAATTGTGGAGTGGCCAGCACCCACTAACGTGTCTGAAGTCCATAGTTTCATGGGTTTGGCTGGATATTACCGTAGATTTGTCAAGGACTTCTCTAGGGTTGCACATCCTATCACCTCATTGCAGAGGAAAGGGAAGAAGTTCATTTGGATGGAGAAGTGTGAGGAAGCTTTCCAGAAGCTTAAGGAGTGTTTGAACAGTGCTCCTATTTTAGCAGTGCCAGATCCAGCCAGAGATTTTGTTGTATGCACTGATGCATCTTTAGAGGGTATTGGAGCAGTCCTCATGCAGGAAGGATGGGTGATTGCATATGAGTCTCACAAACTCAAGGATCATGAGCTTAATTATCCTACACACGATCTTGAGTTGGCAGCAGTTGTCCATGCTTTAGTTAGATGGAGACACTTCTTATTAGGGCATCATTTTGAGCTTCATAGTGATCACCGTAGTCTCCAGTATATATTTACCCAACCTAATCTGAATGCTAGATAGAGAAGGTGGATGGAATTCCTTTGCGAGTATGATTTTGAGATCAAATACATCCAGGGTAAAGAAAACATGGTAGCAGATGCTTTGAGTCCCAAGAAGAAGGTTGTTTTAGCTATGACTCTTAGTGTGGATTTGAGGAGCAGGATTCTTCAGTCACTTCCCAGAGATACTTTGTATCAGGAGGTGAGTTCAGTGATTGAGTCAGGGAGACCTCTGGAGGGTAGGTTCTCAGGTTTTGTCTTGGATTCTAATGGACTTATGCGACACAAGGGCCAGATTTATGTACCCTCATTGGATGATTTACATTCATTGGTTTTATCAGAGGCTCATCATGCACCTTATTCGGCACATCCAGGTGTTAAGAAGATGCACGCAGACTTACGACAGCTTTATTATTGGCCTGGCATGAAACGTGACATTGCAGATTTTGTGGTTAGGTGTTTAGAGTGTCAGAGGGTCAAGGCGAATCATCAGCATCCAGTAGGGCTTTTGCAGCCTAATCTCATTCCATCTTGGAAGTGGGATATTATTTCTATGGACTTCATTGTTGGATTGCCTATGACTCCTCATAGACATGATGCTATCATGGTGACCGTTGATCAGTTGACTAAGGTGGCACACTTTTCTCCCATGAGATCTTCTTATACTGCATCTTCTGTGGCCAAGGTCTTCATGCAGGATATAGTGAGACTTCACGGAGTTCCACGTAAGATTATCTCTGATCGAGATCCTATTTTTACATCTGCATTTTGGACTTCACTATAGCATGATCTTGGTGCTCAGTTGAATTTCAGTTCAGCATATCACCCTGAGACCAATGGTCAGACAGAATGGGTTAATCAGGTGCTAGAGGACATGTTGAGGATGTATTTCATGGACAGACAGACTCACTGGGAGGATTATCTATATCTAGTGGAGTTTGCTTATAATAATGGATATCATAGTTCCATTGGCATGTCACCCTTTCATACATTATATGGATGACCTTGTCGTACACCATTGAGCTGGGACAGACTGGAGGACCGTATTCTTATTGGTCTAGATATGCTTCGTGACATGGAGCAGTAGGTGATTCGTATCCGTGAGCATGTGGCTACTACAAAGGACAGGCAGAAGAAGTATGCAGACGCCCACCGGATTGATAGGCAGTTTGTAGTTGGGGATAGAGTTTTCTTGAGAGTGCGTCCGTGGAAGAGTCTGATCCGTTATGGAAAGGGTTTGAAGTTGGTGCCTCATTTTGTTGGTCCTTTTGAGATCCTAGAGAGGATAGGTCCAGTTGCATACCGTCTTGCTTTGCCACCCAGCTTATCACGCGTTTATGATGTATTCCATGTTTCAATACTTAGATGATATATTCCTGATGTTACACATGTACTTGATTGGAATGCTTTATAGGTGGAGGATGGGCAGCTGGCATTGGAGCCCATACGTATCCTACAGCATCAGGATTTGATCTTCAGGGGTCGAACCGTCGACCAGGTAAGGGTCCAATGGGATCCAAACGATGAGACAGCAGCTACTTGGGAGGATGCAGCTAGATTCTAAGAATCTTATCCCTACTTGTTTGCAGGCTTCCAGGAGTAAGCCTGATACAAGGGGGGGTGGATGTAGTACCTCCATATTTTTGCTTTCAGTTTTATCAGTGCCGTACTCTTTTAGGCCACTTTGCATGTGTGCATTTATGGATATTGTTTCAGTGATTGTGGATTTATCTGGATTATGTTCATGCTATGATGATATGTGACTTCATATTTAGATGGTTATGTTATTATGATGTGATGTTTCAGGTTTCAGTTGGTTTATGATATACTTACCCCATACTAGCATGTGTATGGTGTTCATATGTATGTATTTGTATTATGTGTCTTTATGGTAGAGGGCGGAGGCATAGTTACTCGCTTTGTCGAGATCCACACGACTGACCGTACCCTATCATTGCTTGTTATATGTTGTATGTACATGCTTTGTTTAGTGATGACAGGTTTGCAGGTACGGGGCATCGTCTTTCCTGAATTGGCAGGAGTGAGCGTGCCCACATACATTCATCTCATGGTAAAGAGGGGAGATAGTATTCAGACACAAAACCCAATCCTTAGCCTATTTATCCTAATTAATGGATAAAGTGTCATTTGACTACCTTGCCCGAGTTTGGTCAGGTTGACCTAATTCGTGGATTCCGTCTTGTGAGATTGTATGATGCATGAATGTTGCTGAAATTATTGCTTTGATTTGATTATTTTGCTATGGTTATTTTAATTAATTATATAGTGGAAAATAATGATTAAAGTATTTCTTATGTTGTTGAATAATTATTAAGTAATTAAAAGTCAAATATGAGAATATTTGAATTTAATTAATTAATTGTGCTACATTTTGATTTAATATGTTTTTTATTAAATTGTTGAAGAATTAGTGCATGTTTTAATTTTGTTATAAATTATTAAATAATTTAAATGTGAAATTTTATTTTTGCATGTTCTTTATTTATTTATGTGAAATTAGATTTCATAAGATAACTTGTAAATAGAGTTCCATGTGAGATGTGCATGAATAATATATTTTATAATTAAATATTGGTATTTTCCCTCAACTCAAGAAGAGGAGTTTGAATAGGAGTTGTTTGGTGACTCATTAGGGTTTTGCATGATAAGTGGGTTTGTTTTTCTATTTGGGGAAAATTTTTGCATTCATTTTGGATAACCAGGTTTTTTTAAAATTTTCAATTTTGGAGAGGGAGCATTGGAGAAATATTTTGTGCTTTCTTGTGTTCTTGAGAATTGGGTGTGAGAATTTTTCTGGGTGAAATGTGTGTGCATCTGGTATTGGAATTCTACATGCTGTGATTCAGAGTTGCAGGATTGAGCTCTACACATTCAGATTTGGCAGATTTAGCATTCTATAGTCAATTCCATCTCAGTTTCTTGCATTGGATTGAGGTAGGAGATTGATTTAATCTTTCTGAAATTTTACTTATTAAATTTTCATTATATAGTTGTGATTGTTTTGATTTAGAGAATGCAAATCTGTTTTCATTTATAATTCATTTTGGGTGTTAAGAAAACCCTTTGTTTGATGCTTTTGATTTTTATATTGTGACTTGGCATAGAAATGTTATGCTGCTGAAATTTTTGAGAAAAATTCATTCTAAAGCATTTAGAAAATTAAAAATTTAAATCCCTATAGTAAGTTCTATAGTATGAAGGATTTAATTAAATGGGTTGTCCTTGAAAATTTAATTTGAGCTTAAAAAATGCATTCTATGTAAAAACCCTTGCTCTGTAAAAATATACAGTAAAACAAAATATTCTGTAAAAGACAAAAAAAAAGATGCTTTTATTTTTTCATTGGTTGAAATTAAAATTTTTAAGAAAAGTCTATTTGTTGAAATTTATTAAAAGAAAAATCCGGTCTTCATATTTCCAATTCTGGAAATAAAAGTGACAGTCTGCCATTTCCATTTTTGGAAATATCAGACCTGTCAAATCAATCAACAAAATTCTTTTTTATAGTTATTATTTTATTAAATAAAATGAAATGCATTGTTTTTTAAAAAAAATATGGAACTTTGCATTTTTAATGTTAATGTTTTTGTTTTCAAAAAAAAAAATTTGTTTTAAAAATTTTTTGGAAAAGTGCTTTTGCACTTTATCCTGCGCAGGCAGGGTACCTGCGCTGGCAGGTACACTGTGCTGGCAATGGCCTGCGTACGTAGGTACACTACGCTGGCAGTGGCCTGCGTACACAGGTACACTGCGCATGTGCAGTACCTACAAGGGCAGGTACACTGCGCGGCCGTGAGGTGCGGGCTCGAGCCCCCCCAATTATGTCATTTGTTTATTTTTGTTTAATTTGTTTTACTTTTTATGTTATGTTAAAATATTAATATTTTTTTTGAATATGTTAGTTTTATTAAATTATAATATTATATTATATATATAATTATAATTATAATTGGTTAAGTGATTAAATTTCATTTATATATATATATATATATATATATATGGTGTAAATGAATTTATGGTGGCTATAATTTATTAATGATTTAATTTTATTAATATTCAAATTTTAATAAAATTTTATTATAATGCTTTGCTTAAGTTTAATAATGAAATTTCATTAAATAGGGTTAATTTTGTTAATGAAATTTTGTTTCATTTTTCAGAAGCGCAATCTTGTTAGGGGATTTAAATTAAGGGTAATTGGGATTTATAGTTTTCTCAATTTTGTTTTAATCACTCGAACATAGGTATGTCAAAAAAAATAGAGAAATGAGACTCTAACTTTGCAACTTATTTATTGTCATTCATAGAACAAAGTTTTGATTATTTTCTATTAGAATTGGGCGTCTTGGATATAATGAATTAATTAACACTTCTTAGGTTATCTGAACTACTTATGGTAACATTAGACATGATTATTGTGAAAACTCTCCAGTAGATATTTTTCTTGAATTCATTTGTAATGATTATGAAACATATTGAGTTATGGTTTTATTTTAGTTCAAATTGATGTGATTGTATATTCTTCGTGTCTTCTTTGACATTATGGGTTGTCGGGTTTTAGATAACCTAGGAGAATACAGAGGCCAGGGTATGTGTTAGGCAGTAGTGTTTTTCAGTTATGTATGGTGTGTGTGCACTCTATCTGATTATCATTTCTGTTTGACCATTGGGCTCATGTTATATTGTTTTCTGTTTGTGGTATCTCTGTGACTATATCTAGTTCTTTTATGTGAATTTGGATATGAGGTTATGAAGTTGTATACCTGATTTGATCTAGGAGAGATCTATGAGCCTAGGGTAGTTTACCTAGGTATGTGTTAGGAGGTGGCTTGCAATAAGCGCCGGGGCCCACAAGTGGCTGCCGTTGACCACTTATTGTAAGTTATTGTAAACAAGTGATAACCTAATTATATTAAGGGAAACAAATGAACCTAATAAGATAGTTTTCCTCTCCCATGCTTGAGTGCTAGTATAGACTGAGATGAGGATGAGATGATGCTTGCCGCCTATTGGGGTGCGTGTTCTGGCATAGTTAATGACTTCGTCATTATGAGAAGTCATTGATTCCGTGTATGGTCACTTGAGTTCTGGAATCCAGAGTGATTACCAGGATGAGACTCAAGGGTTAGACATACATGATGACACCTACCTACACATAGTCTAGTTATCCTACAAGGTCGATTGCCTCTGGATTAGCGAGTCATACTTTTCACTACTTTTGTTGACCTTGAGTTAGTACGCTATCAGGATTCCTTTCCTAGTGGTATTTCCTGTATGGACTTGATTATCTGTTTAGGGTCTGATGTTATCTCCTCAGCACGGTGGGGTAGACCTAGGTGGTTCTACACAGACGGGTGGTAGTGATTCTTTACCATTTGAGATTCGACATCCTGGTACCAGTGCTTGATGGTGTCTTTTCGGTTGGATTCCTTATGTTACTTATTCTATGATATTCTTATGTACTTATTATTTAATGTAAATCTTGTATTAGAGTATCGCATATGATACCTAATCTAGATAATTGTAATTTAGATGTTAGAATGATTAATACATACCCTACGACATGTGCAGTGGATGTATGTTTATTAGATTTAATGATTGTTCATGAAATGTAAACAATACGATGTAATGATGGTATTTATTTTATGGAATCATTTGTTGATGTTATTTGTTATGTTATGTTAGTAAGTAATGTTACGTCATGGGACCCATTAGAGTTGTAACCTATGTTTCAATGTGTGTTATGTGAGATAATGGTTATTGCTTTATGTGGTTGTTTATCTTGAATGCTAACTTTAGAAAAAAAAATTGTTCACCAAACTTAGTATCATGTTTTACATTTTTTGAGTGTGCTCACGACAACTAACAAGAATAATTCATATAGTTTTTTGAGTGTGCTAATTCAATATTTTACAAGTTGCCTAATCATATTCTATGACATTGACTCTATACATTGGACTTCATGAAGTATATAGAATGACTCGTGATCCTAAAAATTTTACATAAAAAGGAATCTGTATCACTTCCCTTGATGCCAATGATGAATGTACTCAAGGATATTCAAATCGTAGTTCTTACATAGATTCTATCTATTGAATCTATTGGCTTGATACTTATGTATTTATCCGCATGATCTGTAGAAGGAATTAACAAAGCTTCCAATCACTGTAAGAATCATGTTAACATCAACATACTTTCCTATGTACTAGTAGTACCCAGTGATTGAGTAGATGGAATTGGGAGAGGGAGTATTTTTCTAAGAAGTTCTAATTCAGGAAAAAATGGAATAGACATGAATATATATAAAGAGAATAGCAATGATAAATTAAAGATTTGAATAGAATAGCAATTATAGATTTGATGAAATCACAAGTGTCATCTTTTGTCTATAACATTGAGTATAGAATCATGTTAGTTTTATAGCCTTTTATAGGCTTCCAACACATTTAAAATCACACAATAGTACAGAATTAGATGTCCTTTTAAATACACCCCAGTGACTGTCTATTTTTTCTACACTGCATCAAGTACCATTTCGTCTCACTTCACCATACTAATTATTGTATTACAAATGGCTATGCTACATCACATTGTTTTCACTTTCTTTTCAATACCTATATTTTCCCTTGTCCCTTTTCCCTTTGCCCATCACCCATTGCTTCTAGTATTGAAGAGAGGATTTGGGTGTGAGAGATTCATGGCATAGAATCAAGCTGAGGAAGCAATTGTGGCTAATTACAATGAGATAGAAATGGAAGGAAAAGATGCAGATGGAATGGAGAATGAAAATGATGCTTCTAATTCTTTCAAAGGTGGTGTTTTTAAGAGAATGTTCTAGCATGGTGGATATGTTTATGATGCTTGGTTCAGTTGTGCTTCTAATCAGGTCATTCATTCATGGACTATGAATCTCTACCATGTTCATGTTATCAATCTTTGTGAACAATATACAAGGATGTCATATCCCCAAATTTAGAATACTCGAAATACTTTCTTTTCTAGCTTACCATTGCTTTTCATAGAAAACAATGGCAAGCTGGAAAAGAAATGATACTTTGTGATTGTTGTTCACAGCCACTGGCATATAGTCCAATCAGTGGATAAACCAATTTACATTTCATTATCTTAGAATATATTTGATAAACAAAAACTATGTTTGATAAACAATTATCAACCATAAACAATCATAAACAATCATCAACGAAAACACAATTATATCAGTGTATGTTAACAAGCATGATAATGTTTCAACTCATGATAAAGTTTGATAAAGTATGTAGAAAATAACTATAAATGACCATATGTGGCTACAATCCAATCCACTCTCTCATCCTCAGTCATCAATAAGAACCATTTGGCTCTTTCACGTTCACCCATGAAGGTTTCTTATACCCTCAAGAATACACCTTGACTCAATTCGAGGATGGATTTGAGAGCATTATATGCATCCGTCAAAGCATTTTCATGAGCAGATTCATCAATTTTGACAAGGTGAACATTGTTCATGCCCTCTTTTATTTTCTTCATTGTTTCACACATGGAATCACAGGAAGCGGCCATACTTTCCTTCCTCCTCTTTCCCACCTTTTTGACTGATGATGTAGGAGTCCCTCTAGTACTTGTTGTTGCAGTGGACTAATTGGAATTATAAGGATCTTCATCCAAATCAATAGCACTATCAAGATGTATATTGAAACCAAGGTCCTCTTCATCATTCACATCAAATGGCTCTTCCATAGGGTTCCCTTCTTTAGTCTCAAGGGTTGTGGTAGCTGCATTACCTTCAGCAATGTCATTACCCACAATTGCACCCAATTCATTGAAGTACTGGAAGGGTTGCCTCTTATACATTTTGGCATTTTTGAACTCTCTTCTCTACATGTTGGCATAAATAAATGGATTAGGTTCTTTTCCTTTCATTATTAACTTTAAAAGAAGGAAATATTATTTCCATCAAAATAGTAGAGAGATCACCCTACCTTCAGAAGCTCATCCCACACGCTGTCGTCAACATCCATGCACTGAGTTGCCTCATTCCAAGCTAAACCACTTGTATTCCTTAGCTCCTTTATCACTCTATAGGCAAGCTTCCAAGTTTTCAACTTATTTTTGAAGTTGTCCTTGGATAGATTGAGGTTCAAATTAGCATTGAACTACCTCTCAATTGTGGACAACACTTCTTTTTTGAAGCCTCCGTCACATTTTTTGCCTAGTTGTCCTTGCTCGAGGAGAAAGTCTAGAAACTTGCATTCCATTTCCTTTGTCCACATTATCTTCTTTGAGGAAGGATATATCTAGCTTGTGTTACCAATGTCATCCATGTTCATCAATAATTCTATGTATGCCATGTTGTGTATACAAATTGTTGTTAATGGTATCAAAGTATCTTTATACATCAATTTACTCAAATAAAACACATTCACCCATACAAGTCCAATACTTGTAGATAGAAAGAGAAGAAAAAGGAAACCATCATGTATATCAAAGTATCTTCATACATCAGTTTACTCAAATAAAACACATTGACCCATACAAGTCTAATACTTGCAAATAGAAAGAGAAGAAAAAGGAAACCATCATGTATATCAAAGTATCTTTATACATCAGTTTACTCAAATAAAACACATTGACCCATACAAGTCCAATACTTGCAGATAGTAAGAGAAGAAAAAGGAAATCGTCATGTATATCAAAGTATCTTCATACATCAGTTTACTCAAATAAAACACATTGACCCATACAAGTCCAATACTTGTAGATAAAAAGAGAAGAAAAAGGAAACCATCATGTAGTCTTGACTCATACGAGAACAACTATTCTTGGGATCTATACTCTTCCCACATTCTACTTGCTATATCATCTCAGAATTGTTCCCACTAGTCTCTATCACACTGAGACAACCCATATGTCTCCAGCATTGGTACATCTACCCCATCATGATTATCTTCCTCTTCAGTGACAATTTTTGATGGAATGTCATCCTCTAACATAATGTAGTTGTGTAGTATGCAACATGCTAATAAAATATGGGCTTGTGTCATGATAGGATAAGACGTGGCATGCCTCAAGATTGGAAAATGCTACTTGAGAATACCAAATGTACACTCTACTAAGTTTCTAAGAGAGGAGTGTCGATGGTTGAAAAACTCTTCTCGAGAGTTTATTGGCTTCTCTCTTGAAAACTGCTTCAAGTGGTAGTGTGTACATTGATAAGGAGAAAGATATCTAGGTGCATTGGGATATCCAGCATCCACTAGAAAATATTTTCCTACATAAATAAAGTGTATTATTAAAATGTGAAACATTGATTATACCCTTGAGTATATTAAACTATGATTTGGCTTACTAGGGGGAACAACAAGAGGATCTGCTCTTGACAGAGCTGAAGCTAGAACACAACTATCCATGGCAAACCCTTCCCAACCAGCAAGGTAGTACTGAAACTTATGATCGAAGGAACACACACCCATAACATTTTGTGACAGGTTTCCTTTTCTATCATGATATTTACCCTACAGGTCGACATCGATGGTGACTAGTATATGGGTTCCATTAATAGCTCCAACACAATCCTATTTGATATGATACAATCATCAATTCTATGGTCAACCAATAATATGATAAGGATAAAATCTATACAAGAAATTTGTAACAACACAACAATTACCTTGAAGAATGGATCAAAACGTTCATTCCCACTAATTTCAGGAGGAGTGTTTGGATTAAAAATATTATCACCCTAACAATAAATAAACTTTGAAGACATGACAATAATCAAAGTAGTATACATCAACTACATAATAAGCATATAGTGCAAAATTATATAGACAACATGGATTGACAAGTCTGGCAGACAGAAAATTTGTTCTCAAGATGTCATGTCATGAGTTCATGTACCTCAATTTAGGAGGATGTAAAATATGGTTGTCATGAGTTCATGTTCCTTATGTTCCCTCTGAAGAGCATTAATTAATAGGTAGAATAGGCCCAAAAGAATACTGGATGTTCAAGGGCATAATTAGATATGGTTACAAGGAGGTTCTTCAGGACAACTATGATTTTGAAAATAAGTTAATTGTCAACATTAGTGAGTTTATACAGATGGATTTCAAAGAAAATTGTATCGAATATGACACAGACACATATGAAAATTCTACGGTGAGAGTGGTAACACCAATGGAGTCTATGATAAAGATTGTTTTATCAAACCAAGAGGAAAATTCCATACCTTCACTACATAAAAGTCCTGAAAGCTTACCAAATGGAAATACTTTTATAGTGAGGAGAAAACAAGTCAAGTTTGACTTAATGAAGAACCTCGAGTTAGATTGTACAGTCAAGAAAGAACTCAATGATCTTATTGAAGCCAAGGAAGTAGGTACTACATACATTTTAGGACACTCACAAGTTAAGGCCATAAACTCCTCAAAATTAAAAAAAATTGTAATTGATGTTGCATATTCATTTCTACGTAAGAATTATAGAAGGCCAAATGTTGCATTGAGCATCCCTCACACTTCACTCATTGAGGTGGGTATGATTTATTATATCTAAACAAAATATTAAAACAAAGGCTGGCAAAGTAAACCCATCAAATGCTTCATGCCAAGATCCTAATTTCAATAAACCTAGCCTGTAAATTATTTATTCTGGTTAAAAAGCTGGCATTGTAGAGGTATTTTGCTAGAAAATAGTTGTAGAAAAAGAGGCATCCGAGGATGTTTTGCAGTATAAGAATTGAGCGAGACAACAAAGATCAATTCCATAAGCCTATGATACAACTTTTAAGGTAATAGTTAGTACTCAATCTTTACGATTTATTAAGCAGACCACTTTAGTAAACGATACAGAATTGTGCATCTTTTTAGTAAGTTTCTAAAAAGATGGACAATTCTATATCGTTTACCATTGAATTGTATTATAATTAGTGCTATAAGGATCTTTTTAGTAATTTTCTAATAAGTTTCTAAAAAGATGCACAATTTTGTATCAATGCAAACACAATAGTACATGCTACTCCTTTACCATAATTATGCATCTTTTGATATCAATTGTCCTTCATGTCTTTGCAATTTATTAAGTAGACAATTTTAGTAAATGATACAGACTTGTGCATCTTTTTAGTAAGTTTCTAATAAGTTTCTAAAAAGATGCACAATTCTGTATCGTTTACCACTAATACTGATATATGACTATTCCTAGAAATATATTAGCTCTGTATTGAATTTATCTAACATATTACCCTCATTTGGCTGTAGTTTCTATTTTGTGTTCCCTATTCACCTACTATTTTAGTGGTAAATGATACAAAATTGTACATCTTTTTAGAAACTTACTAAAAAGATGCACAATTATGTATTGTTTACTAAAAAGATGAACAATTGTGGTAAAGGAGCAACATGTACTATTGCGTTTAAATATGCTTTGCTGCAAGAAATCTATCAATGATTACTATGGATATTAGTATATTACTATGGAAGAGGAGAAGATTTAGAAGATTGCAATAAAGATGAATGCAACCTATCATTAGAGGTTTTGTAGGATGTTGTAATTGTTGAAGCAGGTCAAATCAGAGATGAAGTAGTAGATGAGATGGTTATTTTCATGATTTTAGGATATTTTGTTTTTTGGGGAACATGTTTGTTCAAAATATGGGCATTGTAGATAGCCCAAAAGCCAAGACTGCATGTGACTCTATACCTGCCCTTTGAGGAGATGACGATAGGAAAACTCTTCATAATGAAGCAAGCAACATTTTGAAATTTGTCTTGCATATCTGAATACATCACCTTCTATAGAACTTCATGAGTGTAAGGTGTCATTGTGGTCGTATAAACTATTTTGGACCTTTTGGTCTCAAGGTTGTGAATAAATTGATATAATTTCTCTAGTCTGCCAAAGTACTATTATGGGATCAAAACTAAATAGATCAGCTAGGGATTTACCACCCACCTACAATCTTAGATGTTCAATAAGTGCAATTAAAAATTTGAAGCTATTTTGTTTCAAGTTTCAATTTTTATAGTCTATCAAAATGTTGTTACCAATCTATTTAAAATTAACAAGAACAAATAGATAAAGAGTTTCTATCCATCTGCATGCTCAATGCTTAATAAAATTTGGTGGCTGCTATTATAGAGCATATGACCAAGATTTGTTTTAGGAATTCCTATTGAGTTTGGAAACTGTGACAAGCACACCACCTTAGTTTTTGAACAATTACCTTACGAAGTAGTATACTACATTCCCTACTTGCTAATATTTAGGTATACTGCTTGAAATCAAAGGCTATTCAAGTATATCTGACATCAGAAGAAAAGGATTCTACCTCTCTTCTTTACTACTTAGGTTTGTATTTATTCAAGAAGATTGTTTACAAGTTGGTTTTAATACTTAGTTGACACATGTAATGTCAAATCTCTATTTGTCAAGGTCTTCAAATTAGCATCACTCAGAATTCACTGAGAACTGTTGCTATGTATCAATTCTATACACACATGAGATTATTTTCAACTACTTAATGCTAAAGGGTATCAAATTATGTACTTCTTGAGGGGGCTTGATGGTGAAGGAATATGTACTCCATATTGGAGGTCACTAGATTGAAACCAACGGTGGATAGGGTTGTAAACCAACGGTGGATAGTGTTGTAGACCTAGTTGAACAATATATTTGGTAAATGGAAAAGCATTACCCCTGTGGATACTACAAGTGATCTGCCAGCCACAAAATTGGTATTTTGCTTCATTGGGTCCACTTAGTACCATGCTCTTACTACACACATTCATTGATTGTTAAACACTTTGAAAGTACCCCTTAAAGTTGCACAATAGGTGGAGTCAATCACCAAAGACTATCAACAATATTGCAGCAAGGAGATTTATGTTTAATGCAGAATAAGAAACTCACATAAAAACCCTTGTTAAGGGTTGTTGAAAATAAGCAACTCACATAAAAACTCGTAATCTAGAGATTGATCTTCACAATAAGCAATTCACATAAAAACCCCTGTTAAGGGTTGTTGAAAATAAGTCACATTTGCAAGGCTGGTCATAGATGGTCATTCATGGAATTCTTTATCTAACAAAAAATTATTTTTTAAAAGGGATTTTGAAAGTTTCATTACAAGCCATACCCATTGCAAGCAGTTAACAGTTTCGAAACCCTCCAATAGAAAGACTAAGAACCACAAAATATAAACTAGAGCCAAATGAGGGTAATAAGAATACAAAGAACGATGATATCTCAACTCAACTGAGAAAAATCCCCTAAGTCCCGAGCTAGCTAGACAACATATCAATCTATAGTTTTGTTTCAAGAACTATGACAACATATACATGCAACATCCAAAAATGAAACTGAAAGAACAAGTGGGTATCAAAAAGCTTTTAAATGGGCTATACCCATATTCAACTTACCAACTACAAAGTGCAGAACCAGATAAAACATTTATTATTACAAGATAAAATGAATGTTACAAGATAAACAAACATACCCCGAACAAACATCAGTCATAGTTCTTGAAACAAAACTCAGCTCCTGAAACAACCCGCAAGTAGTGAATAGGAACAGTCGTAGTTCCTGAAACAAAACTCAGCTCCTAAAAATACCCTCATAAAAATGCAAACATGGGAAGGCCAAAACCCCAAAATGAATCCGAGAAGACCACATACCTGATAGAAATATAAAATGGGGTTAATAATTTCCCAAAACTAGAATATAAATTCAAATTCCACCTCTTGGGTGAGAAGATGGATATGCCCATTTTGGTCATATATTCGAGTTTTGATGGTATAACCCAATTTTGAAAATGAGCGTTCCAAACAGTGGATTCAAGTCAAAACCTAATTATCCACTTCCAATTCATGCCATCTTCCCACAAAAAAATGGGGCCTAAAGACAAAAGTGAATAATGAATTGAAAATGACCCCTTCGGGCCTTATATAGCTTTTGACCTAAATTTCAAAAGTGCTCTGTTTTATGTGAAAATTGCACCCTTGGCTAAATTGGCCATTCTGAATCCATTTTTGGGATCAAAATTGAAATTTGACATCTTTAGATAGCTCAAAATTGTGTTTTAAATTTATAAGGTCAATGTGATCAGATGCTTGTGTAGTCACCCTTCTGGTGGTATTTTCTTGCCAAAATCTCATCTCATCATCATTTTCTCAGCTCCTTCATCTTTTTCATCAAAAGTCAACTCTATTCAAATATGGTCAACCATGGTCAAAATTGATCAACAGGACCTCCAAATCACTCCAAATCACTTCTGTAGCTTCTTGATTCTTTCATAATTTGTTATGAGTTCTCTATCTACAACCTTTTTCTATCAATCATTTTTCTGACGTGTCATCTTTTGATTTCGCTCCTGAGGGGGCGGGATGATTGCATCATTGAATCTTATAAAATAAATTCTTGAATTAGTCTAATCTGAATCAAAATTCCTCATCACTTGGGGCATCTTTGGGCCTTGTATCTTGTCATCTAGTCATCTATTTGCTAGATATCTAAGAAATCTAACTTAGATCCTCGAGGATCAAGCTTGGTTCTGGAGATGGTTCTCAAAATCTCATTGGGTATTGGGGCAATCTAATCCTAATTCCTGAAAGTCAAGCTTCATTCTAGAGATGGCTCTCAAAAACTCTTTCTGACCGTTATCTGGGCAACCTAACCCGAGTGTCAGAAGACTAAGCTTCATTTTGGAGATAGTCCTAATTCTGAATCAGTCATCATTTAATCAATGGGTATTGGGGAAATCTAACTCTAACTCCCAAATATTGAGCCTCGTTCTGGGTTCAATCTTCCTTCAAGTGGTAATCTGATTGATGTCTTCGCCATCTAACTTAGGCATCAGAGAATCAGGCTTCGTTCTAGAGATGGTTCTGCAATTTGATCTGATCAGTGTCTTGTCGGTCTAACCTCGACTTCTGAGGGTTAAGTTTTGTTCTGGAGATAATCCTGAAAACCTCATTATTCATCACATCAAATTATTCTTTGAATCAATGCGTTGCTCACACATCTATTCAAAGAGGGGAAAAATGTAATACCCCAAAATTGGCACCTTGCAATCTTAATCAATTTTGGTGCATCCCCTCAAAATTTTGCATCATCAAAGTCCTATTGTACTAGGCAATTATGTCTCCTAATTGACTTTATTTGATATGGTGTCAAATGCAAAAAACCCAAATTTTCATTAATCATACACTATATTTAATTCCTAAATATTTAACATTTATTGGCTAAATAATCCCTATGATTAATTGATTTAATTACAAAGTCCTAGTGCTTTTAATTAAATTAATTCCACCCCCTTTATCTAATACACATCAAATGAATTAAATATTATTTGGTTATTTAAATGAATTATCCCCACTTGAATTTAATTATTCAAATAACTCGGAAAGCCATCCATGTGGCTATAATTTATTTACTTAATTAAATAATTCCCCCAAATTGTTTCACCTCCCACTAAGGAGATGAAGAGTCAACCGTTTCTTTCCAAGAAACTCTTCACTCTCCACCTAGGCTCTTCTATATTATGAACTTCTCATTCCCCATTTGAGGAGACAATTTTGAGAGCACTAAAACTCTGTCAAATTATTGTCTCATTTTCATATTTCTCAAGCTTTACACATTGCATATTTAGAATAATCTCAATTTCTTAGTATAATCTTGCACTCTCATTTTAATCTAGTTTTCTTATTATGTTCTTCGTTTAATTCTCATTTCATTTCAAGCTTTAGATTAACTTTGCATTCTAACTCTTAGATTACAATTGCATTCTCATTCTTAGCTTAATTCATTCTAATTCAATCATTTTCTTAGTATTTAAAATCCTTCATTTTAGCTTGGTCTATGGTTGTTGGGCTCTCAATTCTAAGAGTAATTCAAAAACCCCATCTAAATAGGAGGCAACAGGTCAATTCAATTAAGTGTGTGAAGTGGACAATTCATGTTCATCTTCATATATGATCATTGAGAAATGACCATGTTGAGGTCTATGGCTGAATTTGAGGCCCATATTCAGACATAAACACTTATTTCAGTGAGAAGTTAAATGATGCCAAGAGAAAATATTTTATTTATGATCAGTAATTTTATGCTATACTTCAGGCCCTAAAGAAGTGGAGACACTATCTACTTCCTAAGGAATTTGTTTTGTATAGCGAACATCAAGCTTTGCAATATTTGAAGAGTCGAGGAAATTTGAATCAAAGGCATTTTAAATGGGTTGAGTTTTTGCAGAGTTATACATTTGTTTTGAAACAAAGGAGTAGAAAGTCTAATAGGGTTGCAGATGCACTTAGCAGAAGGAAAATATTGTTGACAAAGATGCAAATTGAGGTGGTTGGGTTCAAGGAACTCAAGAATTTGTATCTAGAGGATCCTGATTCTGGAGAAGCTTGGAAGGCTTGTATAGAACTGGTTACTCTAGATAGAACGAAGTGGTTTGATTTCATCATCTAGGATAGTATGTTATTTAGAGGGAGTCAGTTGTGCATTCCATGAAGTTCTATGAGGGAGAATCTCATCAAGGAGAAGCATAGTGGAGGATTGGCTAGAAATTTTGGTTGTAATAAAACCCTTACTTTGGTTAGTGAGAATTATTATTGGCCATAGTTGTAGCAAAATGTCAAGAAGTTTGTACAAAGTTGCAGTGTACATCAGATGGAAAAGGGAGTAAAGTAGAATATAGGGTTGTATCAGCCATTACCTGTACCAGAGAAGCCTTGGGAGGATATCAGTATGGATTTTGTTCTTGGTTTACCAAGGACTCAGTAGGGACATGAATCAATTTTTGTGGTGGTTGATAGATTTGCAAAGATGTCACATTTCATTCCCTGCAAGAAGACTATTGATGTTGTTCATATAGCAGAATTGTTTTTCAAAGAAGTAGTGAGACTACATGGTTTGCCAAAGAGTATAGTTTCAAATTGAGACTCTAAATTTGTTGGATATTTCTAGCACACATTGTGGAAGAAGTTGAAGATAGATTTGAAGTTCAGTTCATCACATCACCCACAGACAAATGAACAGACAGAGGTGGTGAATAGGAGCTTGGGAAATTTGTTGAGATGTTTGGTTGGAGATAAGCTAATAGGATGGGATTTGATTTTACCACATGCAGAATTTGCATACAATAATTCTATCAACAAGAGCACTGGTAAATCACCATTCCATATTATATATGGAAGTAGTCCCATAAATGCATCTAAGTTGAGGAAGATAGATAAAGGAGAAATAAGTAGTGCTGAAGCTAAGGATTTTGCAAAACATTTAAAGAACATCCATGATGAGGTGAAGAAGCACATTACCAAGATGAATGCATAGTATAAGGCTAAGGAAAATGAGAAAAGAAGGAATAAGGAATTTTAGGTTGGAGATGAAGTCATGATTCATTTGCGGAAGGAGTGATTTCCAGTTCATACATATAAAAGGTTGAAAATGAAGAAGTTTGGGCCATGTAAGATATTGAAGAAGCATGATTTAGGAAATGCCTATGAGGTAGAATTTCCTACTGAGCTGACTATTTCACCAGTATGTAACATTTCAGATTTAACAGAGTATCATGAAGGGGGTGTTGAAAATGAGATCACAGAAGCACAGTGGAGTATTCCAGCAACTAGTTCAGATACCAAAGAGATTGAAGATATACTAGATAGTTGTGTTGGTAGAAGCACAAGGAACAGGACACATGAAGAATATCTGGTCAAATGGAAAGGATGACCTCTTGAAGATTCATCATGGCTGACAAGGGAGGAGGTTAACTATCTTGGTTTTCCTCTTCACACCTGAGTCGTGACAGGGTCACTTCTCAAATTACCCTAGGTGTATGATGCAGGAGCATCTTGGGTGTAAGAGCAATCTTGCATCCCCCAAAAATATTTCTAGTTTCTTTTCAATAAGAGCTATCTTGTGCAGAGCTGCTATTTATGGAAACTTACTATTTTTAACAAGTTGGTCATACAATCTCAGAATGTTCTGATTTCACAGGTGGAGGTTCATCTTAGTCATATCAGCCTACCAATTCAGTTTCATTGTCATATCATCTGTATCAATGAAATTATTGAGATTTTTGGGTATGAAATCTTTGAGCTCAATTTTGAAGGCCCTAGAGGCTCCAGATTGTGATCGACCCCTGGTTGACTGGAGCTTGTGCGAGTTAGGTATTGTAGATCACATCTTGGCATTTTTGAAAAGTGGTTATAATAGAAAAATAGAGCTACGATTAAAAAGTTATGGCCTCCAGAAGCTGGGCTACCTAAAAACATATTTTGTAATTATTTGGAGCTGACCTTATGTAAAAATAAATGAAAATAAATTAATTCTTAGGGAAGTTGGCCTTAAGGGTTAAATTTCTGGAACCTTCTTGTGCGGTGGAAAATTGCCTATATAAGAAAGGTCAGTAGTGTTGTCTAGGGTAGTTCTGGGTAGGAGATCTGGGTAACGATTCAAGGCTTTGTCCTATAGAATATTGTAAGGGAAAATGCCCATGTGGCTTTGCATATTGTAATTCTAAAATTTGAAATTCCACATTTGTGGAGATAATAAAAAGCCCATTTTCTGTTCTTGCAAATTGTTGTTGTTTCTCTATTTCTATTATGTGTTTGTGGTATTAATGGGAGCATTTTTCATCACTCATCCTCTCTATCACTAATGGTTATGTAAAATAACTAACATCCCTTTTCCATTCTCTTCTTAAGATGCATAGCAAAAATCATACAAAGAGATATAGATCTCTAAATCTTGGAAAGCGCTAAAGGAGTGTCATGGTCATATAAACACTCAATCCTCTTCTGACAATAATCCAACTTGGTTCTATGGGAAAAAAATGCAATCCATACCAAGTACAATGCCATAAGATCCAATCGGTGTAATACAAAGGTCTAACATGGTGGTCATATCACAAATCTACACTTGATAATCCTTAACCAACAATTTGACTGACACTCTAGCCCCTAAAGCTAAGTCAACCTCCCAACTGACATCCTGTCTAGTTTCCACTAGCCTGCAGTACTTGACAACTAATAGAGATATAAAAGAATCAATATCTCCTGAATCAAATAAGATAGTAACACTACTACCTTTGATCATAATTAAGGCCTCTATAAATATTGCTTGATGCTTTGCCTGGTGGTTGTCAACTACTACAAATACTTAGTGGGACATACACATGTCCCCAAATGTAGGCTTTGATGTTGTCATGCACTGACTACCTTCCATTTGACTTTTTGGACAATCTCTAGCTAAGTGTCCCAAGGAACCACATGGATAACAAGGTCCACATGTTTGATTTTGAACTCCCCATGGCCTAGAGTACTACTGACCTCTAGTCCTACTAGATCCACTGAAACCTCCCTTGATGGACTGTTGAGTCTAGGTTGGAGGTGCATCTGTACCTTGTGGTCATTGATCTCTCCTAGGACCCTATGACTACCACTTCTTGGGCTTGGAGTCCTCATGTCCCTATTGTAGCCTCGACCTCTGATTCTGCTAAGATTGTTGCTAAGGGTGAGAGTTCTTAAAGACCCCGATGACTATCTATTATTACCCTTCCAGTAGTTTTTTTGATACCCGGATGATGGTGGTGTAGGGTTATGGTTGTGAGACCAATCTTGAGAATCACATGTCCTACCCTATAAATCATTTTCTATAAATGCCATCTCTAAGGCCTCTTGAAGGTTTCTTGGAGTGGTCATGTGAACCCACCCTAATATCCAATCATTTAGTCCCTTAACAAAGTGATTAGCTCGCAACTTCTCTTCTTTAATGTAATCTACATAGGGTATAAGATCAAGAAACCTACTCTCATACTACAACATGATGATTCCCCTCTGCTAAAGATCATGTAACTCATCAATGCAATGTCGTCTAAAGTCCTCTGACAAGTACTTATCTCTAAACCTCTTCAAGAAGGTCTCCCAAGTGACAATATCCATAACCAAGTTACTCTTATACCCTTCCTATCTCCACAATGTACAAGCGCCTCCTCTCAAAATATAAACTACAAAATATGCCTTTAGATTTATCCCATAAGGATGGAACCCAAAGAAATGATGTAAGCTCAAAAGCCATGCCTCATCCTCTATGCCAATAATAGATCCTAAAAGGAGTGGTCGCTAAAGGTGAAGGAGCTCTCTAATATGATCCCCTATACCATGAGCTACCCTTTATACTACCTCTAAACTATCTCAGGTTGTTGTTTTGGGATATGTATAAAATTATGCTCAACCCGACTCTCGACATGGCTAGGAGGACTCCTAGTCCTCTCTATTTTTTGACCTATGACCCTTTGAAACCTTGTGTCCTACATGTGGAACCACTAGTGGTAATCTATCATGGATAACACCAATAAGGTTCTGAAGTGGATTAAAAATTTCTTGGTTTGGGTTTGGTGGCTATTCAAGAGGGGGTTCCTGATTCCCTCCTAAAACCTAAACTTCCTACTCCACATCCTCACATACCGATAGAGCATGTGTAAGGCCTCTTCTACGTTTGTGAGCTTGTCATGTAGATGGATGCATCCTATAAGTTTAAGTAAAAATTAAAATGATAAATGTAATGGTTTAAGGTTCTAAGTGTTGAAACTGAGCTCTGATATGAAAACATCGTACCAAAAATCCAAGGGTAAAATGCACAAACATTTATTTTAAAACATATTAATTAACTAAAGTTGCATATTGACATGGTTTGAGTGTTTAAAAGTTCATACAAGGAGATATGATGTTGCTAGGAAATTTAATTCTAAAGGGTAACTGGGTTAATGCTGACTAGGTAAATGAGGGGAATCATGACAAGCGTAGAACAAAATTTTCAATGTCCCTCAATCAGGTAAAACATCAAGGTTAAATCGAGTTCTACAATTGGTTTGGTTTAATTATTTAATTCAAGACCAATTCACTTTAATGTAATAAATAAATTTTCCTAGAGAAATTTCCCTTGTTACCCTGGTTACCAAAAAATATTAAAATTAATACCTCATAAAATAAATAATTGTGTGATTTAAATTACTCCCTTGCCTAGGTTAAATTAATCAAATTAAATTAATTAAAATGTACTATAAAAACTAGCTTTATGCTAGATGGTTAATCAATTAATAATTTAACCCCTAAGTAAATTTCCATAAACAAATTAAATCATTACATTGGTTGTTTATTAATTACAACATTATTTAAGTTAACATTTATAAGTAGGTGTTAAAACCCTCAACGGTCATATTTTATTACAAAAGAACAATAAAAGTTCATTATCATGTATTCGTTAAATCTGGGCATCAAATAAATAATACTTCTCAAAATTCCCACTAAATAAATTTTAATAAAAAGAAATAAATAAAATAAATTACTAAAACCAATACCCAAATATAAATTTTTAAAGAAAAAAAACTTACACAATTAAACCCTTGTTAAAATAAAATCATTAAAGAGATATGAACTTTAAATAATGAAATAAAATTGGGAAACCCTAATTAGGGCATGACCCAAGTGGGAGGAAAAGGGAAAATAGAGATTAATTTTGAATAATGTTTTCTCCTCCCACTTCTCTCTCCTGTCCAAACTCTACAAACCCTAACTCAAAATTATGGTTAGGGCACATTTTCCATTTTCTCCAAACTTCATCTCTCCCCTCCTTTGCTTCTCTTCTCTCTTCTCACATTTTGTGAAGGTTACTATGGAGGGATGAAGGAGATCTTCTAAAAAAAAGGCATAATCTCTCTCTTCTATTTTTTTTATGAGACTTTGTTTTATTTTAATGTGTGTGTGTGTGTGTGTGTGTGTCTATATATATATATATATATATATATATATATATATATATATATATATATATATATATATATATATATATATATATATATATATATATATATATATATATATATATATATATATATATATATGAAATCTTTTAAAGTGTGGGGGAGGCTATGAGCTCCTCCCCATAGTGATTTCCCTATTGCAATCCCCCTTCCAAAGGGGTTGTGGGTGGTGGTGTCTCAGTGGCCACCACGATAGTGGTCGTGACCACTATCATGGTGCCCCTGGCGACCACCACTACAGTGGTCATGGCCATTGTCATGGTGCCATTAGCAACCACCATAGAAGCAGTTAGGCCACAACCTTAGTGTCGTTCAATGGTCACGCTCACCACTATCATGGCATCAACTGGTGTGGGCCACTGGGTTGAGCACACCCCCTTGTGGTGTAGGGTTTCAATACATCAAACAGTTTGATTTTTTTTTATAGAGATTTTTAATTATATATATATATATATATATATATATATATATATATATAGACACACACACACACACTAGCTAATTCAAAGGGCATAAATATAAAAAGAAAATCAACAAAAAATAGAAACCCTAAAATAATATACATACATACATATATGTATGTATGTACGTATGTGTGTGTGTGTGTGTGTGTGTGTGTGTGTCTATATATATATATATATATATATATATATATATATATATATATGTATGTATGTATGTATGTATGTATGTATGTATGTATGTATGTATGTATGTATGTATGTATGTATGTATGTATGTATGTATGTATGTATGTATGTATGTATGTATGTATGTATGTCTATGTGTGTGTGTGTGTGTGTGTGTGTGTGTATTAAATTTTTTATTTACAAAATGTTTATTTTATTTTTTTAATGAAGGCACTACACTATAAGAAGGTTTTATTTTTATTTTTAAAAGAAACATATGCATTCTATTTTCTTTTTTATAAAGGAACAACTACTAAAATATAACCTCATTAACCCCCCTTTTAAAAAAAAGTAAAACAAAATTAGCAATTAAAGAAAATAGCATAATATAAAGGGTATTTTTTTCCAATGGTAAATACAAGTAGAATTTTTAAAAAGAAATTCAAAAATCTTTTGAATCTTCAAACCTCTACATTATTTAAAAATAATGTAAACACTTACAAATCTCTTTCTTTTATCAAGATACAATATTTTTTTGAAATGCAAATTTGCATTTATAAACAACTAAAATTTCAAGAACATCAAAACTTTCATAAAATACTCTTTTACATAATTTCAATACAAACTTTTTCATTTACAATGAAAGAATTCTATAAATGAATCTTTTGTTTTACAATACAATGCATTTCCTAATGAAAATACAACTTTACAAATGTATGATCTTCAAATCCTTTTCCTTTACAAATGTAACCAAACTTTTTACAAAACAAAATATGCAATGGAAACCACATTTATAAACAAGCTTTTCTCTACACTTGAACATTTCTTCACACTATCTTTACTTCATTTTTAACCATAAGCATAAACTTGAAATGAAAAAAAATACATCTTTACCATGGAGGCTCACCTCCCATCCCAGGCATTTACAAGGCCACCCCCGAGCTAGGAGAACTAAATACCAACCTAGTTCACTCAATCAAAACACTTACAACAAGATTTTTCACAAGATTTCAAACACAATTTCTCCTAAACAAGGCTTCACACATAGAGTCTCAAAATGACCCAAAATGGGGTGAAGGTGGACCAAAAAATTAGGAGAATGCCATATAAATAAAATACATGTGCCTCACAAGGATACAAAACCACTTCCTTTCTTCTCATCACAAAACCACAAAAAATACTTGATGACCCCCAAATGGAAATATGTCAAAATCTCCCCTTATGACCCCCAAAGAAATGGAAACAAAGATCCCATAATATTTTTCACATCCCTCTCCTCCATGAAGAGAGACTCTACACTCTCTAAGTTTTCCTAAATCCCTTCACCCCAAGGCTAATCTTCTCTTCTAAGGGTGAGTTTGGCCTTGCACTCCCAAAACAACATACAAGCATGAAACAATGAAAACTACCAAAAAAAATTTTTAAAAAAAATTCCACAATACATTCATTGAAACACTTTAATTTTCATAAGAACATATCAATAATGGATATGAAACCACCAACCTTTACTCAAGTTATGGCACAATGAAATTTGAGGAAGAGCGCAAGTCCAAATCCTACTCTTTTCTCCAAAGCTTCTCTAATTCCTTAGTTGTCTCCAAAGTTGGAGAGTGGGTGAAAAAACTCTAAGTCTTGGGAGTTCCCTCTAAAAAGGACTCTACACACTTCCCACAACCCCCTTGGAAGAATACGTGACTTCTTATTGGTTGGTCTTCCCAAGGTCCCTTACAAGGTTACTAAAAATGGACTTCAAAAGGGTAGATTTTAAAAAGGAATAAGTAACTTGCACTCAAATGGAGGGTTTTCTATCCAAGACCTTGCTTCCAAAAGTTGATTTTCGTCCATCTTGAAAAACTAACTTTTGGATGGGCTCCCAAGTAAACTATGAGTTCTCCTAGGGTAAAAAATGACCCTTACCCATAGGTATATCAAGTGGGCTTGCTAAAAAAGGTCTTACCTCAACACTGGGTGTCTCTTTTACCCCTCAAAACCCCAACTTGAGTTTACCTAGGGTCCCAAGGGATGTGACCTTACTCCAATCTCTTTAACCAAGAGGTCATCATGAAGAGTGCAACTAGGTATTATCCTAGGTTTGGTTGCAACCAATCATCTCACAAATGGACATGTCATTGCCACATATTCAAAACACAAGTGTCAAGTGACACCACAAAAATACACATCACCTAACACACTTGGCATATCCATTTTCATAATTATAATTCACAATTAACAATTTGAAATTAAAAAATTACAATTAACATGCACTCATGAATTTACAATTACAAATTAAAAAACTTTACAACGAGGCTTTGTCTCTTCAGTAGACGCAACCTTGGCTTAGGTTTTGCAGATAGGATTGGTTCTAGTTCTTTGAATTAATTCCATGGTCACTTCCTGCACATACAAATTTGAACATTAGTAGGTTAAGAAATCATAAGCATGTGAAATATATGAACATAAACATCATTTAGGAAGTTACCAATTACTCAACATTTTCTACATCCAATTCACAATGCAATATAGCATAAATAATTTAACAACTTTTCTCGCATTTCCCACTTGAAATTTTAGGCATATATTAACAACATTTAAGCACCTAAAATTTAATTTTTTAATAAAATCACAACTCGTCATAATTCAAATTTGTAATTGTCATTTTTCCTAATTAATTTATATAAGAATGAACTCAATAGCATCATCTTCATATTCACTAAAGTTAATTAACCATAATGCAAATCTTGAATGTATCATAAAGTTGTCATCATGAGTATGGAAAGCATAATAAGATATGGTGTATCATAATCTAATGTGATCAAATCCTTGTCATAAAGATTATAAACCCATAATGCATTAAAGTATAATATCAAGTACTAGGTTTGTCATAGTGATAAAATGAAGTTCTATGATGAGCTTGGAGTAGGGCCTCACACATGCAACTAATGGGAAAGATCTTCTAGTTCATCTAGAGTGCACATAGCTGGGGTAGACAACACTTTTTATGCCTCTTTGACTCCTTTTTTGTAGAATATACACTTTTGGAATCAATATATTCTACAACTCCAACAAGTTAGCTATTCTCTTTTCCTGTTCATGTCTATAAGTCTCAAGCTTATAGTTAATTGGACTAACTTATACTCCAAAATTGGTTATCGAACCATTGATAAGATCAAAATTTAAAGTTAATAACCTTATCTCCTATTGATATTTACATCTCTTCCTATCAACATCTTTCAAAAAATATGAAAAATATTATGTAGAGGTGAGAATTTTACCTCCTTCAGTCAACACTTATTTCACTTTGTTTACTAGAGTCGTCAAAATTTAACTTTTCACTTGCAATAGACTGAAGTAGTTTCTCACTACTCTTCTTCTCATAATGATTCTCTTCTTTCAATGTCATTTCATCCTCTAAAATTTTCATTTTCTCATCATTTTCTATAACTAACTAACCCAACTATTCAATCTGTGTAGCCTTCTCATCAAAATCTACATTAGGCACTAAGTTAGACAAAATATCTCTAGCATTTAGGATTATTTATGCCTCTTGCTTCAATTTCTCTTTCTTATCCTTTAAATTCATAGCATTTTCAATATCCATCATTTCTTTTGGGCTTAAGTCAATTTCCCCTTTAATAGTAGAAATATCTTCATCCATTTCAATAACACTTGAAGACATAGAACAAATAGTAGTTACCTTTTCCTTGTCTACATTTTGTACATCTTCTTTATTTCCACTTTCTATCTCCATTGCTACTGGGTCTTGTTCCTTCTCAACTAATGTATCTATTTTCAAAACTTTACTGGGTCCACTATCCTCTATCTCTTTCTCTAGTTTCTCTTATGTGTCCTTTGGAGCTTTTACTAGTTCCTCTGTTGTTTCCTTTTGTTCCTCATCAATCTCCATGACCGAAACATCACCTATATTATCCATTATGTCCTCGAGTTCATCTAGGAGAGTGTTATCAATTATGACATTCACACCATTAATTGTCCATCCATCATTAGTGAGAAAAATCACATCTTGCACCTCACTCTCTTTTCCTTTTTCAACTTCATCCTTTTTCTCCTCTATAAGACCAAAAATTTTCTTGAAAATGTTTTATGTTTCTGCAATGCCTCCCTCATTTGCCTCCTTGCATGAACATCCTGGTGGTGAGGTTTAGACTTTCACACTCAATGGGTATGATCATGTTGGTCCCATGTGAGGGTGAATCTACCAAGAGAATTATTTTTGGAGCATATTTTTGATGCCTTGCGTAAACTTGGAGATGTAGTGTCAAGTCTTGGATCATATTCTAGTGATACTTAGAGGTTAGGATGAGTTGGTCTTAAGAGTGCATTGATTTTTATCTGCATTATGTTTTATGATCGAATTGTGAGATGTACCTTGTTCAGCTTTGTCTTGTGTTCATTCAGAGTTTTTCATTGGGGTCATGACGAGTGTATTGAGGGACCCTACCTTAGTCATGTCCTTGCATTTCTTTTTCTTCATTATGGACTCAATAATTACATAAGCTATTTTTATGCATTATGGATTTGTATTCTAATGGATAAAGGCTTGACCACTATTTTGTGTTGTACTCTTTTTCATGTTGTTTATGTACTCATGTCAATAATTCTAGGATGCTCTATGTTTGTAATAGGGTTAATTGAATTCAATTAATTTTTATGATAGTGCAATTGAGTGCATGTTTTGTGGAAATTGAATTCAAACAAGGAAATTTAAATAATAATAAGGTGAGATATATATATTCTAATGAAGTTAAATGTTGTTTTCCTTGTGTATGTAATTTCTAGAGGGAATGCAGTAGGAAAGGTGTGGCGAGTCATGAATTGAGTAGGTAGAATGTACCCTTTATGAATATTAAAATGTTACTATTGAATGTGAATGTTCACTTAAATGACAATTTGAATTTATATTACGTGGAGATGTGAACTAATAGAAAATTGATTTTAAGTCTTAATGTTAGGAAGAAATTCTAAGTATTATGCTTTGGTTAGTGATTCAAGAAATATAATTTGAATTGATTATGAAATCAATTGAAATGTTAATATTATCTTGATTATGAAAGGGATTTGAAATGCTTTTGAATATTGTATTCCTAGAAAATTTTTGGTTAAGGAAACTAACAATGGATGAGTCAAAAGTATAGAATGTTCTAAAAATTACAAGTTGATTATATGATGTATTTTATGTGATCATTAGTATTGCATATTTATATATATGTTTATGGTCTTTCATGAGCTACTGATATTTTGATCTAGTGTGTAGGAAATTGACTATGGAATTAAAATAAGGGGACATTAAAGATGGATGCATGTCAAAATCTAGTAAAGCCAAGGTTAACTCCAAAGGGAGAAATAACCTCATTCTTATGTATTAATGTTTGAATGTATTATTTAAATAATTGTGTTTATTTTATTTTAAATTTATGTCTACTTGGCATGCCATGTGTGTAGTGGTGTGTTGTGACTTTATGTGGTGTCAATTGACACATGTGTATGTGAGCTTGCATGGCCAAGTAAATTAATTTATTGGTTATCTTTCACCTTTGAGTCACCTTATAGAATCCCAAGGTTAGGTATCTTGGTTGTTGAACCTTGGGAGAGAATATTTTTTAAAAAAAATTTCGGTCAACTCTTAGTGGACTTTTGAGAGGTTAAATGTAGCCCTAGAGGTTATTTAGGGTTAAAATTAGATAACCCCATAGGTGCACTTTGGGTTAAGGATAAAATTTTGACCAATAGAATGTGTTTGTCCTATTTTTGCCTCTTCTAAAAATATCTTTTTATAATGTGACAAACATTGGGAAGTGTGTCATGTCTTCCTCTCTTGCAATTTTGAATTTTTGTCTTGTTGGAGAGAGATCCCTTGGATAGTGTGTCCAATCACCTTTGAGGTTTGGTAGGATGTTGGGTACGATTTTCCTCTTAGGAGGATGGAGAGGAATTTGGTTGGTTGATTGCCCACTCTCCAATTTTGGTGACTTCTAATAGACTTATCAAGTTTTTGGTGGACTTAGCAAAGGAAGGCTTTTAGGAAGGGAGATCTTCTCAACTTTAATTGTCATAGTTTGGAGAAAGGTTGGTGTTTTTTCATGGAAGAATTAATTTCTTTACTTATATGTTTATGTAGTTTTTTGTGTGATGTTTATAGATGGTTTTGTGAAGCTTCAAGTTTTCCTTTCATGGCTTTTTGCTTAGTTTATTTTGCTGGGTTTATTTATTTATTTATTTGTTTTGTTGGGGTGAGCAAGGCTAAACTCAACCTTGGGTGGGAAGAGAGCCTTGAGGGTGAAGGGATTTAGTTTGGAATACCTAGATAGTGTAGAGTCCTTCCTCATGGAGGAGGGGGATAAGGCATGGCTGTATGAGATCCATGTTGTCATTGTTTTGTTATCTACATATTTTGGGCCCATAAGGATTTTTACATATGTATGGAAAGTTAAAGGAATGGTTCTTTTTTGATGGCCTTGTGAAGGCATTTGTGTATGGTTTTGAGCCTTGTTGAAGGCATGGTATTATATTTTTATGGCTTCTCCTACTTGGGTTCATTTCCACCTTCACCCCTTTTATGGGTCCAAGGTGACCCAATGTGTAAATCCATGGGAAGGGAATTTTATGTGTAATATGTGTTGCTAGTTTTTACTTGAGTACGTGTGTGTATGAGCATGATTGTACCTCATCCATCTTTGGTTCCCCAAGCTCGGGGCTGGCCATGTAATGGGCTAGGTTGGGAGGTGGGCCTCTATGGTCAAAGTGGTTTCTTTTGTAGATCTCTATTTGAAGAGCTTGCTAATTTTGTTGAAGGAAAAAGGATTTGGTGATCTATTACTTGCAGATTTTTATGTTGTAAAAAGGGCAAAAAAGCCATGTGTAAAAGAGTAGTGTAAAAAGACCATGTAAATTCCTAAATGCATGATGAATGCTTGTAAAAATGTGTATTTGAATGTGAAATATTTTTCATTAATTTTGATGTATTTCTAAAGAAGGAAAATGTAAAAATGAAGATTCCTTATGCTTTGAATGCAAAAAAAAAGCTTGCTAGTTTGTTTTCCCTTATGCAAGAAAGTTGGATTTTTTTATGACTGATAATCTCTTCCCTATGTAGACAAAATTAACTTCAAGTATTTATTTGAAAAAGAAAAGTAATGTAGATTTTCTTTCTGAGTAGACTATGTTAGAAATGATTTAATTTTCATATCATGTTAGTTCAAAATAAAAAGTCTTATATATATACTTATATATATACATAGGTGAATATACCCTATTTGGTTTAATTTCCAAGTTAATGTAAAGAAAAGAGACTTAGTAATGCATTTGTTTCATGTTTTACCTCAAGGAGGTATATACACCATTATATATATATATATATATATATATATATATATATATATATATATATATATATATATATATATATATATATATATGTATGTATGTATATATGTATGTATGTATGTATGTATGTATGTATGTATGTATGTATGTATGTATGTATGTATGTATGTATGTATGTATGTATGTATGTATGTATGTATGTATGTATGTA
>BSBK01001579.1:520000-625000 GCA_027943335.1 Chamaecyparis obtusa
AGGTAATTCCACTAGGTTTTAAGTCCTTTTATGGCTTTTGTGAGGGCGTATGAACCTTTCTTTTTTGTGATCAATCTAGCATGTATGCTTATGGGACCCCTCCTTGATCCGTTGATGTGTTTTGGAAACTAGAAGAGTTTCCCCTTCTTAGCATGGCTTGATGGATTGTTAGGTGTGACTTAGACCACCTTGGAGTTTCGATCCATGTGGTGGGTCTTGATGGCCTTGATTTTGGTGGTGATTACACTCTTTTTGGTTATGTTTTTTTTTTTTTTTTTGGTGAAAGTGGACAAGCCACTAAATATAAATATTAATAATAAAGTGGTTCAAAAAAGCTCAACCAGGAAAGAACCAGCAAGAAAACCTGAAATCGTCACTTATATACATATTTACAGAAAGTTATTTGTCGATATTTACAATTGATATTATATCAACAAAAATATCTCATTTAAACAAAATGTTCCCATCATTTTCTAAAATTATATCAAAATGAGCTAAATCAAAATAGCACCTCAAGATTTTACAGAAAAGGAGATGCTCGATCCAAAAATAGACCTAAATACAATCACCCTATAAACATCATTCTTCCATATCAACATAGTCATCTAACTTAGCACCAGATCCACCTTCAAATTTAGAGCCCCACCCCGAGGCTTGAGGCAAAGGCTCATTCAATTCCCACCCCGAACCAACAACTTCACCCACTTGAACCTGCAAATTTCCATGAAGACCACCAACTAACAAACCAGACATTCTTATCACATCAATCACCCTTGCAGACTCAGTGGCCTCGACTTCTGGAATTGCATTAAGCAGCCACTCCCCACTATCCCCTATTTCTTGCATTGTAGTATTGCTGAGAACTCTCATCCGAACATTTGCAAAATCAACCTCTTTTGAAGTGGTGGTATAACTAGATGAAGATGGCAGTTGAGAAGCATGGACATTATAATTATGGTTGGAAAGGGTAAGCATGTCAAGCAGGGCATACCCTATTCTTTTAACCTTCTCCTCGAGCTAAAAACCCAACACATGAGCAGATACCTGCAAACCCATTTTCATATATTTTGGAGAACACAATTCAAAGATTTTCTAGAGAGCCTCGAACATAACCAGGTATTCATGCTTCTGTAGAAGTTGGGATCATTGAAACAAACCCCCAACCAGAGCACTACCTGCCCAAAAATCATAGCTCTGCATAGCTTTTTTCAGTTTGTTTTCATGCCAATAATTCTCCCTCACACATTTCTTAGCCACCATTTCCAATAAATGAATAGACTGAAGAAGGTCCATTGCATTTGAAAAGAAAATAGAGACTAAATTTGATAGATGCAAGAATTGTTTTGAAGGACTAAGTATTTCATCCCCAATTACATACTTTATTGCCCTACAAATTGAAGGAAAATTGACCCAGAAAATTACCTCCAAGACAGCATCATCAATATGTAGAGGCAATACTTCTTCCTCCAAACTTGGTTGGATATGAATTCTGAAATTTTTTGGTAGCAATGACTTGTGGAATTGATTACATAGGTCACATTTGATGCAACTGTCCACCATTCTTGACATTCTTTGCAAAACCAGTAGAAACCGATAGTAGAGATGAAAATTTGGAATGCAGTCATCTTGTAATTTGGGGAAAATATATTAACTCCACCTTGTGCGAACTGAAATGCAGGTAGGCTTCCCTCAATTGAATGTACTTCATGATCATGATAAGCAATATTCAGATGTTATCAATGAATGTAGTGGTTCAAATTGCTCAATAAATGATGTGGGCTGATGTGTATTAACAATGACACCATCACACCTGAGGTTAGATATGTAATCCACCACTCTGTTTCCTTCTCGTAGGGTATGTGATATGGTAACTTCTAAAAATTGATCAATCAAATGCCAAATTTTCTTGAAGATATATTGCAAATGCCACGAATAGGTTTGTCATTTGATGCAACTATTAATAACCATTTGGGAATCCCCTTCAATATGAACTCTATGAAAATTACCTGTTTTAACTAATACTAGGCCTGCCAATAAAGCTTGAGTCTTTGTTGAATTATTATTTCCATCTGGTAGTGGGGAGGATGTGATTGCCAACACTATACCTTTGCTATCTTTGACACATGCCTCGAGTCCTGGTTTACCCAGATTTCCTCTTGATGCGCCATCAAAATTAAGTTTCACTATTCCCGACTTAGGAGGTAACCATTGCACAATTGCTCTGTCTATCTTGGTTTTCTGATTGTTACTAATCCCACTCCCCCATGGAATAACAAGTGATTTCCACTCATGAATGATGAAACTATCCCAAACTAAGATTGTAGGATTAATTTTACATCTGAAAAGGCTTGCATTAGTGACTTCTGATATAGCCTTTTCAATGCCTTGTAACACTATTTCTATCTTTGCAGACTCATTTATGAATATCCTCTTATTCCTCTCCCACCAAATAGCCCAAATAACCAAGGCTAGAGTACATTTCCAAATTCCTGCAAATATAGCTTTCAAAAAAAGAAGTGGCCAAGATTGGAAAATATCCCATAGGTTGTTTTGTAGGGGAGTATAATAATGAAGTTTTTTTACAACAAAAACCCAACATTCATATGCGAAAGAGCATGTGAAAAAAAAGTGATCAACTGATTCATATTTTTCATTACACAACACACATTTGAATGGAGGAGCAATATTCAACTTAGTCAATCTATCACTTGTAAGGATTCTCTGTTTGAGTGCAAGCCATGCAAAACATCCTGTAGAATTTATAAGAACAACATGGTTCCAATAGAATTTATAAGCTCATGATGTATTCTTTTGTGCAGTCATTCTCTGTAACAGCTTATAACCCTCTTGGACTGAATAACATCCCTCTTTAGCTAGAGCCCAAAATAATCTATCTTCCCCATCTGAAATGTAAACATGTCTCTTTTCTAAATAATCTGTAAACATCTGTTTATCTTGAATAGACAAAGGAAGGGGATCCGGATCTTTCCAAGTGACTTTCCTAGAATAGGTATAGATTTTTTCTATGAAATCTATAACTTTGGTACCCCAAACTAATTCTGAAATGGTCATTAAATTCTGAGAAATCTGCAAATGGTCATTAAATAGCCATAGGCGGAGCAGGTGTTCATGATTTTACTAAGAGAAATACAGCTTTTGGCTATGGTTATTGAATTAAGTTCTTCCCTCTTGGGGAAAACTCCATGTTATTAATGGGGGACTACTAGAGGATAGCTTGATTTGAGGTATCCATAGGCTTGACTAGAAGGTAAAAAAATTCTTAGGCTTGATTTCCATCTAAACTTGGGGTTGAGGATGAGTGTATTGAGGTCATCCCTTACCTGAACTTTATTTCATCCTTGTGGTAGGACTAAGATAATGTGGTGTAAGAGACCCTATTCCACAAGGATAATTGACCGCTCATCATTATAGAAACATAATGATCCTTCTCTTGGAATTCCTTTCAAGGTGCTCTATTTATCGCTATAAATGGAAAGAGTGCATTATTGGGCCCCTATTTTTTGGAGTGCTCTTTCTTATGTGAGGAAATCCTTTGAGTTGTATCCATTGGTACATTGGAGTGGGATGGAGCATTCCTTAGAAGAGTGCAAATTTGGTAAGAGGATTTTGTTCCTTGTTCTCGAGTTAAAGACTTGGAAGCTCTTGGTGCTTTGACCTTGGGGATAGCTTGGAGGACAATGCTAGCTTCTGGGTTCTTCATGGTGGAGCATTTGAGGTAGAGTTACACCATTTATGGTGAAGGCTTTTTGTCGACGTGTTCTTTTTAAGTTAGGTATGTGATTGTATGACTTGTGAGTTTTGTGGATGCCCCCCTTATGTTGAATGACTCCCTTCTACAGTTGTCAGACTATTTGATCAATATTGTTATGTTTGAGGGTTCTGGTAAGTATTCTTGTTCCTAGGAAAGTTGGACCATCCATGTGTAGCATTTCATTTAGCTTATCTTATCGTCTTCTAGGAGTAAGCCTAGTCCTTGAGGGGATGATGTAGTACCTCCCTCATTTGCCTCCTTACACAAACATCCTAGTGGTGAGGTTTCGACTTTCACACTAGATGGATATGATCATGTTGGTCCCATGTGAGGGTCAATCTGCCAGGAGGATTTTTTTTAGAGAATATTTTTGATGCCCTGCATGAACTTGGAGATGTAGGGTGTGGTCTTGGATCATATTCTGGTGATCCTTAGAGATGGGGATGAGTCGGTCATGAGAGTGCAGTGATTGTTATCGACATTATGTTTTATGATGGCATTGTGAGATGTACCTTGTTCATCTTTGTCTTGTTTTCATCAGGAGGTCTTTGTTGGGGTCATGACGTGTGTATTGAGGGACCCTACCCTAGTCCTATCCTTGCATTTTTTTTTCTTCATTATGGACTCGGTAATTAGATAAGCTATGTTAATGTGTTATGGATTTGTATTCTGATGGATAGAAGCTTGACCACTATTTTGTGACGTACTCTTTTTCATGTTTCTTATGTACTCATGTCAATAATTCTAGGATGCTCTATATTTGTAATAGGGTTAATTGAATTCAACTAATTTTTATGATAGTGCAATTGAGTGCATGTTTTGTGGAAATTAAATTGGAACAAGGAAATTTAAATAATAATAAGGTGAGATATACATATTCTAATGAAGTTAAATTTTTTTTTCCTTGTGTATGTAATTTCTAGAGGGAATGCAGTAGGAAAGGTGTGTTGAGTCATGAATTGAGTAGGCAGAATGAACCCTTTATGAATATTGAAATGTTACTATTGGATGTGAATGTTCACTTGAATAAAATTTTGAATTTATATTACATGGAGATGTGAATTAATAGAGAATTGATTTTAGGTCTTAATGTTAAGGAAAAAATTATAGGTATTATGCTTTGGTTACTGATTCAAGAAATGAAATTCGAAGTGATTATGAAATCAATTGAAATGTTAATATATTATCTTGATTGTGAAAGGGTACTTGAAATGCTCATGATTATTGTATTCCTAGAGATTTTGTGGTTAAGGAAATCAACAAGCGATGAGTCAAAATTATAAAATGTTTTGAAAATTGTAAGTTGATTATATGATGTATTTTATGTGATCATTAATATTGAATATTTATATATATGCTTATGGTCTTTCATAAGCTACTAATATTTTGATCTAGTGTGTAGGAAATTGAACTTGGAATTAAAATAAGAGGAAAATAAAGATGGATGCATTTGAAAATATTGTAAAGCCAAGGTTAATTCCAAAGGGAGAAATAACCTCGTTGTTATGTATTAATGTTGTAAAGTAATGTGTGAATGTATTATTTATTTATTGTGTTTATTTTATTTTATATTTATGTGTACTTGGTGTCATGTATGTACTGATGTGTTGTGACTTAATGTGGTGTCAATTGACACATGCGTATGTGAGTTGGCATGGCCAAGTAAATTATTTATTGGTTGTCATCCACCTTTGAGTCACCTTGTAGAATCCCAAGGTTGAGTATCTTGGTTGTTGAGCGTTGGGAGGGAATCTTATTTCAAATTTTCATGGATCAACACTTAGTAGACTTTTGAGAGGTTAAATGTAGCCCTAGAGGTTAGTTAGGGTTAAAATTAGAAAACCTGATAGGTGCACTTTGGGTTGGGGGTCAAATCTTGACCAATAAGATATTTTTTTTCTATTTTTGCCTCTTCTAAAAATGCCTTTTTAGAATGTGACAAAATTGGGAAGTGTTCCATGTCTTCTACTCTTAAAATTTTGAATTTCCCTCTTGCTGGAGAAGGAACCCTTGGATAGTGTATCCAATCACTTTTGAGGTTAGGTAGGATGTTGGGTAGGTTTTTCCTTTAGGGGGATGGAGAGGAATTTAGTACATTGATTTCCCAATCTCCAATTTTGGAGACTTTTAGTGGACTTA
Source organism: Chamaecyparis obtusa (assembly GCA_027943335.1). NCBI lineage: Eukaryota > Viridiplantae > Streptophyta > Pinopsida > Cupressales > Cupressaceae > Chamaecyparis > Chamaecyparis obtusa. The sequence goes on from BSBK01001579.1 coordinate 525,912, forward strand.
GCAGGTTTTTGGTGGACTTAGAAAGGGAAGGCTTTTAGGAAGGGAGCTCTTCTCAAATGTCATTGCCATAGTTTGAAGAAAGGTTAGTACCCTTTCAAGGAAGACTTAATTTTATTTACCTGTATGTTTATGTACATTTTTGTGTGATGTTTGTAGATGGTTTTGTGAAGCTTCAAGTTTTCCTTTCATGGCTTTTTGCTTTATTTATTTTGTCAGTTTTGTATTCATTTCTTTGTTTTGTTGGGGTGTGCAAGGCTAAACTCACCTTTGGGAGGGAAGAGATCCTTGAGGGTGAAGGGATTTGGTTTGGAATGCCCAAATAGTGTAGATTTCTTCCACATGAATGAAGGAGATATGGCATGAATGTACAGGCTCCATGTTGCCATTATTTTGTTATCTATATATTTGGGGGCTATAAGGGTTTTAAAATTTGTATGGAAAGTGGAAGGAATGGTGCTTTTGTGATGGCCTTGTGAAGGCCTTTATGTATGGTTTTGAGCTTTTTTTAAGGCATGGTATTATATTTTTATGTCTTCTCCTACTTGGGTTCATTTCCACCTTCACCCCTCTTATGGGTCCAAGGTAACCCAATGTGTGAATCCATGGGAAGAGAATTTTATGTGTAATATGTATTGCTAGTTTTTACTTGAGTATGTGTGTTTATGAGCATGATTGTACCTCATCCATGTTTGTTTCCCCATGCTCGGGGGTGGCCATGTAATGGCCTAGGTTGGGAGGTGAGCCTCCATGGTCAAAGTGGTTTCTTTTGGAGATTTCTATTTGAAGACACTTATGGTTTTGTTGAAGGAAAAAGGATTTGGTCATCTATTACTTGCATATTTTTATGTTGTAAAAAGGGAAAAAAAGCCATGTGTAAAAGACTAGTGTAAAAAGACCATGTAAATGCTTAAATTCATGATGAATGCTTGTAAAAGTTTGTATTTGAATGTGAAATGTTCTCCATAAATTTTGATGTATTTCTAAATAAACAAAATGTAAAAAAGAAGACTCCTTATGCGTTGAATGAAAAAAAAAAGCTTGCTGGTTTGTTTTCCCTTATACAAGAAAGTTATATTTTCTTATGATTGATAATCTCTTCCCTATGTAGACAAAATTAAATTCAAGTATTTATTTGAAAAAGAAAAGTAATGTAGATTTTCTTTCCTAGTAGACTATGTTAGAAGTGAGTTCATTTTCATATCATGTTAGCTCAAAATAAAAAGTCTTGTATATACACCTATGTATATATACTTATATATACACATAGGTGAATATACCCTATTTTGTTTCATTTCTATGTTAATGCAAAGGAAAGAGACTTAGTAAAGCATCTATTTTGTAACGCCCTACTAGGGAACCCAAGAGAAGTTAACCTAAAACATGCTACTAAGTTTGGTGAATAATTTTTTTTTCTAAAGTTAACAAACAAGATAAACAACAGTACAGAAGTAATTACCATTTACTCACATTCAAACAACATCCAAAATAGATTACAAGACTCAAGGGTTCCATGACATAGAATTACGTAAGAATAAAACACAACTAGAACTAACATCAATAAAAGATTTCATAACTTATAAATTACAATTACATGATAAAACAATAAATACAATCCTCATGGACATCCATGACATAAATAAACTGACATCCACTGCACATGTCGCAGGGTATGTAGTAATAAATCTAACTATGATAATACAATGTCCAGTTTAGGTATCACATATGATACACTAATACAGGATTACTAATAATGAAGATAAGAAAGAAACATGAATGAAGAAGCATCAAAAGGAATCCTGATAAAGGATCACCATCAAGCATCGGCACTAGGATGTCGAATCTCAAATGGTAAAGAATCACTACCACCCATCCGTGTAGAACCACAAAGGCCTACCCCACCGTGCTGAGGAGATAATCACAAACCCCAATCAAATAACCAATACCAAACAAGGATAAAACTCTAAGCAAAAGGATCCTAAAAGAACTCTAACTCAAGATACAACATGATAAAGATAAAGGTACAACTCACTAATCTATAGGCAATCGACACATGTAGAATAACCAGACTATGCATAGGAAGGTGTCATCATGTATGTCTAACCCTTGAGTTTAATCCTAGTAATCTCTCTGGATCCCGGCACCCAAGTGACCATACATGGTATCAATGACTTCTCGTACTGATGAAGTCATCAACTATGCCAACTCATCCCTTAAAAGGGGGCTAGTCATCTTCTCAACTCCACCTTAGTCTGTACTAGCACTCAAGCATGGGTGAGGACTCATATCTTATTAGGTTCAATTAAATACCCCTTAATTATATTAGGTTATCACTTGATTACTGAAACTTTACAATAAGTGATACTAGCAGCCACTTGTGGGCCCCGATGCTTATTGCAAGCCACCTCCTATTACATGTCCAGGTAAACTACCCTAGGCTCATAGATCTCTTCTAGATCTAATCAGGTATACAACCATGTAACCTCATATCCATTTTCACACAAAAGAACTAGATATGGTTACAAAGATACCACAAATAGAATATAGTATAACATGAGCCCAATGGTCAAACATGATTAATAATCAGATAGAGTACACACACACCAAACATAACTGATAACATGAACATCTGACTCAAACCCCAGCCTCTGTATTCCCCTAGGTCATCTAATACCTGACAACCCATAATGAAAAAGAGAACACGAAGAATACACATTCACATTAATTTGATCATAATCAAATGCGTTCCATAACTATCACAATTGAATTCAAATAAAAGGTCTATTAGAAAATTCTGAAAATTAATCATTCCAGTAACATCATAAGCAAAACAAATTTCCTAAAAAGTACCTTAGAATCCAACATAATGAAAAATGCCCAATTTTAGTATAACAAGGTGCATGTTCAGATACAAGATGATACCTACGTTTCAAAATTAAACAAAAGACTCATTTGCACACAAATTTCAAATACATCTATGGTAAAATTAAGCAACTTGTACGTCAAACTTAAACTAGATTTACATGATTAACTCAAATTCGGCCGATTCATCTGAAGCTAATCTATTTTGCCAATCAAATTCAAAGTCCAACTAAACAGATAACTAGCTCAAAATTTGTTGAGTAATCCATGTCCCATCAGATATGTGAATTGATTCTAATTAAATAAATAATTAAAATACAACTCATCCTAAATATCTTTTGATAAATTAAATCATATTTAGTTCCAAAACTAAGTTTACGTTCGATAGTTTACTATAAGCATAATAATAATAATCTCATTTAAAAATTATTATCTTTTACTGTATTAAACCAAATTTATTAAAATATCTAGTAAACAAAATATGCTTGCCCTTTCAATAGATACAATTAATAAATCATATTTAGAAAACTTAGCAATTTAAACATAATTTACTAATTCTAAATAAAATTATAAATAATACAAAAGAAAGTATTATTAATAAACTAACCTATTAACAAAATTAATTAAAGATAATTTAATCCATTAACAAAACTTATTAATAACAATTAAAAAAAAACTATTAAAAAAAAATATGTTAATTATAACTTAGCAAGATTTATTAATAACCAAATAATAAATAAATAAAATATATTTTAAACAAAGAAAAATCAAATGCAAGTGGGTGGGGAGTAGGCCCCATGCGCTCCCCAAATCCCCATAAAGCGTAGTGTACCTACGCATGCAAGGACTGCGCATGCGCAGTGTACCTACCTACGCAGGTACCAATAGGTACCTCCCCTAACATTGCCAAACACAAAAAAACAAATTTGATAAAAGGGAAAAAACATCAAACAATAATGTTTGATAATATATTTTTTTTTTAATATAAATATATTTTTTTCAAAGCATCACAAATTATAAAAGGGCTCTGTTTCTGAAAACGGAAATAACAGGCCTGGCTTTTTTTTTCCAGAAATGGAAATTTACAATTTTTACAACACACACATGGCATTTTGTCTTTTCCCTGATTTGTTTTTTTTTTAAACACATTACCTTTTACTAATGTAGTTTTTGGTATTTACTAGTAATTTTCTTTTTACTATGGAATATTTTTTTGACTGTATATTTTTTCACAGAGAATTTTTTTTTTTTAAACTCTCATTTTTTAACAGAGAATGGATTTTTTTCCAAAATGAGGAAGTTTTACTCAAATTGGATTTTTAACAACAACCCACTAAATTAATTTATTCAAACTATAGAACTAACTATATAGAGATTGATTTTTCATTTTCAAAGAGTTCTAGGATGAATTTTTAATCCAAAATCGAGCAGCATAACCCTACTGTGCCAAGTTTGCATAAAAATATAAAATGACAAACTAATGAGTTTTCTAATCCTCAATTTGAAAGCATAAACAGAAAACTGATCTAAATCTATTTACTAAATCAAACAAAGAAAATTGTTGAAAGTACACAAGCAAAACACAGGAAAATTCCTCAAAGCCCTACCTCATCTCAAATGTTAGAAACTAAATAAGATTGCCTGTAGAATGCCTAATCTCCCAGATCTGACAATAGGAAAGCTCAACCTGTAGATTCTGAATCACAGAGCATGCAAATCCCAAATCCAAAAGCAAGCAACCTTCACCCAGAATTCAAGCACAATCTCCAAAAGCTCAAGAACACAAAAAAAGCACAAAAAATCCAAAAGCTCTTTCCAAAATTGTTCCAACAAACTGATTCAATGCAAAATGAATGTAAACTCCCTCTATTTGGAAATCAATTCCACCAAACAAGCAAAACCCTAGATGACTCACAAAGAACTCCTAATCAAACTCTCCCACTTTTGTTGAGAGAAATTACTAATTAATAATTAAAAATAAATATACTTGTGCACAACTCAACATAATCTCCTAAAGACAAGTTGTCAATTTTTCAAACAAATTACTTACAAATTCAACAAAGCACATGTTAATAATAAAATCTATTATTAAATAAATTAAATACTCACAAACATAATAAAATCTAATTCTCAATAAAATACTCAATTAAATCCAAATAATCAATTATTTAATTTTTAATTAAATTTCATCATAATAAACTTAGGACATAATCAATATTAATTTCCAATACTAAAATAATTAACTTTAATTTAATTTCCTCAATTAAATCCTAGAAGCATAATTAAACATTAAATTCAACTATGCACCTAACATTGATATTCACATGAAATAATCTAAATTAACATAATTTAACTATAATCAATAAATTAATAATCACCCACATAACCACAAATTAACTAAAACCAAATGACATAAAACTAAACAAACACAAGAGAAGAGAACCACGAACTCATGCCAACCGGATGAATTTGGGTAGGGAAGTCAAACTGACACTTGTCCAATCCTAGGACAATTTGGCTTAGGTTAGGGTTTGGGTCTATGTATTATCTCCCCTCTTTACCATTGAGATGAATGTTTGTGGGCACGCTCACTCCTGCCAATTCAGGGAAGACGATGCCTTGTACTTGTGAACCTGTCACCACAAGACAAAGCATGTACATACAATAATATATAACAGACAATGATAGGGTACGGTCAGTCGTGTGGATGTTGACTATGCAAGTAACTATGCTTCCATCCTCTACCAAACAAACACATCAAACAAAGGCAAACACATGACAACCATACACATGCCAATATGGGATCAGTACCTTGAATCAATATAAACATAAACATAACATCAAATGATATCAACATCTAATCTAGGCAATAACCTAATACACATTTAATGAACATAAACCATAATCATCATTTATTAATCATAATAGTTGATCACATCAAAAGTGACCTAAAAGAATTCGGTCAAAAATTGAAATATAAAGAAACCTAAAAGAAAACTACAGGTGGGGTACTACATCCACCTCCCCTAGAATTAGGCTTACTCCTAGAAGCCTGTAACAAGTAGGGATGTAAGTCCCATAAACCTCACTACACTGAAAATAAAACTAAAACAAAAGATCACTGAGTAGGTCCCATCAGATCCTTTCCTGCCTTAGGGTTCAAACACTAAGGATCATTCCCTATTGCAAAGGCCCTATGAGATCTACCTGCATCTCCCATTGTAGGCTTAGAAACCAATAGCCTCTGTCTTGGGTGCTAAGCTAAAAATTGGGGACAATCATACGACTTATGACCTTGTTGGCCACAAGTGAAACAATCCCCCTTGAACACTCTCCTTGCTGCAGGAGTACTGGGCTGCTAAAAACTACCCCCACCAAAATCCTGATGAGAATTCTAAGTGGGCTGATCATCTTGATTGTGCACACTATGCTGCCAATTGTGATAGTTCTCTGATCGAGAACCACCACCATAACCATGGGAAAAATCCTTATCCTGTTGATTCTGATTTTTTTTTGAAAAGGTAGGAGGATTCTAAAAATTCCCATTCCTTTGAGACTAATTCCCCTTGGAATCACTATGCTAGACACCTCTCTGACTACCATGACCTAAAGCAAGATTCATCTTAGTAAGGGTGGCCTTAATGACTACCTCCTGAAGGGTCTTAGGCTCAAATAGTAGGACCTCTCCAATGATGCGTGCATTTAGTCCCCTCACAAAGTGTTGAACTAAGAGAGTTGTATCCTATCTGAATCTAGCATACTGTTTGAGCTCAAAAAATTGATGCTCATACTCTCCTAGTAACAGGGTCAACTGTCTCAGATTGTGAAACTCATCTGCTCTTTGTCGCCTCCACTAATTTGATAGGAAGCACTCTCAGAAGTGTTCTAGAAACAACTCCCAAGTGACAGTATCTATCTAGAACCCTAGCTTCTCTTCCTCTAACCTCCACCATATAGCAGCAAAATCTGTAAGCTACATAATTGCATACCTAGCTTTAGTATTGCTACTAAAGGGATGCATGGTGAAACTCTTCTCTAAGGCTATCAACCAAGTCTCTGCCTCTAAACCAGTGCCTTTCCCATCAAAGGGAATGGGTCACCCTCTCATCAGATCCCTCATGTGGTTAGCTACTACCACTATAGGATAAACTAAGAAGTTCCTCCTGGGAGGACTCCTAGACCTCTCCCTATCCCACTCTGCTCTAAAAAGCTCAAGACCAAGATGATTAAGAATCACCTATAAGAGTTGTCTCATATCAGGATCATCTTGATGGTCCTCTCTCTTCTCACCTCTAGACTGTTGCTGGTGACTCTCCTGACTGACACTTGTAGAAGGGCTAGGTTTTCTACCCCTTCCACGGTTACTAGAATGACCTCTACCTCGACCTCTAGCAAATCTAGTCACAAACATAATTCTTACAACATCAGAGATCCAACAACAACTCTCAACAAACCTCAAATCAAATAAAAAGAAAACATAATCATAAAGCAATGGTCTGAAAATAAAATGTTATATGTCTATGTTTAGTTTCAAGTTTAGACCACACAAAACCTAATAGGCGTACATACCTAGATTTCCCAATGTAGAAACCTAGCTCTGATACCAAATGTAACGCCCCACCAGGGAACCTAAGAGAATTTAACCTAAAACATTCTACTAATTTTGTTGAATAATTATTTTTTCTAAAGTTAAAAAATAAGATAAACAATACTACGGAAGCAATTACCTTTTACTCACATTGAAAAAACATCCAAAATAGATTACAAGACTCAAGGGTTCCATGACATAGAATTACGTAAGAGTAAAACACAACTAGAACTAACATCAATAAAAGATTCTATAACTTATAAATTAAAATTACATCATAAAATAATAAATAGAATCCTCATGGACATCCATGACATATATATAAACTGACATCCACTACACATGTCGCAGGGTATGTAGTAATAAATCTAACTATGATAATACAATGTCTAGATTAGGTATCACATATGATACACTAATACAGGATTACTAATAATGAAGATAAGAAAGAAACATGAATGAAGAAGCATCAAAAGGAATCATGCTGAAGGATCACCATCAAGCACTAGCACTAGGACATCAAATCTCAAATGGTGAAGAATCACTACCACCCATCCGTGTAGAACCACAAAGGCCTACCCCACCATCCTAAGGAGATAATCACAAACCCCAATTGGATAACCAATACCAAACAAGGATAAAACTCTAAGAGAAGGATCTTGAAAGCACTTTAACTCAAGATACAACATGATAAAGATAAAGGTACAACTCACTAATCCAGAGGTAACCGACACATGTAGAATAACTAGACTATGCATAGGAAGGTGTCATCATGTACGTCTAACCCTTGATTTTTGTCTTGGTAATATCTCTGGATCCTGGCACACAAGTGACCATACATGGTATCAATGACTTCTCGTACTGATGAAGTCATCAACTATGCCAACTCATCCCTTAAAAGGGGGCTAGTCATCTTCTCAACTCCACCTTAGTCTTTACTAGCACTCAAGCATGGGTGAGGACCCATATCTTATTAGGTTCAATTAAATACCCCTTAATTATATTAGGTTATCACTTGATTACTGAAACTTTACAATAAGTGATCCTGGCAGCCACTTGTGGGCCTCGGCGCTTATTGCAAGCCACCTCCTATTACATGTCCAGGTAAACTACCCTAGGCTCACAGATCTCTCCTAGAGCTAATCAAGTATACAACTACGTAATATCCATTTTCACACAAAAGAACTAGATATGGTTAAAGAGATACCACAAATAGAATATAGTATAACATGAGCCCAATGGTCAAATAGGAGTGCTAATCAAATAGAGTACACACACACCAAACATAACTGATAACATGAACATCTGACTCAAAACCCAACCTCTGTATTCCCCTAGGTCATCTAATACCTGACAACCCATAATGAAAAAGAGAACACAAAGAATACACATTCACATTAATTTGATCATAATCAAATACGTTTCGTAACTATCACAATTGAATTCAAATAAAAGGTCTATTAGGAAATTTTGAAAATTAATCATTCCAGTAACATCATAAGCAAAACAAATTTCCTAAAAAGTACCTTAGAATCCAACATAATGAAAAATGCCCAATTTTAGTATAACAAGGTGCATGTTTAGATACAAGATGATACCTACGTTTCAAAATTAAACAAAAGACTCATTTGCACACATATTTCAAAGACATCTATGGTAAAATTAGGCAACTTGTACATCAAACTTAAACTAGATTTACATGATTAACTCAAATTCGACCGATTCATCTGAAGCTAATCTATTTTGCCAATCGAATTCAAAGTCTAACTAAACATATAACTAGCTCAAAATTTGTTAAGTAATCCATGTCCCATCAGATATGTGAATTGATTCTAATTAAATAAATAATTAAAATACAACTCATCCTAAATATCTTTTAATAAATTAAATCATATTTAATTCCAAAACTAAGTTTACGTTCAATAGTTTACTATAAGCATAATAATAATAATCTCATTTAAAAATTATTATCTTTTACTGTATTAAACCAAATTTATGAAAATATCTAGTAAACAAAATATGCTTGCCCTTTTAATAGATACAATTAATAAATCATATTTAGAAAACTTAGCAATTTAAACATAATTTACTAATTCTAAATAAACTTATAAATAATACAAAAGAAAGTATTATTAATAAACTAACCTATTAATAATATTAATTAAAGATAATTTAATCCATTGACAAAACTTATTAATAACTATTAAAAAAAATCTGTTAATTATAACTTAGCAAGATTTATTAATAACCAAATAATAAATAAATAAAATATATTTTAAACAAAGAAAAATAAAATGCAAGTGGGTGGGGAGCGGGCCCCACGCGCCCCCCCAAATCCCCATAAAGCGCAGTGTACCTACACATGCAGGGACTGCGCAGGTACCCTACGTACGCAGGTACCATTAGGTACCTCCCCTAACATTGCCAAATACAAAAACACAAATTTGATAAAAGGGAAAAAACATCAAACAATAATGTTTGATAATATATATTTTTTTTAATATAAATATATTTTTTTTAAAGCATCACAAATTATAAAAGGGCTCTATTTTTTAAAACAGAAATAACAGGCCTGGCTTTTTTTTTCCAGAAATGGAAATTTACAATTTTTACAACACACATGGAATTTTATCTTTTCCCTGATTTGTTTTTTTTTTAAAACACATTACCTTTCACGAATGTAGTTTTTGGTATTTACTAGTAATTTTTTTTTGACTATGGAATAATTTTTTGACAGAGAATATTTGTTTTTAAACTGTCATTTTTTAACAGAGAATAGATTTTTTCCCAGAATGAGGAATTTTTACTCAAATTGGATTTTTAACAACAACCCACTAAATTAATTTATTCAAACTATAGAACTAACTATATAGAGATTGATTTTTCATTTTCAAAGAGTTCTAGGATGAATTTTTAATCCAAAATCAGGCAGCATAACCCTATTGTGCCAAGTTTGCATAAAAATATAAAATGACAAACTAATGAGTTTTCTAATCCTCAATTTGAAAGCATAAACAGAAAATTGATCTAAATCTATTTACTAAATCAAACAAGAAAATTGTTGAAAGTACACAAGCAAAACACAGGAAAATTCCTCAAAGCCCTACCTCATCTCAAATGCTAGAAACTAAATAAGATTGCCTATAGAATGCCTAATCTCCCAGATCTGACAATAGGAAAGCTCAACCTGCAAATTCTGAATCACAAAGCATGCAAATCCCAAATCCAAAAGCAAGCAACCTTCACCCAGAATTCAAGTACAATCTCCAAAAGCTCAAGAACACAAAGAAAGCACAAAAAATCCAAAAGCTCTCTCCAAAATTGATCCCTCCAAAATTGCTCCAACAAACTAATTCAATGCAAAATGAATGCAAACTCCCTCTATTTGGAAATCAATTCCACCAAACAAGCAAAACCCTAGATGACTCACAAAGAACTCCTAATCAAACTCTCCCACTTTTGTTGAGAGAAATTACTAATTAATAATTAAAAATAAATATAATTGTGCACAACTCAACATAATCTCCTAAAGACAAGTCACTTTTTCAAACAAATTACTTACAAATTCAACAAAGCACATGGTAATAATAAAATCTATTATTAAATAAATTAAATACTCACAAACATAATAAAATCTAATTCTCAATAAAATACTCAATTAAATCCAAATAATCAATTATTTAATTTTTAATTAAATTTCATCATGATAAACTTAGGACATAATCAATATTAATTTCCAATACTAAAATAATTAACTTTAATTTAATTTCCTCAATTAAATCTTAGAAGCATAATTAAACATTAAATTCAACTATGCACCTAATATTGATATTCACGTGAAATAATCTAAATTAACATAATTTAACTATAATCAATAAATTAATAATCACCCACATAACCACAAATTAACTAAAACTAAATGACATAAAACTAAACAAACACAGGAGAAGGGAACCACGAACTCATGCCAACTAGATGAATTAGGGTAGGGAAGTCAAATCGACACCTTTCCAATCCTAGGACAATTTGGCTTAGATTAGGGTTTGGGTCTGTGTATTATCTCCCCTCTTTACCATTTAGATGAATGTTTGTGGGCACACTCACTCCTGCCAATTCAGGGAAGACGATGCCCTGTACCTGGGAACCTGTCACCACAAGATGCATCATGTACATACAATAATATATAACAGACAATGATAGGGTATGGTCGGTCATGTGGATCTAGACTATGGGAGTAACTACACCTTTGTGCTCTACCAAACAAACACATCAAATAGATGCAAACACATGACAACCATATACATGCCAGTATGGGATCAGTACAATGAATCAATATAAACATAAACATAATATCAAATGATATCAACATCTAATCTAGGCAATAACCTGATACACATTCAATGAACAGAAACCATAATCATCATTTATTAATCGTAATAATCGATCACATCAAAAGTGACCTAAAAGAATTTGGGCAAACACTGAAACATAAAGAAACCTAAAAGTGAACTACGGGCGGGGTACTACATATTTTATGTTTTACCTGAAGGAGGTATATATATATATATGTGTGTGTGTGTGTGTGTATTTAAAAATATATATGTATATACAAAATCATATATACATAGACAATATATATATTCTAAAATAGATACTCTAGAAATTTCATTCTTCTTTTGTAAAAAAATGTGTATATATATATATATATATAAATAATATTATATACATATTATAATAATAAAAAAACTAATTTAAAAACTATATAATAAAAAAATGAAACTTTAAAAAAAAAAAATTTAAATTTTTGCCCTTTTGGGGAGGGCAGGACTGTGCCCACCACATCCCCTTTGGGGAATGGTGGCACACCCCACCGATCCCCTTTGGGGAGCAGTGACACACCCTACTGCATCCCCTTTGGGGAGCGGTGGACCTGCCACCGTCACTGATTAGGGGTAGCGACTATGTGTGTGAAAATTGTACCTAGTTGTGGACACAACACTTCAGTAAAACATTATTGGTTAATATGTCAGCAAATCTGCAATAAGAATAAATATAATTAACTAGGTGATTTACTCCTTTCTAGTAAGTGCGAGTATGGTATTCTTAGATTATGACCGAGATCAGTGATAATGCAACACCTAAATGAAGGATTTCAAATGATGAAAGTAATGAAATTATGGGTGCAAATTAATCTATATTTTTGGATTTTCTATGCAATATGATGAAAAAATGATATGAAATTGATCTAAAGTGGATTGAAATGATTTGCAAATCTAATCTAACAATGCTATGGAATGCTATGAATGAATTGAAATTGCAAAAATCTCACAATCACCTGTTTGCAAGAGCTCAACTCTCCAAGTAATTGAAAGCGTGGTTGAAGGATCGTTTGTGAAGAATCGAGCCTCATTTATATAGAAATCCAGGGCTTGAGGGTGCATGGAAAAATCCATAAATCACTCCTTGATGACCTCAGCTTGATTTTTGAGTTATCAATGAATTAGAAACAATTAACTCACAAAATCATGCAAAATCAACTTTTTAACTCAAATCAGGAGTTCAATTCACTTTTTCAACTCATAATCATATGTTGAGTTTAGAAAGTTAACAAATTGAATTGATTTGTTGATTTAAAGTTTAACTGCTTTTTCTATATGTGCATGATTTAATATGAATTTATTTAATATTCCAAGTGATTTATTCTCAACTTAACTAATTTTTTATTGAAAATAATTGATTTATGGTTTAATCAATTATTTGATCAAACTTTATCCCAAAACTATATCATTAAATTTGACAACTGGATTTAATCAATTAAATAAGAATTTAATCATTTATTTGTAGGATTTTTTATTTATTTTCAAAATTAAATAATATGAATTAGGAATAAATATAATTAAATCTAATTAAATTAATTAAGTGGCATAATTAAATCTAATTAATTAAATATTTATCATATTCAATTAATCAAATTTAGGATAAATAAAAGAATATCATTTATTGCCAAAGAATATTTAATTAGGAGATAATTTGGATAAATTAGGAATATTTACAAAATATTCCCCGATGTAGAATTAGGATAAAATCAATTAGGGTTTCGATAATTTGATGTGTAGATGTGCCTTAGGTTAGAACTTTTGTGTCAATTTTGATCAATTTGTTGATGTAGGAGGTCAATGGTCCTAAAGCCCATTTTTGGGGTATTACATTTTTCCCCTCTTTGAATTACTGTGCGAAGTAGAGTGGTTCAAAGAATAATCTGTGTTTGATGATGTTTGGGCTCAGTTATGTGGTGGAGAAACTGATCCTAAAATATTAATGGATTCTGAGATAGAAACCGATTGAAGATTTGAAGATGTTGATTCAAGTCCTAATCGACCAAGAATCGAGATGATGTCAACCATATCAACAATGAACTGGTCATTATGAAGAAGTGTCAAAACACCTAATCTTGAACCTTATGATTATGAAGAAATGACTATCCTGACTCCAGACCTGATTGTCCAAAGGAATCGAAAGGATGCCAAATCTGAACACTTCAATTATGAAGAATCAAGGAAATAACACTAATGAACCATGGTTATGAAGAGCTGATACAATTTACAAGATTAAGAGAACATCAGATTGATATGCATCTCGATGAATTTGATATGCCCCAAGCGATGTGCCCCAAGCGATGAGGACTTTTGATGAATCAACAACTAGACGTGATTGTTGTCTTGATTACTAAATGAAAGATTTGATAGATTTGATTGATGATGTGCAATACCTTCCCCTTCAGGATGAAAATAGAAATCTAGCAAGAAAAGCCAGCGTTGAAAGATTAGAAGCACGTTAATTGATAATAGAATTGGTTGGACACGTCTGAGAATGCATTCTACATCGTTTAGAGTCCTGGAGACCAAGTTTGACCAAGTTTGACCATTAGTTGACCATGGATGACCAAGTTGAAATTCAAATAGTTTGATGTTAGATAATCAGTCATGTTGAATTCTGGATTCCTTTAATGTTTAGAAAGTCGATTATGCAAGCAATCGGTCGTCCTAGGTCTGAAAATTTTGTATCATGATTTTGACAAAGTAAATGATCTTAGATTTTGATTTTGATCCCGAAAATGGGTTCAGAACATCGAAATTAGTCAGGGGTACAATATTCACACAAAACGGAGCACTTTGAAAAAATAGGTCAAAACCTATATAAGGCCCAAAAGGGTCATTTTCAAATCATTTGAACCATTTGTCTCTTGTGAATTTATGGAGCCCTCAGAGCTAAAAATGGAAGTTCCTATCACCTCGCACCAATTTGAGTGTAGTCGATGCTACTAGTGACCTGCCAATATGGCAACCCGGTAAGTGGACCTCTATGCCTATCCTACATTCAAATTTTTTCATGTTTTATACATTTTTTTGAATTTTTTACATGTTTTTCAAGTTTTTAAATTTTTGCCTCACAAAGACTCATACGATAGTCCACGAGAGCTCATATGAGTTTTCAAGTCCAACTTTAGAGTCGTATGGGTTACTTGTGTAACTCGTATGAAGAGGACCCAAATGTCATATGACATTTCATCGGGTCCCTCATGTGCCGTATGGGAACTGTCAAAAACTCGTATAACCATCAAATGTCGTATGAGACCTTGCCCTAACTCCTACAAGTTTTGATGCCAGTCTAAAAACTCGTATGAAAAATACTAATCAAATTTCATGTCCTAAGGTCAAAATTTTGACTTTTTTAATTTTGTAGTCTAATAGCTTAGTCATTAATGCACCTTCTGAAGTTGTCAATTTCTCATTTTTTGTGTGTCAAGCTTAATTTTTCAATAGGTTACGGATAGGTTACCATGTTGTGTTGTCTAGGTCATCTTTCTTAGCATTCATGTATGAATCTCACATCTGGCTACTCAGAGGTTGTGTGTAGCACTTCCTAATCCACTCAGAGTACACTTAGCTGCTCGTGGCTTTGAGTATTTGATTCAGTTACCTGACATTCGAGTAAACCATGGGCTTATCACTTCACTTCTTGAGCATTTTCATTCTGAGATGCAAACCTTTCATCTCTTAATAGGGGAGTTTACTGTTACTCCAAAGGACGTGTATGCACCCTAAAATGGTCCACTAGACTTTAGGCCCCCATTCATCAATTTATCAATTTCTTGAATCAATGCTTTGCAATATTTTCAATTTATCAATTTCCTTGATCAAATCGTAATTAATTCAAATATTTCAATATTTCCTAAGGTTTGATCATTTCATCCTAAGTTTTATTTAATTAAGAGAACATGCTCCATTTTAATTAAATAAAAAAATCTTTTAATTAAATAATAAAATCACTTTATCCTAAGCCACATTTAATTAAAAGAACAAATCTCTTTTAAATAAATAAAAAATCTTTTAATTAAATAATGGAAACCACTTTGCTAAAAATAATAAATAAATAATAAAATAAAAAGAAAAAGAAAAAGACTTTTTGTCTACATATTGAGTGCACACTTTCCAAGATGAGTGGAATCTCCTTTTTCCTCTTAATCTCTTCCACACATCTTTTTGCCTCTTAACCATGTCCATTGATTTTGCCTCTTGAGAATCTTGAGCATGTGGATCAACTAGGATTTAATCTCCACCATTTCTCATTTCTTTTTGCCTCTTAATCTTGACCATCCAAGATTCTTTATAAGGAGCCTTCTCTTTCTCATTTTCAGATAGAAGATTTTAAGTATTGTTATGCTACAAGTTTGGAGAGAGATTTTGGAGAAGATTTTGAGCACTTGATCTTGAACATTGCAACTTCTCTTTTCTTGTCTTCTTCTCTCATGCCTTCATGGCAATCTATTTAGATTACTCTTGCACTTGCATATTAGATTAGATTCATATTTCCTTTCATAGAGTAATCTTGCATAAGCATTTCCTTCCATAGATTAGTTTTATTTCATGCATTGTTATCATATATAATAGCTTCTATTTTCATTTGCATGCATAATTGATGATCATGGAGACTAGAATTCTTATTTTTCCTCTTTGAATCTCTCATTTTATAGTGTACTTGCATGGGCACAAACTAGGTCTAAACTGAGGGCCTTCATCAGAAACCCTTGCACTCCATGAATAGAGAGTTATGAGTCACCATTTGAGACCTCATTCTTGAGAAATCTTGGATATAATGACTCATAGAAGTGTGTCAACATTTTAGCACACATTTTGGCACCCACCGTGGGGCAAAATATTTCACTTCTAGCCTTATTTTATTTTATTTTATTTTTCTGACAATTTTCGTGTGTTGTTCGTACTTTCGTGCATCTCTGGTATGGATTCTCGCCTGAAGTTTCTCACTGTATTGCATGAAGTTGTGTTTTTTTCTGCACTTCTACGCATGAAAAAGGTGTTTCTTCATGCGGCTCTATGTACTTTCTCACACGAGAGAGGTTACAGTCTCGCGCGACATTTTGACAGTAGAGATCTAAATTTCCAGATTTGATTTCCCACTTGCTATTTTCTGACACTTGATGATTGTTGTGTTTATTTCCTTGATTCCATTTTCTGAAGTAGCATAGTAGCAAGGTGCATTGCTTTAGATTTGAGGTAATTCATTTGATCTCTATAACATTTAGATTTTGGGAATAAAATGAATCTCTCATGTGTCTAGCTTAAGTGTTTATTGCTTTCATAGATCACACTTCAATTTTGGGCTCTAAAAAGAACATAGAATCACTTTCTTGCATATATGTTTCACATAGTAATTAGGCCCTATGAACACTATTTGTGGATTTTTTGAGAGAGTGGGCTTCATTTTCTTCTTTTTCATGTGAAATTCTTCTCGAAGATAGATCTCCTTGTAGGTAGGGAGGATATTGTTACTATCTCACGATCTTACTTGGTTTAGTTCTCAACATTGATTGGTAGATTCTCTCTTGGACCCTCTTAGAGAGCTCAGTAGACATTTTTGTTGACATCATAAACCTAGGTGAGGTGGTTTCAATCTTAGCATGTCAAGGAATTTTATTTCTATGTTTGGGTGAAGTGAAGAGGCTAGAGGATTATGCTCTACTCCCTTTTTGGGTAGTATCAGAAACTCATATCCTTGAATCTAAACCAAGTCCCCATTTGGTCCTTTTTGTGAGTCACCTTGTTAGAGAGGGTTAACCATAGTGGACACTCCCTTTATTGGGTAAACCACGTGGATAGAAGCTCAAGCGGTAATAGCCCTTTTCATCATGGTAGCAACAACCGCTATATAAATATCCTTGTGGAAGAAATCTCCACAGGTGTAGTTTCTTGTTGGGCTGTCAGATCTCCTCAACATCTCTGGATTAAATTCTTAGAATGTGTCAAAACCCCAGTGCACCTGGATTAGAGTTCACCCTCTTGAGATTGCAAAAGTTGCAGAGTTGACCATTACTATGAACCGTAGTGCAACCAAATTTTTCTTTCTAGAACTATGTGCGTGACTGAAAAATATTTTGAGAACATACACAAGTAGCATCTTTAAGGAGTAGCATAGTAAGTCATTATTCTTGTTCATGTGCAAGGTTGCTTTATCCCTTGCTCATTGTTTGAAGATAATTGTTTGCTTGAACTCCTTGATTGTTTTCTTATGTGCTTGATCAATGATAAAAATCTATTGATGCATCTAGTTAATCTTTTAAAATGAACAAAAACTAAGTTCTTGAGTTTACAACTTGCTGTTGACCGGTCTAATCCTATTTTATTTCTTGGTCCTATGTACTTTCTACTGCAAGCTTTCATTTTCTCATGCGAACCCTGCACTTCCTCATGTGGGATTTCATTTTATCGCATGATGTTTTGCTACAGTACTATCAAATCCTCTACTAGTTGTCTGATCTGGTGTTTCTTTGTGCGATTTTGTCATTTTCTCACATGGTCCCTGACATTCCTTTGTGTGGGACTACATTTCCTAGCGTAGACCTGTCCTGTAGTTTGTCAAAATAGTGAGCTGATTCCTATCATTTCCAATTTTCCTTGGTCGATCTGAATTATAGTAGGTCACTTACCCCACTATTAGAATCCTGTTTGCACCTTGGGTTCATGTTTCTTGACCTCTTGAATTAGTAATATTTGATTTCACAAGTGACCTTGCTTGGAGTCGATAAGTTAGAAATCATCCTTTTTGAGAAAGTAAACCTTTCGATTCTTTGATAACACGCTTGGAGAGTTTTAGTAATCTCTTGTTCATTCAATTCCATACAAATTTAAATTCAATCAAATGTAACTTGGGTAAATCATCCTCCTGATCCATATGTGTTAGGGTACTCACCCATTTGTTGGGAACCTCTATGGTAGTGTTGGTTTATGCCTCTTGCAAAAATTCTATCTTATCACCTCTCTTTTGGACAATTGAATGCTTTTACTATCCTAGTTTTCTACCAATGTTTCTTAGGGTCATCTTATCACCCAGGATCTTTTCTTTCATGTTGGTTACAACAAGATATCAAGTAAATCAAGGAAAATTACCTCAAGTAGTCTTTGACCAATTACCCTTAGTTGAAACTCACCAAAAATGTAAGGGAAAAGAGCCCATCTTTAATCAATCCCCTAGGAACAACTCAGAAGTTTGGTTTGATCCCAAGAGTAATCTTAGTGAGTTGAGTACACCCTTAGCACCTTCTCATTCAGATATGGATATGAGTTACACAATGACTTGATGAGAGAGGGAAGAGATCGATAAAAGTCTTGACAACATATTTGAAAGGCATAGAGACACCATTATGTTTGGCAGTTCCTCTAATGAAAACTGACTAGTCTCACCCCTTATTTCAACTAGATATTTGGATGCACACCAAAGAGTTGAAGGAGAAATGAATAAATCCTATCAAGAAGAATAATCACAACTTGACAGTCAAGACAATGAACCTTATGATACTCATGTGAATGCAACATATACCAATGACTTGTTTAAACATTCAAGAACAAGTTCACCGCTCCAAACAACTTCAAGATACACAAGTGAAAGACTCAAAAGGATTAAGCATGAAAAGAAATCCTTCCTAGATGAACAAGCTACAAAGGAAGATAAATTTAGACTCCTAGAGTCAGAAAGACAAGCCTTATTAGAAATAGAAAGGAGAGCCACACAAGAAGAGAAAGATAGACTCTTGGCTTGACAACTTAATGATCAATACAACAACATGTGTGTTGGTGGTGGAAACAACTCTCCTCCATCCACTCCTTCCAAGAGTCCATGAAGTGGAAGACATTCAAGGACACCCTCATGATCTCCTAGCCCTAGAAGAAGAAGAGCTTCACAACAAGAGCATTGTAGGAGATAAACACCTCCTAGGAACTCAAGAAAACCTTCTCAATGTGCTCGCCATGGTTCACAATATGGAGGTAGTGGCTTGAGTTTTGACCTCAACTCCCAAGACTTCATGAAGATACAACAAGAACCACTCTTCCAATAGTATGTAGAGAGATACTTGGAGCAAAACAAAGACAAGTTCCTAGAGATTTTGATCAACAAGGGTGCTAGGGTCCCCTACAATTTTTATGTTGACAAAAAGATGAAGAAGCTAGGCCCATCCCAAGAAGAAGAGATCAAACAAATGAAGAGTATGATGGAAAAGATGTTGGCACCCAAGAGTTCATTCTCACTTGACTCGATTTGTCCTAATCCTTTTGACAAGAGTGTGAGTATGAAAGACTTTCCTATAAAGGTTGAAATCCCTCAATATGACATATATGATGGAAATGGAGATCCACATGATCATGTGTGTCAATTTTATATTATGAGTTTTGAGTTCCATCAAGATGACTCATACCTTATGAGATTGTTCCTAAGGAGTCTTAAGGGCCAAGTGATGGAATGGTTCACCAACATAACTCCCCCGGTCAAGACTTTCAAAGAGCTCATCCATAGATTTGTTCAACACTTTGCATACAATATTTCAAGATCTGTCACCATGTTGGACTTGTGAAACTTAAAGCAAAATCAAGGGGAATCCTTTGTCACTTTCTTGCAAAGATGGAGATGACAATTCTCTCGCTACTCTAGGACCATTCCTGAAGATGAGAAGATTGACATCCTTATTAGCAACTTGGTTCCCGAAATGTGGTATGAAGTTAGGAAGATGGTTTTTGATTCCTTTGACACCATGGTTGAAACAACATGTAGGATTGAGGATGTTTTGAGAGAACAAGGAATTTTGACCAAATATGGAAACAAAAACAACAATGGTCAAAATAATAACAACTCTAACAAGGATAAAGGAAAGAACTCACATTGGAATAGGAATAAACAAGTGGTCAGTGATGGAGTTGTGGACTCTTCTCAATCCAAGAATCAAGTTGTTCTTCACTTGTCTAGTGTTGTTCAAGCCATGAAACTCAATGCATCTAACCAACACAAGCATAAGCCAAAATACCAAGATAAGCCTAAGAAAGAGAGATGTCAATTTTAAAAACTTGGTGATTCATATGAGGATGTTTTGAAAA
The DNA here is from genome assembly GCA_027943335.1 of Chamaecyparis obtusa. Classification (NCBI taxonomy): domain Eukaryota; kingdom Viridiplantae; phylum Streptophyta; class Pinopsida; order Cupressales; family Cupressaceae; genus Chamaecyparis; species Chamaecyparis obtusa. The sequence goes on from BSBK01001579.1 coordinate 546,801, forward strand.
CACTCATTGCCAACAATCTTGTGCATCCTCGAGATCCTACAAAGCATTATATACCTTATGTTAAGCCACATTGGTGGGATGAGAAATCTTTCTACAAATTTCACAATGGCATTGGATATGATATTGAAAACTGTTGGAAACTTAAACATATCATCCAAGATCTCATTGAGAATGGAAAACTTAAGGTAGATGGATTGAACACCAATGTTGATCACAAGGCTTTCAAAGAACCTTTGCCCAAGTATGAGAAGGGGGAAACCTCTAAACCTAAGAATGGTAAGGTTGAGGTCCTTTACACTTACACAGCGATGGAGAATGTTGTCAACATGCTTGAATTTGTAGAGGAAAATGTCAACATGATGAGGAATAAAGATCCCTATGGCTATGATCTAGGTATGGACTCTCCTCCTATCTTTCATGAAGCACTAGTTGTGGTGCTAAGGGGTCCTAACCCTAGAGTGTCATCTCAAACTCTAAATGCTATCACACAAAGTCAAGGTCCTGTTGTCATTAGAGGACCCAGTTCAAGTCAACCTAGTAAACCAAAGCAAGTGACATCCAATGATGTCACCACAAAACCAGCTATGAATCCTAACATGAGCTATAATCTTGTAGATTAGTTGCAAAGAATCCCAACTCAGATTTTGATCTTTGAGCTCTTAGAGTTGTCCCAGAGACACAAGTAAGTCCTTGAGGATGATTTGCGCACAATGAATGTCCCTAATAATTTAGATGTTGATCAATTCCAAAACATGGTTAATCATATTGCCAGCCCTCATTACCTTACCTTTTCAAAGGATGATGATAAAGCCTTGAACCACCCAAATAATCTCACCCTTCATATTAAAGTCATGATCCACAAAACCCATGTTAGGCACATGTCGATAGATAGGGGTGTTGGGCTTAATATTTATTCCTTGAGTCTTTTAAAGACATTGGGTTATTCTGAACAAGTCATAGATACCAGAAAGAAGATCACTATCAAAGCCTATGATGAGCCAAAAAGATGTTCCAAGGGATTAGTCATCCTTCCTATTAGGATTGTCCCTGTGGAGACGGATATTTTATTTCAAATTTTTTATGATGGTCCCCTTGCATACAACATCTTACTTGGTAGACCATAGATTCATGATATGAAAGAAGTGCCATCTACCTATCATCAGTGTTTTAAGTTCCCCTACAATGGAGTAGAAATTTGTATACCTAGGGATAGCACTTTATCTGTCAACTCAATTTTAGCAAGTACTCATGTTCCCCTCAATAGAGAAGCAGAAGATTTCAATGCGACCTTAGCAGAATGTAAAGACAAGCTCAAGTCAATAGAACTTTGCATGTGGCAGTATCAACTCAACTCCCTCACAAAGATTCTAGTTTCACCTAGGTCTTATGGAAAACCTTCACAAGAAATGAGACCTTCCTCTTTAGCTATGACTTTATTTGGAACATTTGTAGAATCCTCAGTGCCTATTCAAGATGAGAAAGAAGAGGTGGTTGTTAAAGATTGGATTTATAGAGAAGAAAAATACATGGATAATGAGAACTTCTCTCCCTCTCCTAAGGCTTATGGAAGAGGGTATACTTTTTTCCAATAGATGGGCTATCCTAGACATGGCCCTCTTAGTCACAGATTGGATGCTAGAGCCAAACCTCTTAATCATGCTCTTTTTGGACGTAGGTCTAAGAAGACGGTTGGCATAGGATTTGCAAATCATAACAAGAACATTGCTCCTATCCTTAATGAGTTAGGTAGTGAAGATGAACCAAAATACATGCCTAATTTGACATATCAAAAAGATATGTGTGAAGATTGGGTCCCTTCCACCAATCTCCTTTGGGGAGATTTAGATAATCTAGTTGTTCATGTGACAATTGCGAACTTAGAACAAGATTAATTAGATGTAGAAGATCCCATCAGAGAATGTCAACTAAAGAATATTGTTCGTTTGATGGAGAGAGATGGTACCCTTGATGACATTAAAGCTTCCACATCAAAATGTCCTAAACCTTCATGGCATAGGCATCCTAGTCGAGATTCAGAAATAGATTCACATGAGTATGAATGTGACTCTCTCAGAGCCTTCTATAGTTGATATGGATGCTAATGTCATCCAAAAATATAGTTCTCAACCCAAGGTAGTCGATGAGTCACATGTAGGATTAGAGGATTTGAACCCACATGTTTCCTTAGTGGATGATTCTTCACTTATTAGGGCGAATCTTGATTTGGGTAGCTTAGAATAATACTTAACAAATTCCAACTCTTCCAGAGATAATATCATTCACATTCATAACCTTGAACTAGTCATTGACTTACCTCTTGCTCATCCTAACCTTGCTAATTGGTCCCAATGTTATCAAGAACCTAAGCTCTTAACATTCCAAAATAATTATGAGATAGCCTATTACATGAATGCCATTGAACCCGTAGTCTCTTCCACTCATAGTCTCTTCCACCAGTGAACTAGCTACCAGCATGATAGAGCCAGACATCAAGTACCTTAGTCACAAAATAAAAAGAAAAGAAAAAAAGAATAAGAGTTTTGATGGTGAAAACCACTGTGTGGCGGTGTCAGAACCAAAAAAAGTAAAGATAAATGATGTATCCAAGGGTGAAAACCTCTCTGAGGTGCCTAAGGATGAGGTACTTGATCATCTCCCTAGCTACTTTCAAGATAGATCTTCAGTGCTCATCAAACCAACACAAACAATCAATTTGGGTATAGATGAGGCTCCACAGATAGTGCATTTGGCTCAGTCCTTGTTACCACAAGAAAAAGAAGCTTACACTAAGTTCTTACAGAAAAAGAAGATCAATTTTGCATGGACTTATTCAGATATGCCAGGGTTGGACACTAATCTTATTATCCATCAATTGTCCATAGCTCCGGGTGTCAAACCAGTTAAAAAAAAATACAGAAAAATGTATCCTCACTTAGCTCTCCTAGTCAAAGCAGAATTAGAGAAGCTCCTTGGTGCAGGATTCATAAGAGATATTGACTATGTAGAATGGATATCAAACATTGTACCAATTTCCAAACATGACAAATCCATTTGAATTTGCATAGATTTTAGAGATGTCAATAGAGCATGCCCAAAGGATGATTTTCCACTCCCCAATATAGACATGATAGTGGACATGACTACTAGTTATGAGATTTACTCCTTGATGGATGGTTTTTCTGGATACAATCAAATTAAAATATCTCCTAAAGATCAAGAAAAGACTGCATTCACTTGTGCATGGGGTACCTATTATTGGAACATTATGAATTTTGGATTAAATAATGCAGGAGCAACCTATCAACAAGCTATGACAACCATTTTTCATGACATGATGCATAAAAACATAGAAGATTATGTGGATGACACTTTGGCAAAGTCTAAGAAGAGAGACACACATTTAGGTGATTTAGAAGTCATTCTAGATCGCATGGAACAATTTCAATTAAGGTTAAATCCTAAAAAGTGTGCATTTGGTGTCACCTCTAGAAAACTATTAGGATTCATCATTTTAGCAAAAGGAATAGTGGACCCTAAAAAAGTCCAAGAAATCATAGATATGCCACCTCCTAGAAACATTAGTCAAATGAGGAGTCTTTAGGGACATCTTCAATCCATAAGGAGGTTCATTTCATAGTTGGCAGATAGAGCTCAACCTTTCAATAAGAACTTACACAAAGGAGTCAAATGTGTTTGGAATGAGGATTGTCAAAAGAGAATAGATCAAATCAAGAAATACTTGGCAAAACCTCCCATTTTAATGCCTCCCATTCCAGGGAAACTACTTATTCTATACATTTTGGCAACAAAATCTTCCTTGGGGGCATTACTAGCTCAACTTGATGAACATGGGAAAGAAAGAGCAATATACTACATTAGTTGTACTTTTGTTTCATATGAGGTTAACTACACTAGTATTGAGAAAGCTTGCCTTGCAATTGTGTTTGCTTCCCAAAAGTTGTGACATTACATGCTTGCTTACACAATACATCTCATAGAAAAAATTGATCCACTCAAGTATTTACTCGGTAAACCTGCCCTCGAAGGTAGACTTGGTAAATGGATGATGATCCTTTCTAAATTTGACATAGAGTACATTGAACATAAAGCAATCAAAGGACAAGCAATAGCAGATCAATTGGTTGATTTCCCAATACAAGATAGTGTACCTATTCAAGTTGACTTCCCAGATGAGCATCTCATGTATATGACTGAAAGAATATGGAAGATGTTCTTTGATGGATCTTTTATGCAAAATGGTTCAGGAGCTAGTGTGGTGTTTGTTTCTCCTCATGGGTACACGATTCCTAAGTCTTACAAGTTATTGTTGACATGTACAAACTGATGGAATATGGATGAAGTGACTGAGAGGGGGGGGTGAATCAGTCAACCATAAAAACACTTCACTATTAATTCTTTACAGATCCCTTAGGATATCTTAACAATGTTATCTATTTTAGCACTCGGTAAATAGATTGCAGTAACTTTGAAGATGCAGAAAGTATTAGCAATATTATCTTTAGATATTCATCAGCACATGTATATGATTGAGAAAGCAATTAAGAACACAAGAGACACAAGATTTAACGTGGAAACCCAATATGGGAAAAACCACCAATGTATCTAGATACTGATTTTCACTTTTCTGAAGTGATGCCCGGTTAGAAGCCAACCCGGTAAAAGGTTACAAAACACACTGTTAGGTGTGACCTTGTTAGAGGATTTAAAACACCCTGCAAGGAGTGGCCTGGTAAGAGGTCTTGAAAACAATTCAATGGAATTGTCACCTTGTTAGAGGATTTACAATATGGTTGTTAAACCAACTCGGTTAAGAGATTTAGAATTCACTGTTACAATGATAAGAAGGTAACAATGAAAAAGTGACCTGTATAATAATGCAACTGTCTTGCTGATTACAGATCTCTGTTCTGCATAATTCTAATCCTTTCTGATCGAATAAATCTCTGCTGTTCCTCAAGGATATCTGAACATCCTTCACAAATTCGCATATACCTTTCCTTCTTTTCTTTTGTAAATCTTCTGCTGTATTATATTTATTTTTCACATTTGACCTTTTATTTATATGATTTTGGATTTGTCAAATCGACATTATTTAGTATAACAGTCGGCTGAATTAAGCAAACTCTATTTGCAAAAATCCTTCAAGGGCCGACAGTGCTCGGTGACCATAACTTTCTATAATCTTTCGGTGACCGAGGGAACTCGGTAAACATTGACAATCCTTTACCTTTTGATAACCGACTGAACTCGATAAACACTAACTTTTCTTTGATGACCGAGTGAACTCGGTAAATACTAACTTTTCTTCGATGACCGAGTGAACTCGGTAAACACTAACTTTTCTTCGATGACCGAGTGAACTCGGTAAACACTATCTTTTCTTCGATAACCGAGTGGACTCGGTAAGCACTAAATATTCCTGTCTGGCAGACCGACTGAGCTCGGTAGGAACTGATTGCTGCGGACTATGACATAGTGTGACATCAAAGAAAATACATAATTGAGTAGCAATTTCCTTCAGACAATTATTTCCAACAATCTCCCTCTTTGGCATTGATGGCAACACAATATGTCATAGCATAAGAAATTTGAAAGAGTTAGCTCGGTTTAGATTCAAATCTCCCTCAGTCAGCAAACTTCCTGTATCCTGAAAATTCTTCCTTCTGACTATTGAAAATTTCTTGAAGAAATAGCAAAGACATAGCAAACACTCCCTCTTTGACAACATATGCCAAAGACAATTTACATATTACCGGTGAAAATTAATGTACCTCAAGTACTGATTCATATGCAATGATTCCTTTAATATGCTGCATCAACAAGTTGATTTTCAATCATGTTCTGGTTGATGCATCACTAAAACTGTATTTAGTGAGCCTCGGATAGGGGAATGACCCCTAACTTACCTCTTAGATACATAAATGCATCCTTAGGTAATGGTTTGGTAAAAATGTCTGCAATCTGTTCTTTTGTATGAATGTATTCTAATCTGATTTCCTTGTCCTGCACCAATTCTTTGACAAAGTGATATTTAATAGCAATGTGCTTGGTTTTGGAATGCATCACTGATTCTTAGAAATGTTTATTGCACTGGTATTGTCACAAAATATAACAACTGGTTCTTTGATTTCAACCTTCATACCTTCTAATAGCTATTTAAACCAAACAATATTTGAACAGTTTACTGCAGCAGCAACATATTCTGCTTCAGCTGTGGATTGAGATGTGCAATTCTGCTTTTTACTAGTCCAGGATACCAGTCTTTTTCCAAGAAAAAATGCTCCACCACTTGTACTTTTTCTGTCATCAATGTTTCCTGCCCAATCAGCATCAGTAAACACTTTCAAGTCTAGATTGCCTCCAAATTTATACCACAAACCATATTCTTTAGTTCCTTTTAAGTATCTTAAGATTCTTTTGATTACCATCATGTGATTTTCCTTAGGTTTTGCTGCGAATCTAGCTACTATACCGACTGCTAAAGCAATATCAGGTCTTGTATGTACTACATACTGCAATTTTCCAATCATAGATCGGTATAGGGTCTGATCAACTTCTTTTGAATCATCATTTTTGGTAAGTTTCAGTCCAGTACACATGGGTGTACCAACTGGTTTTGAATCTTCCATACCAAACTTCTTAAGTATCTCCTTAATGTATTTGGATTGAGTAATGTATATACCATTCTTGCTTTGCTGAATTTGAAGACCAACAAAGAATTTTATTAAACCAAACATAGACATTTCAAATTCTCTGTTCATTTGCTCTGAAAATTCTTTGCACTGATCCTCATTCCCTGTAAATATAGTATCATCCACAAATATTTCTGCCAATACAATTTTGTCATCCGGTCCTTCTTTAATATACAGATTACTGTTATCATTAGCTCTTTTGAAATTAATCTGAATCAAATAGTTATGGAGTCTTTCATACCATGCTCTAGGAGCTTGTTTTAAACCATACAATGCTTTGTGTAACCTGCAGACCATGTCCCTTTTATTTGGATCAACAAAACCTTCAGGTTGTTCAATGTAGACTTCTTCATCAAGAATTCCATTGAGAAATGCAGATTTTATATCCATCTGATATACCTTAAATCCTTTGTGTGCTGCATAAGCAAGTAGAGTTCTTACACCTTCTAATCTTGCAACAAGAGTGAAAGTTTCTCCATAATCTATACCTTCTTCTTGAGAGTAACCTTTACATACCAGTCTAGCTTTGTTTCTAGATACTTGACCATCTTCATTTAGCTTATTTCTGAATACCCATTTTGTTCCAATTACATTCTTATCTTTAGGTCTAGGTACAAGAGTCCAAGTTTTGTTCTTATGTATTTTTTCTAATTCTTCATTCATTGCTTCAATCCAACTTTCATTCTCCAATGCATCTTTGATATTTCTAGGTTCAAAATCAGTAAGCAGACATGTACCTTTTAGCTTGCTTCTTGTCATAGTACCATCTGATTTGTTTCCAATGATTTGATCTGGTGTATGATGTCTTCTGACATATTTGGCTAGTATAGGTTCCTTGCCTTTTGAATGATTCATGCTGTTCTCTTCTAGGATCTCTTCTTCAGGTTGCTCGGGCTCGGTAGATATTTGCTCGGTAACTTCAGGCTGAGACTCGGTCTGAATTTCTTCCTGTGACTCGGTTTGAACTTCTTCCTGTGACTCGGTTTGTGACTCGGTAACTGTGCTCGGCTCGGTAGGTGTAGTTTCCTTACTGATAGTTGTGTCTGCCAATGTTTCAGGTTCAATGTAAATGGATCTTCTGTAGTTCTCAGGTTCCCTTTTGCTTTCTTCCTCAGTCTTTTCTGCAAACTCATCAAATTTTACATGTATACTTTCTATGACTTTGTGAGTAGATAAGTTCAGACATTTGTATGCCTTGCTTTTGCTAGAATATCCTAGGAATATTCCTTCATCACTTTTCACATCAAATTTATTTCTTCTGGATTCTTTTAAGATATAACACTTGCTACCAAATATTTTCATGTAACTTACATTAGGTTTATAGCCATACCATAATTCATAAGGAGTTTTGAATGTGTCTTTCTTCAGTTGTACTCGGTTCAAGGTATGAACTGCAGTGCTGATAGCTTCCTTCCAGTACTTTATAGCAATGTTCTTTTCTATCATTAGAGTCCTTGCACAATCCATAATAGATCTGTTTCTTCTTTCTGCTATTCCATTCTGCTCAGGAGTTCTAGGAGCTGATACATGTCTTTTGATTCCTCTTTCAATGCAAAAGTTGTTAAAATCATGGGAGATGAATTCACCACCTCTGTCTGATCTTAAACATTTCAATCTTTTCCCTGTTTCTTTTTCTACTCTTGCTAAGTACCATTTGAACTTTTCAAATGCTTCTGATTTTTCTCTTAAATACATAACAGTCATCATTCTAGAATAATCATCAACGAAAAGAATAAAGAATTTATCTCCAGTATAGCTTTGTATTCCAATAGGTCCACATAAATTAGTATGCACAATTTCCAAAATTTCTTTAGACTGATAGTTCTTACTCTTGAAACTAGTTTTACTCATTTTGCCAATCTAACAATTCTTACATAGACCAGTGTCAGGTTTCTTCAAAGTAGGAATGCCTCTAACCTTCTTGAATTTGCTTATTTTTATCATGTTATCAAAATTCACATGACATAACCTTTTGTGCCATAGCCAACTTTCTTCTATTTGAGCAATAAAGCATGAATATTCATTGAGATCAAGATAAAATAAGTTACCTTTTGTTTGTTTGCCTGATCCAATGAGTTTTCCTTTTCCATCCAGCAGTCTTGCTTGACCATTCATGAATTCAACCTTGAAACCAGTGTTGATTAGCTGTGCTACACTTAAAAGATTATGTTTTAGTCCTTCAACCCAGTAAGCATTATCACATATGATTTCTTTGGTTAAAGAGATTCTTCCTTTTCCTTTTATACAACAAGGTTCATTGTTTCCAAATCTTACATTACCACTATCACAGTCTTCTAGATATTCAAATTTTGTCTTGTCACCAGTCATGTGGTGTGAACATCCGCTGTCTATTATCCATATATCATCTTTTCTTATATGAGAAATAAGTGCCATCTTATCTTCATCATCATCAGATTCATCTTTTATAGCAATAAAGACAATTTCTTCTTCACTATCATCAGAATCTTTAGCCATAAAACATGATTTCTTACCTTTATCCTTGTATGATTTGAAATTCTTTTTGCCATAGTACTTGTGACTTCTCTTTTCTTCTTTGACTTGCTTGTTTGGGCACCTAGCTGCAATATGTCCAATTTCTTCACATGAAAAATAGATTAAAGGAGTTTTACCTTTATATTTACCTTTCCCTCTAGAGTACTTCTTTGCAAGTAATGCTTCTACAATTTCAAGATCACTATCAGAACTTTCTTCTGATTCTTCTTCACTTTCTGACTGAACTTCTTTAATTTTCTTGTTCTTCTTTAATGAAATCTTGGCCTCAAATGCTGATTCAATATTTTTGGAACTAGGAACATAGTTATCATAGTTGTCTAATTCAAAAGCTGTCAATCTTCCAACTAAAGCATCCAAAGTTATATTGTGGTTTGTTTCACATCTTCTTTCTTGAATAGCTGATACTCTTATTGCATAGATAGGGAGTAGTGTTCTAAGTACCTTACTTATAACAGTCTCATCTGAGATTGTTCCTCCAGAAGCTCTAATTGCACTTACACTTGCTTTGATTCTTTCAACATATTTTGCAATGTTTTCATCTTCCTTCATATTCATCTTGTCAAACTGTCCTCTTAGGCTTTCTGCTTTGGCTCTTTTCACATTTGCATCACCACCATATATTTTCTTCAGTGCCACCCACATTTCATATGCAGTAGTGCAGTCTTTGATATCATCAAATTCTTCATAGCTGAGAGCAGATGCAATGTCTATCATCATAGTGTTGTGAGTCTTTTTATCTGCAATGTCTTCAACAGTTAATGTGCCATTAGGAATTGTGTATTCTTCATCAATGTATTTGCATCCTGAATCACCAATGGAGGCCAGATGAAGTCGCATGAGACCTTGCCATGCTGAAAAGTTATCTCTGTTAAGCTTTGGAATTTCCCTCTTGTAAGACATCCTGATCTTTAGCTTAGGTCCTTGAAACCCTTCCTGCAAGCACCAAAAGCTCTGATACCAATTGATGGAATATGGATGAAGTGACTGAGAGGGGGGGGGGTGAATCAGTCAACCATAAAAACACTTCACTATTAATTCTTTACAGATCCCTTAGGATATCTTAACAATGTTATCTATTTTAGCACTCGGTAAATAGATTGCAGTAACTTTGAAGATGCAGAAAGTATTAGCAATATTATCTTTAGATATTCATCAGCACATGTATATGATTGAGAAAGCAATTAAGAACACAAGAGACACAAGATTTAATGTGGAAACCCAATATGGGAAAAACCACCAATGTATCTAGATACTGATTTTCACTTTTCTGAAGTGATGCCCGGTTAGAAGCCAACCCGGTAAAAGGTTACAAAACACACTGTTAGGTGTGACCTTGTTAGAGGATTTAAAACACCTTGCAAGGAGTGGCCTGGTAAGAGGTCTTGAAAACAATTCAATGGAATTGTCACCTTGTTAGAGGATTTACAATATGGTTGTTAAACCAACTCGGTTAAGAGATTTAGAATTCACTGTTACAATGATAAGAAGGTAACAATGAAAAAGTGACCTGTATAATAATGCAACTGTCTTGCTGATTACAGATCTCTGTTCTGCATAATTCTGATCCTTTCTGATCGAATAAATCTCTGCTGCTCCTCAAGGATATCTGAACATCCTTCACAAATTCGCATATACCTTTCCTTCTTTTCTTTTGTAAATCTTCTGCTGTATTATATTTATTTTTCACATTTGACCTTTTATTTATATGATTTTGGATTTGTCAAATCGACATTATTTAGTATAACAGTTGGCTGAATTAAGCAAACTCTATTTGCAAAAATCCTTCAAGGGCCGACAGTGCTCGGTGACCATAACTTTCTATAATCTTTCGGTGACCGAGGGAACTCGGTAAACACCGACAATCCTTTACCTTTTGATAACCGACTGAACTCGGTAAACACTAACTTTTCTTTGATGACCGAGTGAACTCGGTAAATACTAACTTTTCTTCGATGACCGAGTGAACTCGGTAAACACTAACTTTTCTTCGATGACCGAGTGAACTCGGTAAACACTATCTTTTCTTCGATAACCGAGTGGACTCGGTAAGCACTAAATATTCCTGTCTGGCAGACCGACTGAGCTCGGTAGGAACTGATTGCTGCGGACTATGACATAGTGTGACATCAAAGACAATACATAATTGAGTAGCAATTTCCTTCAGACAATTATTTCCAACAATCTCCCTCTTTGGCATTGATGGCAACACAATATGTCATAGCATAAGAAATTTTAAAGAGTTAGCTCGGTTTAGATTCAAATCTCCCTCTGTCAGCAAACTTCCTGTATCCTGAAAATTCTTCCTTCTGACTATTGAAAATTTCTTGAAGAAATAGCAAAGACATAGCAAACACTCCCTCTTTGACAACATATGCCAAAGACAATTTACATATTACCGGTGAAAATTAATGTACCTCAAGTACTGATTCATATGCAATGATTCCTTTAATATGCTGCATCAACAAGTTGATTTTCAATCATGTTCTGGTTGATGCATCACTAAAACTGTATTTAGTGAGCCTTGGATAGGGGAATGACCCCTAACTTACCTCTTAGATACATAAATGCATCCTTAGGTAATGGTTTGGTAAAAATGTCTGCAATCTGTTCTTTTGTATGAATATATTCTAATCTGATTTCCTTGTCCTGCACCAATTCTTTGACAAAGTGATATTTAATAGCAATGTGCTTGGTTTTGGAATGCATCACTGATTCTTAGAAATGTTTATTGCACTGGTATTGTCACAAAATATAACAACTGGTTCTTTGATTTCAACCTTCATACCTTCTAATAGCTGTTTAAACCAAACAATATTTGAACAGTTTACTGCAGCAGCAACATATTCTGCTTCAGCTGTGGATTGAGATGTACAATTCTGCTTTTTACTAGTCCAGGATACTAGTCTTTTTCCAAGAAAAAATGCTCCACCACTTGTACTTTTTCTGTCATCAATGTTTCCTGCCCAATCAGCATCAGTAAACACTTTCAAGTCTAGATTGCCTCCAAATTTATACCACAAACCATATTCTTTAGTTCCTTTTAAGTATCTTAAGATTCTTTTGATTACCATCATGTGATTTTCCTTAGGTTTTGCTACGAATCTAGCTACTATACCGACTGCTAAAGCAATATCAGGTCTTGTATGTACTACATACTGCAATTTTCCAATCATAGATCGGTATAGGGTCTGATCAACTTCTTTTGAATCATCATTTTTGGTAAGTTTCAGTCCATTACACATGGGTGTACCAACTGGTTTTGAATCTTCCATACCAAACTTCTTAAGTATCTCCTTAATGTATTTGGATTGAGTAATGTATATACCATTCTTGCTTTGCTGAATTTGAAGACCAACAAAGAATTTTATTAAACCAAACATAGACATTTCAAATTCTCTGTTCATTTGCTCTGAAAATTCTTTGCACTGATCCTCATTCCCTGTAAATATAGTATCATCCACAAATATTTCTGCCAATACAATTTTGTCATCCGGTCCTTCTTTAATATACAGATTACTGTTATCATTAGCTCTTTTGAAATTAATCTGAATCAAATAGTTATGGAGTCTTTCATACCATGCTCTAGGAGCTTGTTTTAAACCATACAATGCTTTGTGTAACCTGCAGACCATGTCCCTTTTATTTGGATCAACAAAACCTTCAGGTTGTTCAATGTAGACTTCTTCATCAAGAATTCCATTGAGAAATGCAGATTTTATATCCATCTGATATACCTTAAATCCTTTGTGTGCTGCATAAGCAAGTAGAGTTCTTACACCTTCTAATCTTGCAACAGGAGTGAAAGTTTCTCCATAATCTATACCTTCTTCTTGAGAGTAACCTTTACATACCAGTCTAGCTTTGTTTCTAGATACTTGACCATCTTCATTTAGCTTATTTCTGAATACCCATTTTGTTCCAATTACATTCTTATCTTTAGGTCTAGGTACAAGAGTCCAAGTTTTGTTCTTATGTATTTGTTCTAATTCTTCATTCATTGCTTCAATCCAACTTTCATTCTCCAATGCATCTTTGATATTTCTAGGTTCAAAATCAGTAAGCAGACATGTACCTTTTAGCTTGCTTCTTGTCATAGTACCATCTGATTTGTTTCCAATGATTTGATCTGGTGTATGATGTCTTCTGACATATTTGGCTAGTATAGGTTCCTTGCCTTTTGAATGATTCATGCTGTTGTCTTCTAGGATCTCTTCTTCAGGTTGCTCGGGCTCGGTAGATATTTGCTCGGTAACTTCAGGCTGAGACTCGGTCTGAATTTCTTCCTGTGACTCGGTTTGAACTTCTTCCTGTGACTCGGTTTGTGACTCGGTAACTGTGCTCGGCTCGGTAGGTGTAGTTTCCTTACTGATAGTTGTGTCTGCCAATGTTTCAGGTTCAATGTAAATGGATCTTCTGTAGTTCTCAGGTTCCCTTTTGCTTTCTTCCTCAGTCTTTTCTGCAAACTCATCAAATTTTACATGTATACTTTCTATGACTTTGTGAGTAGATAAGTTCAGACATTTGTATGCCTTGCTTTTGATAGAATATCCTAGGAATATTCCTTCATCACTTTTCACATCAAATTTATTTCTTCTGGATTCTTTTAAGATATAACACTTGCTACCAAATATTTTCATGTAACTTACATTAGGTTTATAGCCATACCATAATTCATAAGGAGTTTTGAATGTGTCTTTCTTCAGTTGTACTCGGTTCAAGGTATGAACTGCAGTGCTGATAGCTTCCTTCCAGTACTTTATAGCAATGTTCTTTTCTATCATTAGAGTCCTTGCACAATCCATAATAGATCTGTTTCTTCTTTCTGCTATTCCATTCTGCTCAGGAGTTCTAGGAGCTGATACATGTCTTTTGATTCCTCTTTCAATGCAAAAGTTGTTAAAATCATGGGAGATGAATTCACCACCTCTGTCTGATCTTAAACATTTCAATCTTTTCCCTGTTTCTTTTTCTACTCTTGCTAAGTACCATTTGAACTTTTCAAATGCTTCTGATTTTTCTCTTAAATACATAACAGTCATCATTCTAGAATAATCATCAACGAAAAGAATAAAGAATTTATCTCCAGTATAGCTTTGTATTCCAATAGGTCCACATAAATCAGTATGCACAATTTCCAAAATTTCTTTAGACTGATAGTTCTTACTCTTGAAACTAGTTTTACTCATTTTGCCAATCTAACAATTCTTACATAGACCAGTGTCAGGTTTCTTCAAAGTAGGAATGCCTCTAACCTTCTTGAATTTGCTTATTTTTATCATGTTATCAAAATTCACATGACATAACCTTTTGTGCCATAGCCAACTTTCTTCTATTTGAGCAATAAAGCATGAATATTCATTGAGATCAAGATAAAATAAGTTACCTTTTGTTTGTTTGCCTGATCCAATGAGTTTTCCTTTTCCATCCAGCAGTCTTGCTTGACCATTCATGAATTCAACCTTGAAACCAGTGTTGATTAGCTGTGCTACACTTAAAAGATTATGTTTTAGTCCTTCAACCCAGTAAGCATTATCACATATGAGTTCTTTGGTTAAAGAGATTCTTCCTTTTCCTTTTATACAACAAGGTTCATTGTTTCCAAATCTTACATTACCACTATCACAGTCTTCTAGATATTCAAATTTTGTCTTGTCACCAGTCATGTGGTGTGAACATCCGCTGTCTATTATCCATATATCATCTTTGCTTATATGAGAAATAAGTGCCATCTTATCTTCATCATCATCAGATTCATCTTTTATAGCAATAAAGACAATTTCTTCTTCACTATCATCAGAATCTTTAGCCATAAAACATGATTTCTTACCTTTATCCTTGTATGATTTGAAATTCTTTTTGCCATAGTACTTGTGACTTCTCTTTTCTTCTTTGACTTGCTTGTTTGGGCACCTAGCTGCAATATGTCCAATTTCTTCACATGAAAAATAGATTAAAGGAGTTTTACCTTTATATTTACCTTTCCCTCTAGAGTACTTCTTTGCAAGTAATGCTTCTACAATTTCAAGATCACTATCAGAACTTTCTTCTGATTCTTCTTCACTTTCTGACTGAACTTCTTTAATTTTCTTGTTCTTCTTTAATGAAATCTTGGCCTCAAATGCTGATTCAATATTTTTGGAACTAGGAACATAGTTATCATAGTTGTCTAATTCAAAAGCTGTCAATCTTCCAACTAAAGCATCCAAAGTTATATTGTGGTTTGTTTCACATCTTCTTTCTTGAATAGCTGATACTCTTATTGCATAGATAGGGAGTAGTGTTCTGAGTACCTTACTTATAACAGTCTCATCTGAGATTGTTCCTCCAGAAGCTCTAATTGCACTTACACTTGCTTTGATTCTTTCGACATATTTTGCAATGTTTTCATCTTCCTTCATATTCATCTTGTCAAACTGTCCTCTTAGGCTTTCTGCTTTGGCTATTTTCACATTTGCATCACCACCATATATTTTCTTCAGTGCCACCCACATTTCATATGCAGTAGTGCAGTCTTTGATATCATCAAATTCTTCATAGCTGAGAGCAGATGCAATGTCTATCATCATAGTGTTGTGAGTCTTTTTATCTGCAATGTCTTCAACAGTTAATGTGCCATTAGGAATTTTGTATTCTTCATCAATGTATTTGCATCCTGAATCACCAATGGAAGCCAGATGAAGTCGCATGAGACCTTGCCATGCTGAAAAGTTATCTCTGTTAAGCTTTGGAATTTCCCTCTTGTAAGACATCCTGATCTTTAGCTTAGGTCCTTGAAACCCTTCCTGCAAGCACCAAAAGCTCTGATACCAATTGATGGAATATGGATGAAGTGACTGAGAGGGGGGGGTGAATCAGTCAACCATAAAAACACTTCACTATTAATTCTTTATAGATCCCTTAGGATATCTTAAAAATGTTATCTGTTTTAGCACTCGGTAAATAGATTGCAGTAACTTTGAAGATGCAGAAAGTATTAGCAATATTATCTTTAGATATTCATCAACACATGTATATGATTGAGAAAGCAATTAAGAACACAAGAGACACAAGATTTAACGTGGAAACCCAATATGGGAAAAACCACCAATGTATCTAGATACTGATTTTCACTTTTCTGAAGTGATGCCCGGTTAGAAGCCAACCCGGTAAAAGGTTACAAAACACACTGTTAGGTGTGACCTTGTTAGAGGATTTAAAACACCCTGCAAGGAGTGGCCTGGTAAGAGGTCTTGAAAACAATTCAATGGAATTGTCACCTTGTTAGAGGATTTACAATATGGTTGTTAAACCAACTCGGTTAAGAGATTTAGAATTCACTGTTACAATGATAAGAAGGTAACAATGAAAAAGTGACCTGTATAATAATGCAACTGTCTTGCTGATTACAGATCTCTGTTCTGCATAATTCTGATCCTTTCTGATCGAATAAATCTCTGCTGCTCCTCAAGGATATCTGAACATCCTTCACAAATTCGCATATACCTTTCCTTCGTTTCTTCTGTAAATCTTCTGCTGTATTATATTTATTTTTCACATTTGACCTTTTATTTATATGATTTTGGATTTATCAAATCGACATTATTTAGTATAACAGTTGGCTGAATTAAGCAAACTCTATTTGCAAAAATCCTTCAAGGGCCGATAGTGCTCGGTGACCATAACTTTCTATAATCTTTCGGTGACCGAGGGAACTCGGTAAACACTGACAATCCTTTACCTTTTGATAACCGACTGAACTCGGTAAACACTAACTTTTCTTTGATGACCGAGTGAACTCGGTAAATACTAACTTTTCTTCGATGACCGAGTGAACTCGGTAAACACTAACTTTTCTTCGATGACCGAGTGAACTCGGTAAACACTATCTTTTCTTCGATAACCGAGTGGACTGGGTAAGCACTAAATATTCCTGTCTGGCAGACCGACTGAGCTCGGTAGGAACTTATTGCTGCGGACTATGACATAGTGTGACATCAAAGACAATACATAATTGAGTAGCAATTTCCTTCAGACAATTATTTCCAACACAAACAACATTGTTGAGTATGAAGATTTAACAAATAGACTTAAGATGGCCATCAAATGGAGAATCATAGAGTTACACATCTATGGGGATTCACAGCTGATAATCAACCAAGTCAATGATGAATATCAAACAAAAGATGAGAAATTGGTACCTTACAAGAAAATGGTTGATTCCTTGAAATGATACTTCACATTTGTCACATTTTAGCAAATCCCTAGAGCAAAAAACAAAGCAGTTGATGCTATGGCTACACTTTCTTCACTCCTTCAATTAGAGCAACATGAATCCAAATTTGAATTCCTGGTGGAAGAGTTGCATCACCCTATCTATGACTCCCAAGAAATTCATGTCACATGTACCCTTGTTGGTCATGAGTCATCTTGTTATGGTGCCATTTACTCATACCTTCATGATGGTTTTATTCCTGAAACCTTTAATTGATTTGAACACAGAAACTATACTCGAAATGCCTCTCATCATACCCTTATCTCTAGTGATTTGTATAGGAAGGGTCTAGATGGAACACTTATTAGATGCTTATAAAAGGAAGAATCTAACCAAGGTTAGTTGACATTCATGAGGGCATGTGGGGGACATTCCAATGGTCTTACCATGGCCCAAAGGTTGCTTAGGGTGGGGTACTATTGGCCTACGATGCAGATTGATGCAGTAGCTTTTGAAAAGTCATGTGAAAATTTTCAAAAACATGTTAACCTAATACATGCTCTAGGTAGAGAGATCATTCCTTCTATATCTCATTGGCCATTTCAACACTAGGCCTTTGATCTTGTTGGGAAGATTCATCCCAACTCATCAAGTGGACACAAGTTTATTATCACTACTACTAATTACTTTACTAAATGGGTAGAAGTTGTCCCACTTTCTGTTTCCTTGAGCAAGATAGTCTCTCTATTCATTATGAACCATATCATCTGTCGATATGGAGTGCCTTTTGAGATTATCACTAACAATGGAGGTCAGTTAAAAAATAAAGACCTTAAACAACTTTGCATAAAATTCAAGATTAAACAACATTGGTCCTCCATTTACTTCCCGCAAGGAAATGGTCAAGCAGAGGCATCAAACAAAACCATCCTTAAGATCCTACATAGAACAGTTTGTAAGAATGGTAGAGATTGGCATTTATAGATAAATCTATCTTTGTGGGCTTATAGAATGAGTATTCATACTCCTACTTGGGCTACTCCTTTTTCCCTTACATATGGTGTTGAAGCAATGTTACCTTTAGAGGTTGAGATTCCTTCACTTAGATTTTCCCTCAAAGGTCTAGTTATAGATGAAGACTACCGCACCACGAGACTTCAGGAGTTAGAACTTATAGATGAGAAATGTCAAGCATCATTTGACCATATGCGGATTTATCAAAAGTGCATGTCCAAAGCCTTCAACAAAAAGGTTCACCCTAGAGAATTCCAAGTGGGAGATCTTGTCCTACATGAAAATCCTAAAAATGAACAGCATAGAGATCAAAAGGGAAAATTTGAACCTAATTGGCTTGAACCTTACATCATTACAACAACTTTTGGGACATGTGCTTATTTATTATCTACTGTAGAGGGAGAGTAGCTCCCTAGTCCTATCAATGTCTTGCACCTAAAGAAGTTCTATCCATGATACTCATTCTGTTTGGGGGCATCCTTTATACATACTTATTGATCCTAAAAAAATCCTAAAAATGGTATATTGTCAAAAATTCTAAAAATTAAAAAATGTCTTGAAAAAATGATCATCTTAGTGAAAACCTAGCAATAGGTGCTTTGATATATCTCAAAAAAATTATATATTCCAAAAATACAAAAAAATCAAAAATTTCAAAATTTTAAAAAAAATAGAAAAAGTGCCTTGGTGAAAACTTGGAAACAAGCACCTTAGTAGCAAAAATACAAAAAAATTATTATAAAAGTCCTAAAATTTTTATGTTTTTTTTTTTTTTAAATTGTAATAAAAATTCAAGTGGTGAAAACTTGGAATCAGACACTACTGGAGGCCTTTGCACCCTTGTTTCTTAGCATGTGTCCTTGACACTTAGCCTTTCTCCATCATTCCTTGTCCTTGTTGCCTTGGTTTGGAATTGGTCTTTGTCCTTATATAGGGGGCATAACTGTGTTAGCTTTGGTCTCTTGGATGCGTTAGTCTTTAGGACGCCTCACAAATGGTGTTTTTCAACACCTCCCCAACTATGTTTTTCAACACAACCCCTGACATCGAGTGTTTTTCAACACTTCTTGGCTTGGTCTTGCCCAGTTTTGTCATGTGATCTTACCTGCTTGCAAGCATTCAATCCTTATCCTCAAAACTCAGTATCAGTTAACACACTTAAATTTTTAAACACAACACTTAATGCTTGAGCTATGTCATGATCTTTTCTTTGTGTACTGACTGTTATTGATTTTTGTTGATTGTCCTTGTATAATAGGTCTCTTTAGGATGTATAGCTAGAGGACTTGGGGCATGGGGCATGCTTTTATTTTCTTTCTTCTTGTGGGTGTGGTCTTGAAACTCTATAGTGTCTCTTGTTGTCCCCTTGAAACACTTAGGAGATTTGAGGCATCATCCTTGACTGGTTTTGCACAACCATTCTTATGGTCATCTCGACATTTATGCCTTGATGCAAGTGTGGTTTTGCTACATTAAATTGGGTAAGCTAACATCGAAGTCATCTTGACCTTTATGTCTTTGATGCTTATGTTATAATCTTTCCACATTCCAATCCAATATAAATTACATTCATATCTTAATAGTTGTGTTTTTTACTAGTGATGATTGCGTGATTTTCTGATGTCCATTAATAATGGCCCAATGATGAAAATAAGTTCCTTAACATTCTTTAATGAATGATGAACACAAAATCCTATGTTACATTTTCTCTATTGCAAGTACACCTTTGCATTTTCATGTAGCTTGTATTGTTAGACTTCATGTTAATTTGCATTTTTAGGCTGCATTATGAGTTTGAGAGGGTTTTCCTTCATCTTTCTTTTAAATTTTTAATCAACTATGGTCACATTTTGATCTTCATTTCATTATCTTCTTTCGTGATCTCAATCAAAATTTTCTTATATCTTAAACAGTTGATTGATTTTGAGGCATTCTCTTTCTTGAGGCAAATTCTCTTTCTTCTCTCCTTTTCTTTTCACCTCTTCCAAACTTATATCTTCCATTCTCTTTCACCCCACTTCTTTTCTTCTTATTCAACCTTGGGGCATAATCTTTCATGCTTGATGGTTTGCCCTGGTTCTGTGATTCTTATTTCTTTCATCTTACATCAAGAACCTTATCTTTAGTTCAATTTGATCAAATTTATCAATTTATTGTTTCTCCTCTATCTCATTTTGATTTCGATCATGAGGGGGCAATACCTATCAAACTTCAATCCTTGATTCAGCTTTATCAAATCTATCAATTGCTTCGCTTGGGGCAACCTTGCTTAAGACTTGACAATTACCTATTTACAGGGGTGTTGGCCTTGTCTTTTTCAATCAACTTATCTTTGTCCTAATGTGTTCCCATCTGTTGATCACATGTCTGGGTTATTTTCTGATCCCAAATCGATCTCACATTTTAACTTCATTCTTTGACTACATGTATTCCCATAAAGATCACACATTACCCAAAGAGGGGCAAATGTATGCACCCTAAAATGGCCGCCTAGACTTTGGGCCCACATTCATCAATTTCTTCAATCAATGCTTTGCAATATTTTTAATTTATCAATTTCCTTGATCAAATTGTAATTAATTCAAATATCTCAATGTTTCATAAGGTTTGATCATTTCATCCTAAGTTTTATTTAACTAAGAGAACATGCTCCATTTTAATTAAATAAAAAAATCTTTTAATTAAATAATAAAATCACTTTATCCTAAGCCACATTTAATTAAAAGAACAAATCTCTTTTAAATAAATAAAAAATCTTTTAATTAAATAATGGAAACCACTTTGCTAAAAATAATAAATAAATAATAAAATAAAAAGAAAAAGAAAAAGACTTTTTGTCTACACATTGAATGCACACTTTCCAAGATGAGTGGAATTTCCTTTTGCCTCTTAATCTCTTCCACACATCTTTTTGCCTCTTAACCATGTCCATTGATTTTGCCTCTTGAGAATCTTGAGAACATGGATCAACCAAGATTTAATCTCCACCATTGCTCATTTCTTTTTTCCTCTTAATCTTGACCATCCAAGATTTTTTATAAGGAGCCTTCTCTTTCTCATTTTCAGATAAAAGATTTTAAGTACTCTTATGTTGCAGATTTGGAGAGCGATTTTGAGCACTTGAGCTTGAACTTTACAACTTCTCTTTTCTTGTCTTCTTCTCTCATGCATTCATGGAAATCCATTTAGATTACTCTTGCACTTGCATATTAGATTAGATTCATATTTTCTTTTGTAGAATAATCTTGCATAAGCCTTTCCTTTCATAGATTAGTTTTCTTTCATGCATTGTTATCATATAGAATAGCTTCCATTTTCATTTGCATGCATACTTGATGATCATGGAGACTAGCATTCTTGATTTTCCTCTTTGAATCTCTTATTTTATGGTGTACTTGCATGGGCACAAACTAGGTCTAAACTAAGCGCCTTCATCATAAACCTTTGCACTCGATGAATAGAGAGCTATGGGTCACCATGTGAGACCTCATTCTTGAGAAATCTTGGATATAATGACTCATAGAAGTGTGTCAAAATTTTAGCACACACCTGACATTTAAAAAAACCATGGGCTTATTACTGCACTTCTTGAGCATTTTCATTCTGAGATGCAGACCTTTCACCTCCTGATAGGGGAGCTTACTGTTACTCCAGAGGACATGTATAGTATACTATGGATTCCATTTCATGGCCCTTGCCCAAACTACATTAGTTTGAGTAATACAGGTTTAGTTTCTTTTAGATCATTGTTCGGTGTTGATGAGCAGATCACCTAGTAGATCTCATGGGAGGCACTAGTGCAATGGTATGGACAGACACATGGATTTGAGTGCACTATAGGTGGGATGATCAGAGGGATCATCATGTCAAATCGACAGTAGTGTGGTCTTCTGATGGGTTGGGCCCCTATGGTACAACGATTGATGGCTGGTCTCATTGAGCTTGGTTACAATCAGTGTCTTCTAGCACATATGTTTTTAGAGATGCATGAGATCATCTACCATGAGGTGAAATCATTTCCATCAGGAGTCCTTGTACTACAAATCTGGGACTGGGAGCATATCTCCATCTGTAGGCTGATATGTGGAGATAAGCGTCAGCCACATGAGCCAATGATATACAGATATTCAAGCTACATCACACAGGTTAGGATGGGTTGTACTAAGTACTGGAGGTGTCTGCTCAATGATATGATTGTTTTTACCTAGCAGTCATATTTATAGGTAGAGGTGTGGCCCGCCTCTCATGTTTAGTTCAGATACTTCTTCCAGAGTCAAATTTTGATTGGCCGGTCTTCCACTATTTTAGAGATTTTTCTGATCACTAGAGTATAGAGACAGTACAACATCATTCAGGATGTCTCTCAGGACTTTACTTCATATTGTGTGTGTGAAAATTGTACATGATCTATAGACACAACACTCAATAAAACATTAGAGGTTAGCTAAAATCAAAATCCTGCAAAATTGAAATCTATCTAACCAAGCGATTTACTGCCTTCTAGTAGGTGCGAGATTAATGTTCTCAGATTGTAATCGAGATCAGTGACCTGGACGACACCTAGATGAAGGATTTGAATGCAAAAGATGGATATGAAATTGAATGCAATTAATCTATATTTTTGATATTTTCTATGCAATAAGAATGATAAATTGATATGCTATGGATACTAAATGATCTAACAATGAAGATTCTAACAATGATATGAAAACTATGAAATTCTATGCTAAGATATAAAAGCTATGCAATTGAAATTGATCTCACAACGCTTTGAATTCGCAAGTTGATTCCTCAGCCTCCAATTCTCCAGCGTGATTGTGCAAAATATGAGATGAGATATGAAGAGCTGAAGCCTTTAATTTATAGAAATCCAGGGCTTTGGAGGTGCATGGATAAAAGCCATAAATCACTCAAATTAACTCATCTTGATTTTTGAGTTATCTGATCATGAAAGATAGTTAATTCTCAAAATCATGCAAAAATAGCTTTTTAACTCAAATTAGAGTTTAGATCAGCTTTTTGAACTCCAAAAGGATGTTGAGTTCCAAAAAGTTAATAACTTGCATTGATTTTCTGATTTGGAGTTTAACTATTTCTTTTGAATATGCATAATAATTAAGAATTAAATAAATAAATAAAGTGATTTATCCTCAACTCAACTGATTTTTGAAAATAAATAATTAATTTATGGGTTAATCAATGATTTAATCAAACTTTTATTAAAAACTATATTATTAAATAATGACAACATGCTTTAATTAATTAAATAAGAATTTAATCAATTAAAGATAGGAATTTTGATCTATTGTCAAAATTAAATAATACAATTAATAATAGATAGAATTAAATTTAATTAAACAATTAAGTGGCAAATATTAAATCTAATTAATTAAATATGAAAATATTCAATTAATCAAACTTTAGGATAAATGTGATTTATTGCCAAATAATTATAAAATTTAATTTAATTAAGATAATTAAGAATATTACTAGGAATATTCCCCGATGCAGAATTTAAGATAATCAATTATGTTTCGATGATGTTTAGATGTGCCTTAGGTTGGGACTTTGATGTCGATTTTGTTCGATTTGTTGATGTAGGAGGTTAATGAACTTATAGCCCATTTTTGGGGTATTACATTTTGTCCCTCTTTGAATTACTATGCGAAGCGCAGTGGTTCAAAGATAGTCTGTGTTTGATAAAGATATGAGACTGATTCAAAAGATAAACCGATCTCAAGATAGAAACTGATTGAAAGATATTGGGATAGGAGTTGATTGATATTTAATTTGATATGAGGATAATAGGTCCTGAATGACCAAAGATAATGTTCACTATAGCAGCGATGAACCTATGATTGTGAAAAAGTGTCCAAAACGCCTGATTCTGAACCTTAGGATTGATAAGAAGTGAGTGACCTGTTCTAGACTCGATTGTCTTAACAGAACTAGCAAGTATCACATCCAAACCCTTCAGTTGTCGAAGAACCAAGGAAAGAACACTATGATCTGATGGTTGCAAAAACTGATACAGTTTACAAGATTAGGAGAATACCAGATTGATATGGATCTTGATGAATCTGATATGCCCCAAGTGATGATAGATTTGCCCCAAGCGATGAGGACTTTTGATGAATCAGCGACTAGACATGATTGTTGTCTTGATCACTGATGAAAGATATTGATAGACTTTGATTTACAGACTTTGAATGATGTGCAATACCATGCCCCCTTCAGGATTAAAATTGAAATCTGACAAGAAAAGTCAGCGTTGATAGTTTAGAAGCATGTTAATTGATTTGAGAAGTGGTTATACACATCCGAGAATGCATTCTACATCGTTTGGAGGTCCTGGAGACCAAGGTTGACTAGGTTTGACCATGAGTTGACCATGGTTGACCAAGTTGAAATTTTGATAGTTTGATGTAAGATCATCAATTAAGTTAAATTCTAGATTTCTGTGAAGATTGAAGGTTGATTATGCAAGCAGTTAATAATATGAATGATCTCAGATTTGAATTTTGATCCCGAAAAAAGATTCTACTTGCTATTTCATTGCAGGAACCTTCGTGTGAGATTCAGCTCTTGTTAGATTTGAAGATGTGATTTGAAGAATCATTTAAGCATTGAAGTTCATTTAATCATTGTGAGATCATGCAAACATGCAAAATGCAATGAGACATGCAAGATGAAATGCAACCTAAGACCTAGGACCTAGTCATTGATCATATGTCGATTTGTTATCATCATTGAACTTTTTGGTAACTGGATAAATCAATACAATGCCCACTAGCTATGAAACCATAGACATATGAATATCAATTTGTATGTGCAAGAATCAATACAACACCCACTGGTCAACAACCATGGATATATGAATATTGATTTTGTGTTCGGAATGTCAGAGTAGATATAAGCACCAAGGCACAAACGCCAGGATGACCTGAATATCATGTCCATTTTGATATAGTAATTTGTATAAGCATAAAAACATAAATGTCGTGATGACCTGAATATGCCTTGCATTGCAAACACATCAAACAGTCAAGAGATCATTCTAAATCCAATGTGAATTACCCGTAGTGACCCTTTATCGTTCACATCCTTAGGCAAGATTGTGTTCCACAGTAGGAGAAAGAACTTACTCAAAAAGACAATAGTTAGATCAAACTTCCTTGAATTTTTTGAGTATCAATGGTCGAGGTACGCATGGCCATCCAATTCGAGATAGAGGCTCTTATAGTCGGACACCATTTCAATCCAGAATTTCCAAAGTTATAAGATTTCACATACAAGCAGAAAACCAAGAAAAGATTATGCCCCCAGTCATCACCCTCTAAATCCTGTAAAGGACATCATCGAAGAGCTCGAAGGGACACAATATGCAAAAATCTCAATGCGGATTAGTAAGCATACAAGGAGATAAAAGCATGAAAAGCACAGATTGTTTTTAGTTGAGTTTTGATGCTTGATTGCATTGTTGTAGATGCAAAATCCTTTATGGAGACAAGACTGACTGACTGACTCACATGAAGCTTCAAAGGACTCTGACTGGAGAGGACACGTCTAAGATACATTGGAGACTATAAGATATGACATTGAGTGCCCCCAAGTTTGAACATTGATAGGATACAGACGCGCAAGCTGATTGGTGTACAGAATGACTTATTAAAAACTAGAAATGTTGAAACAAACCAAGAGATATGTACAAACTAAAACAAGACTGAAAGCTGGGAAAGACCAAGATTGTGCTGATAGATGGAGCATTTTGAACAAGTGGCACCCATTTGCCGGGTTTTCACCATCTTGGTAGAGATTCTATTTTTGCTACCAAGGTGCCTGTTTCCAGGTTTTCACCAAGGCACTTTTCTTTTTTTCTTTTTTTTTCTATTTTTCATTTTTCAATTTTTTTGTACTTTTGATATTTTTTTGATTTTTTTCATGAATCATCAAGGCGCCTATTGCTAGGTTTTCACCAAGATGTTCATTTTTTTAGGACTTTTTCCAATTTTAAGGATTTTTTCAGGACATTTACCAAGCACTGAATGCCTTAGGCATAGAATTTCTTCAGATGGAGAACGTTGATTGGTTCTCAGAGCTGTTCTCCTTCAGTCGTTGAGAGTTGATAGGCACTAGAGCCAAAAGTAGCAGTGATGACAAAGGGACCCAGCCAATTGGGTTCAAACGTCCCCTTGCGTTCGCGATGGGATTGATTTTTAGGATTTTCTCTCAACACTAGATCACCAACCTGAAATTCTCTATGTCTGACTTTCTTGTTGTAGCCTCTAGACATTCTTTTCTGATACACTCTGAGATGATCATACGTTGCTTGCCTGCGCTCATCTAGTAATTCAAGTTCTTGTAACCTAGACACTCTGTAGTCTTCATCAGTGACAAGTCCATGCATTCTGATTCTAAGTGATGGGATTTCAACCTCAATAGGTAGTACCGCTTCATACCCATAAAATAAAATGAAAGGTGTAGCCCCTGTAGGTGTTATGATACTAGTTCTATAGGCCTAGAGAGCTGGATTGATCATGAGATGCCAGTCTCTTCCTATTTTATTCATTGTTCTGTGCAAGATTTTCAAGAGATTTTTGTTTGAAGCTTCAGCTTGTCCATTCCCTTGAGGATAGTAGATAAAAGACCAATGTTGTGTAATCTTGAATTTAGCACATAAGTCATCTAGATCCTTGTTTTTGAATTGTCCCCCGTTATCTGTGATTATAGAGTGAGGGATCCCATATCTGCAAATGATGTAGTTCAGGATGAACATAGAGATCTGTTTCCCTATTACTTGTGTTAGAGGAACTGCTTCTACCCATTTTGTAAAATAATCTGTGGCTGTGATTATATGGGTATGTCCATTAGAAGAGTGCAAATGGATAGCACCTATGAGATCAAATGCCCATTGTTGAAAAGGCCATTGTGTAGTAAAGGGAATCAGATCTCTCCCTGGAGCATGAATCAAGTTGCCATGTACTTGACACTGTTGACAATTTTTAGCAAATTTAATAGCTTCTTTTTCCATTTCAGGCCAATAGTACCTAGCCCTAATAAGTTTTCGAGCTAACATTAAACCGTTCGAGTGTGACCCATATATACCCTCATGGACTTCCTCTAATGCACGTTGAGACTCTCCTCATTCTAAACATCTAAGCAGTGTACCATCTAGACCTCATTTGTACAGATCATTACCAATGATGACATATCGGGATGCGGATCAGATAAGGTTTCATTTCTTAAAACGGTTAAAGGACTCAGGGATGATTTGGTCATGGAGATAGGAGAATAGATTTTTGTAGCGAGATGAGTCATAACCTACAACAGTGCAGATCATGCGGGTTTCAAGGGAGTCATATGCAGGATAGGATAGGGCTTCCACCAGGAACTCGTAGCGCAGTTCATGTTCGAGCTACTGTAAAAGAGTAGATAATGTCGCCATTACATCGGCAGCCTTATTCTCCATTCTGGGTATTTGCTCAAATGTGATAAAGATAGAGTATTTCTTTAAATCATCTACCATTCTCTTGTAAGGAATGAGCTTTTCATCTTTGGTTTGTTACACATCATTGACCTAGTGGATGACCAATTGTGAGTCTCCATGGATGTGCATCTCTGTAACTCTCCACTGTATTGCCATTTTCATACCATTGAGAAGTGCCTCATATTCAGCAATATTGTTTGTGCAAGGAAACTTTAATCTGAATGCTTTGGGTATCGAGTATCCTTGAGGAGTGATGAACAATATGCCTGCTCCCGATCCATTCTGTGTGTAGGAGCCATCAAAGAATAACCGCCATGTTCTAGAAGAGAGATGCATGATAGAAGAATCGGGAAATTCCATTTGCATGGGTGTATCATCAAATAGTGGTGCTTCAGCTAATTGATTAGCAATGACCTGTCCTTTGATAGCTTTTCTTTCAACATATTCAATGTCAAATTCGCTCAAGAGCATGACCCATTTAGCTAGTCTACCTGTGAGGGCAGCCTTGCTTAGGAGATATTTTAGTGGATCAATTTTAGCTACCAAATGAGTGGTATGAGCTAACATGTAGTGTCTCAATTTCTGTGATGCAAAGATCACAGCTAGACATGCCTTCTCTATCATTGATTAGTTCTTCTCATAGGCCACTAAAGTTCGGCTGATATAGTAGATGGCTCTTTCTTTCTTGTTCTCATCATGCTGTGCTAGCAATGCCCCCAGTGATGTATCTGTTGCGGAGACATATAATATTAATGGCTTCCCATGAATAGGAGGCATCAATATAGGTGGATTTTATAGATACTTCTTGATATGTTTAAAGTTGTTCTCGCATTCTTCATTCCATGCAAAGGTCACACCTTTATGTAATGTTTTTGTAAAAGGCTGTGAGATGTCCGCTAGCTGTGATATGAATCTTTTGATAGATTGAACTCTACCTTGCAACGTCCTCATTTGACTGATATTTGTGGGAGGTTGCATCTCTATTATAGCCTTGACCTTAGCTAGATCAACTTCAATGCCTTTCTTGGAGATGATGTATCCTAGGAGCTTTCCAGAAGTGACTCCAAAAGCACACTTTTTAGGATTTAGTCGAAGACTAAATTTTTCCATTCTGTCGAGGATCATGCTCAAGTCTGTTAGATGTTTAGTTCTAATCATGGATTTTGCCAAGGTATCATCTACGTAATCCTCCATTGTTCTATGCATCATATCATGAAAAATAGATGTCATTGCTCTTTGATATGTAGCTCCAGCATTTTTGAGTCCGAATGGCATAACATTCCAACAGAAAGTTCCCCACGCACATGTGAAAGCTATTTTCTCTTGATCTGCTAGAGCAATTTTGATTTGGTTGTATCCAGAAAAGCCATCCATTAAGGAATACATTTCATAGCTTGCAGTCATGTCCACTATCATATCAATGTTAGGTAGTGGAAAGTCATCCTTAGGGCATGCTCTGTTCACATCTCTAAAGTCTGTGCACACTCTGATTGAACCATCTGGTTTGGAAATAGGTACAATGTTGGAAATCCACTCAGCATAGTCTATGACACGGATGAATCCACCTTTTAGTAGTTTTTCTAGTTCTACTTTGACTAAGAGTGCAACATGAGGATGCATCTTTCTCAATTTTTGTTTGATTGGTTTTACTCCGGGAGCAATGGATAGATGGTGCATAATGAGATTGGGATCCAATCCTGGCATATCTGAATATTTCCATGCAAAGTTGATCTTTTTCGCTGATAAGAAGGTAGTGAAGTTCTTTTTCTCTTCATCTGATAGATATTGTGCTACATGTACCAATTGTGGTTCCTCTGTTGTACCCAAATTGATGGATTGAGTTGGCTCAATCAGAACTGGAGATCTATCCTATAAATGACTTGGAAGGACATCAAATATCTCATCCTTAGGCACCTCAGAGAGGTTTTCACCTTCAGATACATCTTTTCTTTTTACTTTTGTCAGTTCTGAGACTGCCACAAAGTGGTTTTCACCCTCAGAACTCTTTTTCTTTTTCTTTTTACTCTTGTTTTTCTGACTAAGATATTTGATGTCTGACTCGGTCATGCTAACGCTCAGTTCACTGATGGAAGTACTCATAGGCTCAACTGCATTGAGGTAGCAGGCAAGGGCATAGTCATTTGGGAAGGTATACATACCATGGTTTGGGTTTGTGGAAGTTTGGTCGATAAGATCAGGGCGTTGGATAGTCAAAGCGAGAAAGGCTTGGGATATGGTGTTCATGGATGTGGATATGTCATCATTGGTCCTAACCCGATGCTCAAGTTCAAAGGTGATATTACAGCTCAAAATGTTCAATTCATGAATAGGCTCAACATCATCATGGGAGTCCTCTTCAGCCATAGGTGGATCAGACACGTTAAGTTCATTGTTTTGCTCTAGACCTACATCGGGTTGAGATACATATTGGTGAATAACATCTATACATTTCTCCGTTATAAGCTCATCTTCTTCTGGAATGGCACCCCATTCATAGTCATTTGACTCAGCTTCTGATTCAGGATCTCTAGGAAATCTTAAAAAATGTGTGAAATCAGGATGAATACCCCAAGAAGGATTACCCTCAGTCTCTGACTTGAATTCATATTCATGGGAATCAGTGTCAGAATAACTACCCCCTTCTTCTTGATCAGTTTGATCGCCTTCGAGATTAGCTAGTTCTTGTGGTGCAACCATCTCTTGCGCTACAGTAGGTTCTTGTGTTTCTACTACATTAATTCTTTTGATAGGATCATCTGTATCATCAAGAAGATCTTTGATCTCTTTAGGCAATTTTTCATAGGGGATAAGCTCAGAGCTATCTGAATCATCATCAGAGGGTTCTATTTCTTCTTTCTTAAGAAGGGGTTCTCCTGGTGTAATTTGTTCTATGACATGAGAACAACCACCTTTGAGATGATAGGGTTTCTTCTTAAACCCTATGCCACCAGTATCTTTTTTGTCTCTACCAATATGTGAAATGGGTGTCACAAGACCCTTTCCCCTGATTCCTAGAGGTCCTTGACCGGAATATCCCATCTTGGCTATCAATTTGTTTCCTGAACCATATGAATTAGAAGGGATTGTAGGTGCTATAGATTCACTAGGTTGAACAATTTTAGATTCAGAATCCTCTTTATATAGCCATGCAAGTACAGCTTCATCTTCTTCAAATTCTTGTTTGGATACTTGCTCGGCCACAAAATTTCTTTTGTATGCTTCCATAGGTTCTTTAGGTTCTGATTTAGATTGCTTCAAAGATTGTCCATATGACTTGGGTGAGATAGGGAGAGATGTCAGAGACAAGACTGGCTCTATATTGTATTCTCCCATCCCATTTTCTTTGATATTGATCTCTTTAGCAATGTCGTCCATCTTAGATGTGGAAGCAACATTTAGCTGCTTGATGGAAGATTCTCTATTATTGGGAACAAGCTTATCGGCACTTTCCTTCAATGTATTGCAAGTTGTACTCAGATCTGCTGGGATAGTAACCTCCACTCCTTCATAGGGAAATTTCAAGCATTGATGGTACGTAGAAGGAATAGCTTGCATTTCATGTATCCATGGTCTCCCTAGAAGGATATTGTAAGCCAATGGTAGATCAAGCACCTGACATGTGGTATCTTTGATGACCGGACCCACTCGGATGGGTAAGACAATAGTGCCTTTAGAAGCTCATTCTTGTTCATCATAGGTTTTTATGGTGATCTTCTTTCGAGGATCAATAGCCATCTCTGAGAATCCCAACTGTGTGATTAAGTTGTAAGAACAAATGTTGAGGCCTACACCCCCATCTATCAACACACGTTTGACTCGACAGTTCTGGATCAAGACTTCTATGTGCAAGGGTTGATTATGTGGGTGACTTAGGGAGTTGTCATCCTCTTCTAAAAAGGAGATATATTGCAGAGACGTTAGATGACCAACCATAGTCTGGAACCTGTCTAGATCTAGATCATCAGGAACATTAGAGCCGAGCAAAGCCTTGTCTAGGATATCTCTGTGAGCTGGAGATATTTGAAGTAACTCAAACATGGAGATTTTGGCATTGGTATGCTGGAGTTTTTGGATGATGCTATAAGATGTAGGTCTTGTATCCTTTAGATTGCATGATTTTGAGGCAACCTTCTGTCTAGAAGCAGATGTGAGATTGAAAGGTATCTTAGGGACATTAGATGAACTTGGTGTTTGTCCTTTCAAATGAGTCTGAGCTTGTGATCTAGTAACCGCATTAGCTGAGGAATGATTTCTATCCCTTCGTACAATTATGATGACATTGCAGCTCTCAGAGATACATGGTTCAACCATATTGATGACAGCATCATTTCCAGGGTAGGCATAGTTGACTTTTGCCCCCATGTTAGGCTGGGAAGTGGAAACTCCTTTGCCATGTTGTGGAAATGGTTCTGTAAATGCTGTGTGATCATTATTGCTGGTAGGATTATCGATCATGATGTCCCCTTGATCTATCAAGTCTTGAATGGTATGCTTCAAGTGGAAGCATCCATTAGTTATGTGGCCTTTAGTCCGATGGAAAGCACAGTATTCATTATCTTTCCACCAATATGGTTTTGGATCCAGATCAGGTTTTCGGATTGGTGGTAAAGAGATCATGTTATCAGCTATTAGGGTTCTCAGGGTAGATTCCAAAGATTCTCCCAGGGGAGTAAACTTTCATTTATTATCCCATCTTTTGAATGGCTTCTTTGGAGATGGTTCAGTAGATTTTTGCTTTGAAGCTTCAATGGCTTTGGTGGCAAGGGTGAGATTGTAGACCGGTGCCTTTGATGGGGCGCGGATAGTGTCAACAACACCATCAGAGATGATACCTTTGTTTCTATTCCAGCTCTTGTTTTTATCTTTTGAGCTAGATCCAGATTCAGACTTGTCCTTTTGAAGTGTGATTTCTCCTTTCTTGACAAGTACTTTCTCAATCTTGATTGCATTATCCACCATTTTATCAAAAGATACATGATCTTGCATTTGTAATGGATAGTTGAGCTCTGGAACAAGGTTATTGATAAAGATTTCAAGTTTCTCCATTTCGGGAATTGATCTAGCATATAGAGAAAACTTCTTTCGCCACCTCTTGAGAAAAGTTAGGAATGATTCCCCTGGATATTGCTTGAGGTTACAGATATTGATCATGGTAATTGGATGTTGAATATTGTAGGAATATTGTTGGTAAAACAATTTAATCAATTCCTCAAAAGTTTTGATCGTAGAAGGTAATCTTGAAAACCACTGAATGGAGGCTCCTCCCAAGGATCTAGGAAAAAGATGCATTAGATAAGTCGGTTCATGCATGAATTCCATGGATTGCATACAGAACTCTCTGACATGATCTTGAGGATGAGAGTGTCTGTCATATTTTTCATACTTTGGTATCTCCACTCTTTTTGGGAATGGAGGCATATACAAGTCTTTGTCAAAAGGGAAAGGACAAAAGGCCTCCATGGAGAATTCCTTGGGTTCCTTCTCTTTCTCAATTTTATTCATTTTGACCTGCATAGTGTGCAGCTGGTTCATTATGGCCATCATCAGATTTTCTTCCTCATGCGTGATGATATCTTCGACATTGAAGTGAGGAGGAAGTTTAGCTCCTTCCTGGGCTAATTGCAAAAAGTATGCCTCTCTATCCATTTTCAAGAAATGCCTCATCATTCTTTTGAATTCATCGTCATTCTGACACCGATGGATTTCAGAGGGTGTAGGGTCTTGGTCGGCATTATGTTGAGAATGGTGTCCCTAGGATCCTCATCCTAGAGAACCATGGTTTGTCCCTGCTTGAGACATGGTAGGAGTTTTTGGGCTCCCTGGAATAGATTGAGGAGGAGTTTGTTGATTACCTCTGTGAGTTGATAGAGGAGGTATGTAACTAGTTTTCAATCGAAAGTTACCGAGACCGTCGTCTTCGTAGATACTTGACTTGATGAGTTGTTCAAGAGTTGGACCCAGGGTATTGGTCAAAAGTAAGTTCTGAGATGTTTCTTCTGATTTCTTGTGTGAAGAAGCTCTAGTCTCCACCATTAACTTTGAATGAAACAGAAGAGAAGGATGAAGACAACTGAAGAACAATTTGAGTCAAGAAAATTAGATGATGCAACCTTGTCAAGATTGTGATAGTTTTGAAGATCTGATGAGATGTGGGTGAAGGAAACTGTGCCCTGGATGTATGGGATAGATCACCCAAAAGATAGCAGACACGAGTTCTCAACACTCAGTCTGTTTTTGAAGATTGATTGAAGATTGATAGTTATGACAAGGTTTTGACACGAGATAAAAAGGACTCAAATTGATCAAACAAAAGACTAGATCAGATTCAAAAGATCAAACTCGAAAAATGGTAGAATGCTCAATAGCTACTGCTTTGTTCCTGACACAATGATATTTTTGACAGATTCTAGAACTAGGCTGGAAACTTTGGATATCTTGCAATTTGACAATTTCTGACAACTCTCTCAAACTTTTCCAAATGACACTCTGCAGACTCGTACGACAGTGGGTAGTCTATGAAATGACAGTTGCAAAACTCGTACGACAGTTGGGTAGCAATGAAATGACAGTTGACAAAACTCGTACGATAGTTGCTAACAATTTTTTTGGCTTTTGAATTTTGCTGGTTTGAAAACTCGTACGACACTAGGTTCTCAATCATACGACATTTGACAAAAAGTCATACGACTTTTGACTTCTTGAAATGACTTTTGACTCCAGAAAGAACTTTACTTTAGATTTTGCAAATTTTGAGTTTTCAGATTTGAATTGTTTGCAAATTTGTACCATCTAGATTTTGAAGGTTATACCAGATTTGATCATTTTTAATAGCCAAGTAGATAAACAAGCACACAGAATAGCTAGCAAGTGATTCCAAGCACGTCTGAAAACAATGAACAAGGGCAAAAGCAACCTTGCGCATGAACAATCAAGTGACCAAATTGTGCTAATCCTTGAGAGTACTAATTGTGTATGTTCTGAAAAGTTTTGCAATAACACACATATACCTGAAAGTGAAAAATTGGCCTCTCTAGGGTTTTTAGTAATGGTTTGACTCTGCAACTTTTATGATTCAAAGGGGTGAACTCCAATCCCGGTGCACCAGGGTTTTGACACAGTCCAAGAACTTAATCTTCAAGAGCTGCTAGGGAGATCTGACAACCCAACAATGAACCATACCCATGGAGATTTCTTCCACAAGGACATTTATATAGCGATTGTCACTACCACGGCGAAAATGGCTATGACTGCTTGAGGTTTCATCAACGCAGTTTGCCCTGTGAAAGGATTGTCCGCTATGGTTAACCCTCTCTAAAGATGACTCACAGATTTATACCACAAGGGGACTTGGCTCCAGACTCAAGGTTTTGACACCTCTTCACTTTTAACCCAAACAAAGCAAGAAGATTAATCCGACACGCTAAGACAAAGTTTTGTTCCACCAACGTCTGTGATATCAACTCCACGTGATCTATCAACCTCTCCGAGGAGAGAATGTATCAATCAATAAGAGAAGACACACTAACCAATTTTGATTCACCAAAGCTCGTGATATCAACCCCATGTGATCTATCAACCTCTCCGAAGAGAGAATGTGTCGATCAATAAGAGAAGATGCACTAACCAAGTTGAATGTGAAACGCACTAAGTATCCTCCCTACCTACAAGGATTCTATTGTCAAGAAGGATTTCACTGGGAATCCAATCTCTCAAGAATCATGAATAGTGTTCATAGGGCCTAATTACTATGTGAGCATAGATATATGTTCTGAAAGTAAATCTACCAAAAGCATCCAAAAAAGTAGAAAGAGGAACACTTAACACTTAAAGTGAATATGAGATGAGTCCACAAAGTGGAACACTTAACACCTCACACAAGCTAAAAATGAGTCCCCAACTTAGAAAACAAGTGAGTTCCTAAAAGCACAAAAGGGTTGCCAAGTGGAACACTTAACGCTTCTGTCCTGTTGACCCGTCCCCTTTATGGCGCTGAGATTGCAACCACGGGGTGAAAATGAGGGGCCGGTGGATTAGCGAGTCCAATAACCCAAGATAGCAATCAAGATCAATCACAAGTATTCTAAGACTACTTAATGAATCCTTAAGGGATCACAACCTAGTATCAAATTATGCAAGTGTGTAAAATGAAAGCATGAGAAGACACACACAAGCTAGACACATGAGAGATTTATTTTAAGCCCAAATCAAAATGTTATTAGATGAAGGAGAATACCTGGTGATCCTCGCAATGCGCTTAGTAGATTTTACCTGATTTTTAGCAATTCTTGTGCTTTCCCCAATCAAAACCAGCAGAGAGCAATCAAAAATAGAGAATTTCAATTGTCAAAATTAGCAGTTAGCCGAAATATAAAAATCAAATCTGATACTCTGCTGTGAAAAAAAAATGAAACGATAGTCAAAAACTGGTACGGAAACTCGTACGACAGTGGATATGCTCTCAGACGACAATCCAAAAACTCGTACGACACTGGGTATGCTACCATACGACAGTTGAGCTCCCAAACGACAGTGAGTTTATGATGAAACAAGCCTTGATCTGATAGACTATCGTACGACAGTGGGTCCAGTATCATACGATAGTGGGTATGCTCTCATACGACATTTGTCAGAAACTCGTACGACAGATGTACGGACAAAAATTAAAAATCATAGTTTTGCACAGATCCCGAGGAGAAAAAAATAGAAATTGATAGAATTGAATTGGAAACCCATTTCAGGGCCCCACGATGGGCGCCAAAAATGTGTGTGTGAAAATTGTACCTGATCGGTAGACATAACACTCAGTAAAACATTAGAGGTTAGCTAAAATCAAAATCTTGCAAAATTGAAATCTATCTAACCAAGTGATTTACTGCCTTCTAGTAGGTACGAGATTAATGTTCTCAGATTGTAATCGAGATCAGTGACCTAGACGACACCTAGATGAAGGATTTGAATGCAAAAGATGGATATGAAATTGAATGCAATTAATCTATATTTTTTATATTTTCTATGCAATAAGAATGATAAACTGATATGCTATGGATACTAAATGATCTAACAATGAAGATTCTAACAATGATATGAAAACTATGAAATTCTATGCTAAGATATAAAAGCTATGCAATTGAAATTGATCTCACAACGCTTTGAATTCGCAAGTTGATTCCTCAGCCTCCAATTCTCCAGCGTGATTGTGCAAAATATGAGATGAGATATGAAGAGCTGAAGCCTTTAATTTATAGAAATCCAGGGCTTTGGAGGTGCATGGATAAAAGCCATAAATCACTCAAATTAACTCATCTTGATTTTTGAGTTATCTGATCATGAAAGATAGTTAATTCTCAAAATCATGCAAAAATAGCTTTTTAACTCAAATTAGAGTTTAGATCAGCTTTTTGAACTCCAAAAGGATGTTGAGTTCCAAAAAGTTAATAACTTGCATTGAGTTTCTGATTTGGAGTTTAACTGTTTCTTTTGAATATGCATAATAATTAAGAATTAAATAAATAAATAAAGTGATTTATCCTCAACTCAACTGATTTTTGAAAATAAATAATTAATTTATGGGTTAATCAATGATTTAATCAAACTTTTATTAAAAACTATATTATTAAATAATGACAACATGCTTTAATTAATTAAATAAGAATTTAATCAATTAAAGATAGGAATTTTGATCTATTGTAAAAATTAAATAATACAATTAATAATAGATAGAATTAAATTTAATTAAACAATTAAGTGGCAAATATTAAATCTAATTAATTAAATATGAAAATATTCAATTAATCAAACTTTAGGATAAATGTGATTTATTGCCAAATAATTATAAAATTAAATTTAATTAAGATAATTAAGAATATTACTAGGAATATTCCCCGATGCAGAATTTAAGATAATCAATTATGATTCGATAATGTTTAGATGTGCCTTAGGTTGGGACTTTGATGTCGATTTTGTTCGATTTGTCGATGTAGGAGGTTAATGAACTTATAGCCCATTTTTGGGGTATTACACATATGCTCAGATGGTATGAGAACTTGGACTCACATGGTCACCTCAACTGTCTTATGTAGAGTGCAGCATAGAGTATAGGGGATATATCAACCGTGACTAGGGCTACAGGGTGCAAATCTTATATGTTGGAGTGACAAATGCATTCATCGCATGGTTAGGAGAGCATCCTATTAGGATATTCTCAAACCCCACAAAGAACATTCCTGCAATGGAGGATGTAGAGGATATCATAGGTGCCCCTATGGGCAAAGGCTAGAGATGGAGAGAGGTCTAGATCCCAGTGATACAGCCTATTCCTCCTCAGTCGTGAGTAGTTCTGATGACACCACCTAGACCATCTGGGTAGATGAGGCCACCTTGAGGATAAACTACATCATTAGCTAGGCCAATAGTGTTGCAGTGGTGATACACCAAAGGTGAGGGTGAGACCCTAGGTGCAGTTGGCAATGTGGATGATTTACTAGGTTCCTATCAAGATGTTGGGAGTGCAGATGATACGCAGGTGTATCATCTTAAAATGGAAGCACTTCCATGATAAGAGAATTTATCCCTTCAAGTAAGTTGTCTAAGGTCATGTTAAGCACCTTGATCATGTCTTTACATGTATTTGGCTTTCTCCTTGCTTTCCACTTCTTTTCTGCACTTAATTTCTTCATTATAGGTGAAATTAGGGTTAGGATCTTGAGGATTCTCCTGAATTTCCCTCTTCCATGGCTCTATTTTCTAGGTAGGACTTAGAAATAGGTCCTCCTAGCCTTCATCATAGTCATCATAGGATTTTATGCCTATCCCTGGCATTATGTCCTATTCTGATATCATTTCTAAGTCTCTAGGCATCCTTGGGACCTCCTGTCTTGATTCTGGCTGGATCTAGGCCCACAGGGTCAGAATAGAGGTTGATCCTAACCATGTCAAGATCAAGCTCAATCCTGACTAGGTTAGAATCAAGCTTGATCCTAACTAGGTTAGTTACAAGCTCAATTTTGCCCCCTTCTTTCAAATTTCAAATTCCTTGATTTTTGGGTATCAGGTTTCAGGGATATTTGTTTTCCTGCCTCCGAGTCAACCATTTTAGGTTTCGAAATGGTAAATCCTTAAATTAAATTTAATCTAGGTATATTTTCTAAAGGTTAGGACCTAATTGGGATTTAATTCTCCAAGGTGGCCCCTCTAGAGGATTGTGCCCTAGTTCACTATAAAAGGAGGCCTTCCTCTCTCATTTTCATCATCAAGTTTTCATGCTCAAGCTTTCTCAAGCTCTCAAGTTCAAGCAAGTCTTCAAGCATTCAAGTGTTCAATCATCCATCCCTCAAGGAGATCCATTATTAGCCATTGAAGGATTCAATCTCTTTGGATCCCCCTTGAAGATCCATCCTTCTACATTCATCCAAGCCTTCTCATATGCAAAGATCAAGTCAAGATTGGTGTTGAAGATCAAATTCCATTGATTGGAGACATCCTACGTTCATTCTACATCCATTGAAGCATTCCTACTTGTGGATTTGAGGATTTGAATCCTCTACAAGGACTTCAACATAAGCGAGGTGATTTGTTTCAATTACTTTGTTTATGCACACTACATTTCAATTCAATTTCAAGGTTAATTCCTAAATTGGGGTTTGACCAAGGAAAACCCCCCATACAACAAAAACCCCCATTCTCTTGTAGGTACAGGTGTGGGATTTCAGATCTGAGAGAAAATTTGGATACCCTTTTCGGCGAACTTCCAAGATCTATGAACAAAGTTAGAATCGACGTTCAAATAAAGAATCTAGCATTTGACCTTTTATGAGGGTCAAAGTCAACCTAAGCTCATCTTGGGAAAAGATTTCTGGGTTTTCTTCATCTTGGCATTTCCAATCCAAAACAAGTTGTAGAATTTCCTGAAACTACACACAGACATCAAAAATTGGCATTTTCTAGATCTTCCCTAATTCAAAGTTAGTATTTGTATTTCAATTATTTCAAATTTCAAGCATAACTCCTTTATAGGGAAATATTAGGTTTTTCTCTCTCCTTCATATTCTTCATAGATTGATTCGATTGTGCATTAACCTCTTGGTTGATCAAATTGGATCTCTCCTTTTAGAATTTGGATTTTGGAATAGATCTCATATTTCCCCCACACATTTATCACAACATATACATATGAATAGGTGTGATGCCATTTTACCCCTATTCATTTTGGTGAACTCGACATACTTACTCTCTTTTCTTTTGTGTAATTGGATGCCCTATTGTGCTTTCCTTTTATCTTGTTAGTATTAGATTTTTCCTTTGTGTTAGATCTTGCATGCTAATTAGATTTCAAAAATACAAAAATATTCATGCTTTATGTGTTCTTAATTTAGTTCATTTTCATTACATTGGTTTATGAGCTTTACTACCACTAGTCCTACTTATAACATTCTGGTTAGAAGAATTCATAGACTCATGGGTGCCTTTGATCCTGAATCTTCCTCTCCTTTCCTTAGGATCCTAGATGATAATTTGATTCTTCACGATTCCAATCCTATAATGGAGCAAAAATCTTCTCACTCATCTCATGATGAGGATGACACTTTAAGAGTTCCTCCTGAACAAGTCCAAAAAACTTTCCACTAAACTTGATAAAATGGGTAATTGGCTTATTCAAGAGAACCATAATCAAGATTCCATTCAAGCTATAGAGGCTCTTAAGAAAGTTCTCCATCATAGTGATCAAGGTGTTAACCTCTTGCATGGTATTACTCACCTTGTGCATTCAAATATTAAACCTTTAGCTCAAGAAGCTCAAGATTTAGGGTTGATTCCTCCTATCACTAGTGTTGAAACTCATTCTAATCCTTTACCTAGTATTCCTACCTATACTCCTTTGGTGACTATGATGGTTCCCTCTGTTCCTATGAGTGTTCCTCTAGTGTCCTTTCCTACCTCACAACATTCATATCATAATGTTCCTTTTACTTATTCCAATCTACTTCCAACTATCGTTCCTAGTGTTCCTCTAGTTGTGTCTTCTATTCCTATAGCTTCTTACACCTTACCTAGTGTGTCTAATGTTTCTACTCCTATTTCCTCTAATGATTCAACTATCATTAGTTTGGCTCAAACTGTGTCATCCTTGCAACAAAAAATTGCTTCCTTAACTCAAAACAAGTTTAGTATTCCTAGATGTGACATGGCAAGCCCTCTATTCTGGGATATTATTCATACTCTTGTTCCTCAAGAAGGTGAGATTCCTCATCTTGAGAATTATAATGGAAAAGGAGATCCTATTCATCATATTAAAACATTCCAAATCCTTTGTAGTGATTATTCTCATGATCATAGGATTTTAGCCAAACTATTTTCTAGAACCTTCCATGACAAGGCCTTACAATGGTATTGTTCCTTGCCTCCGTATTCCATTGATTCCTTTCCACAACTTGCTAATGCCTTTATTCAACAATTTCAAAACAACATTGGCCCACAAGTGTCTTTGACTAATTTGATGCATTGTAAACAAAGTGCTAAAGAAAAGTTAACTAAATTTATTGGTAGATTTAAGCATTTGCATGCTCAGATTTCCTATCCTATTCCTAATATTGATATTCAATGTATGTTTATTTCAAATTTGCAAAATGATATTAGAGATAAGATTATGCTTGCTGAATTTACCTTTTTTCAGCAACTTTGTGCAGTGCTTCATCATTATCAATTACAAGTGAGTCAATTTGAGAGCAACACTCCAATGGCTCCTGTTCCAGTTGATAAGAGTGATGCCGCTCCTAATCCAAAGAAATTTCAAAAATTCAATAATTATGTCAAGATAAACAAACAAGCGAATGCAGTTGCTGATCAAGTTGTTGTTGCATCTCATAATTCCACTTCTGCATCCACTACTTTTTTATTAAATCGTACATTTACTCCTCTTTCTGAATCTTTACATGCTATTATGAATAGGTTGTTAACTGCTAATATGATTACTTTGCCTCCTATTCGACCTCTTTTACCTGCTACGATTGAATCTAAATCTTTTGATCAAAATGCTTTTTGTCAATATCATCATCAGAATGGTCATGATACTAAGAAGTGTTATTCTTTAAAACATAAGGTTCAAGATTTAATTGATTCTAATGCCTTATCTATTGATAATCTTGATGGTAGTGGGAAGAAATTTGTCTCTCCTCCTAATCAGAACCTTCAAATCTATATGAACCCTTTACCTACACATGATACTAATACAATTGCTCAACCATCTACTATGGAAATTGTGTATGATTCAAAGATGGATGATCTCAATCATGTTGTTAATCAAGTGGAGCATGTTGGTCAATCAGTATCTCCACCTCAACCTTAACCTCAACCTCAACCTCAGATTTAACCTAAAGTTCAATCTCAACCTCAACCAAAACCTAAAATGAAAACTCAACCTAAACCTCGACAACAACCTAAGAATAAAAGACCTCAAGAACTTTTTATTACCTTTGATGACTTTGAGACTATTAAAGCTCCTGATGGTCCCGTTTACATTGCTGCTAGGATTGCTCAGAAACCTACTCGTGGTTGTCTTGTTGATCCTACATCCTTAGTTAATGTTATCACTAAAGAAAATATTATTATGAAAAGCTTACAATGTGACTTTTATTATACATCGGATGTGTGGATTCAAACTTGTAATGGTTTTCTTTATCCATCATTTGGTTCTATTACTTTACCAGTTGAACTTTTTGGAAAAATTGTGAACACTACCTTTGTTGTAGTTCCTACTTCTGATCAATTTCAAGTTAAGCTAGGTTTTCCTTGGTTGAAGGCCATGCATGATGTTGCTTCACCTATCCATAATTGTATTAAATTCATTCTTGATAACAAAATAAAGATGATTAATCATAGTCTATATCAACCTTCTAGGCCTAGAGATTGTGCTGCTCCTGATTTCTTTTGGCCTTCATTACCTAATTCATGTCCTCCTCGACTTGATAATATTTTTTGATCCTATCAAGCTTATAAACATCATAAGATTCTTGAATTAAGCTCACCTCCTAAGGATATTAATCATGGTCTTTTGCCTACACCTTCGATACCTCCTTTAACTATGGCTTCTAGTTCTATTAATCAAGTTCCTTCTACCGAACCTATCAAAGATCATGTGATTTTTTCTCCTATTGTTAATAATCCTATTGATCTTCCTAAAGAACCTATGAAGGATCCTAAGATTGTTCCTCCTAGTTCTCAACCTATTTCAAATAAATCAAAATGTAATCGATCTGCTAATGAACGACGTAAAAAGTGTCATGCTCATGCTAAAGCTCAAAGATCTCTATCTTCCTTGGATAAACCTATGCATGATGTGTTAGAAGAGGTTATTACTAATAATGATGTTCACATGCATGATTATGATGATTCTATTCATATCTTAGATCCTATTTTGATTAATTTG
Source organism: Chamaecyparis obtusa (assembly GCA_027943335.1). Taxonomy (NCBI): domain Eukaryota; kingdom Viridiplantae; phylum Streptophyta; class Pinopsida; order Cupressales; family Cupressaceae; genus Chamaecyparis; species Chamaecyparis obtusa. The sequence continues at coordinate 590,141 of BSBK01001579.1, forward strand.
GATGAAAAAGATACTCTCGATGATAATAATGATGTTAATGATGAATATGAGACTATTGAAATTGACATTGATTTACCTAATATGCTTTCATCACAATTAACTCTTACACCTATTATCAAACATTGTGATTCTCAAGAGGATCCTTGGTTGGAACTAGCTATTATACCTACTATGTTGGATATAGTCCCTCTTGTGAGTTACCCACCTTCCCTAAATGATATACAACAAGATGGGGAGAGTAGGTGGCACACTTGACCAGCTTGCCCTTCATGGTAGCTTTGTTGTGTGTTTTCCTTCTATACTATGCTTCTCCCATAATGTTTTTGCTAAATGTCATTAGATTCTTTTATACAATCCTTGTTACTCAGTTGGTGCAAGGTGATAAAAAAATCCATATTGTTGTTCAAATCCTTCTATATGTATCTTTATTCTTCTATGCATTGTTCAATGTTATGTCATAAATGTGCTATTGTTCATAAATGTTTCCTTGTGTAATTTGCTTGGATTCGAGATATGGTAGCACTAATTATTTTTGGTCTCCATGTCATGGTCCAAAAAGATTCTCCTTCGTATATCTTATGTGATCTTTCCTCCTTTGTGATTGTAGTTCTACTTTCTTTGGGGAATGATGTCAATTCATTTGCAATAATATTATATATATATTATCTTATGATCATACTGACCCCACAGTAGGTAGATCCCTTCTGTGTTCTTAGTATGTTTCTATGATATTTCCCTTGATTTGTCTTTTTCTGGGGGCATCTCGATGTGGAAACATAATCAATGGATTTCTTTATGTTTCTGTTAAAGCCATTGCTCCTGTTAAAGTGTCAATAATGACTTTAACGTGGGGGCATATGCTCTGCTCACCTATTGTACACACACACTTTTTGATACACACATATTATTTTTCAAGATACTTTTCTTCCTTTTTGGATTAGTAACTAATCCTTAAAGCATGGATTTATATTTTAGGATCTCTTGATCCCTCTAGTTTCAAATATACACATATTTTGATCCCTTAAGGTCGGAGGTATCCTTAAGACTGGATCTCTTTTGTTTTTTGTTTTTATTCTTATGGAATAGAATATTCCTAAGGATGAATCCTTGATGGGTTGACTAGTGAGTAGCCACATTCACTAGGTGGTTCAATTCCATCTTTCCAGTTGCACCATTTTCTGGTGTGGTTCACAATGGGACATAAGTTCTCATTGGGTGAGGTAATCACACCTTCTTTCTCTCTCTAGAGATGTCTCTCTTATTATGATCTAGGATTCAATGAAGACTTGAGTCCCTAGGGGCTTAAGGTTTCCCTTTGTCCCTTGGATTATGATAAGATTATCTTTTCATTCTGATCTCCTTTACCAAGAGTTTGCATCGAGTCCATACTCTTGCTAAAGTGGGGGCTTAATCTATCATCTTAAAATGGAAGCACTTATATGATAAGAGTGGTTAGCCCTCTGAGTAAGTGGTCTGGGGTCATGTTAAGTTCCTTGATTAGGTCTTTGCATGTATTTGTCTTTCTCCCCTCTTTCCACTTCTTTTCTGCACTTAATTTCTTCATTATAGGTGAAATTAGGATTAGGATCTCAAGGATTCTCCCAAATTTCCCTCTTCCATGGCTCTATTTTCTAGGTAGGACTTAGAAATAGGTCCTCCTAGCCTTCATCATAGTCACCATAGGATTTTATGTCTATCCTTGGCATTCTGTCCTATTTTGATATCATTTCTAGGTCTCTGGGCATCCTCGGGACCTCATGTCTTGATTCTGGCTGGATCTGGGCCCATAGGGTTAGAATCGAGGTTGATCTTGACCAAGTCAGGATTGAGCTCAATCCTAACTAGGTCAGAATCAAGCTCAATCCTAACTAGGTCAGTTACAAGCTCAATTTTGCCCCCTTCTTTCAAATTTCAAATTTCTTGATTTCCGGGTATCAAGTTTCGAGGATATTTTTTTCCCGCCTCCGGGTCGGCCATTTCGGGTTTCGGAATGGTAAATCCTTAAATTGCATTTAATCTAAGCATATTTCCTAAAGGTTAGGACCTAATTGGGATTTAATTCTCCAAGGTGGCCCCTCTAGAGGATTGTGCCCTAGTTCACTATAAAAAGAGGCCTTCCTCTCTCATTTTCATCATCAAGTTTTCATGCTCAAGCTCTCTCAAGCTCTCAAGTTCAAGCAAGTCTTCAAGCACTCAAGTGTTCAAGCATCCATCCCTCAAGGAGATCCATTGTTAGCCATTGAAGGATTCAATCTCTTTGGAGCACCCTTGAAGATCCATCCTTCTACATTAATCCAAGCCTTCTCATATGCAAAGATCAAGTCAAGATTGGTGTTGAAGATCAAATTCCATTGATTAGAGACATCCTACATTCATTCTACATCCATTGAAGCATTCCTACTTGTGGATTTGAGGATTTGAATCCTCTACAAGGACTTCAACATAAGCAAGGTGATTTGTTTCAATTACTTTGTTTATGCACACTACATTTCAATTCAATTTCAATGTTAATTCCTAAATTGGAGTTTGACCAAGGCAAACCCCCCATACAACAAAAACCCCCATTGTCTTGTAGGTACAGGTGCAGGATTTTGGATCTAAGAGCAAATTTGGATACCCTTTTTGGAAAACTTTCGAGATCTATGAACAAAGGTAGAATCGACCTTCAAATAAAGAATCTAGGCTTTGACCTTTTATGAGGGTCAAAGTCAACCTAAGCTCATCTTGGAAAAAGATTTTTGGGTTTTCTTCATCTCAGCATTTCCAGTCTAGAATAGGTTGTAGAATTTCTTGAAAGTACACACAAACATCAGAAATTGGCATTTTCCAAGTCCACCGTAATTCCAGGTTAGTATTTGTATTTCAATTATTTCAAATTTCAAGCATAACTCCTTTATAGGGAAATATTGGGTTTTTCTCTCTCCTTCATATTCTTCATAGATGTATTTGATTGTGCATTAACCTCTTGGTTGATCAAATTGGATCTCTCCTTTTAGAATTTGGATTTGGGAATAGATCTTATATTTCCCCCACACATTTATCACAAGATATACATTTGAATAGGTGTGATGCCATTTTACCCCTACTCAGCAGGATGCAGTTGCTGATTTTTGTTTACGTGCAGAGTTTTGACGTTGTAAGGCACACATTGAGGCTAGCACTAATTATCCTATGGAGGAGGCAGAGACAGCAACAGGTGAGGAAGATCTTAGATTGAGACAGATGCCACATGATATCATTAGGTGACTCCAACAGTAGATACATGACCTGAGGCTTCAGAGCATGACTTTTGAGGTTCATCTCAGAGATTGTGAGAGGCAGTTGCAAGAGCAGGAGGCCGATGTGAGATGACTACAGGCTGAGGTGATCCATTAGATGAGTCTGGCCTCATATTGTGTTTCTCTTATTATTTTAGGGTACCTACTGATCAGAGAGTGCCATCATATTCTGAGTACATGCTTGCTTCTTAGGGAGCTAGGGCACCACGTGCCGACCCACCACTAGATGCACCTATCAAGGAGGAGGAGCACCAGATGTTGAGGACTAGGTAGACAACCAATCTGTCATAGTGTTCTCATTTTTGTCATTTTTTTTCATACATTGATCATATCTGATAGCTCAGTCAAGCTCATTCTTTTGTATACTATGCCAGTAGTGCACCCTTGTACTATTCTGATTATTGGATATATATATATATACAAGATCTTCTTGGTTGACTTCATATGCACTTGTCATTTGGTTTATGATTATTATATCATGTGATGTAAATTCTTTATGTGTTGGTGTATAATGTATGGAATATGCAATCCAATGTTTACTTTCAAATGTATGGATTATGGAAATGTATGATTAGTTTGTGCTTTATGAATGTTCATGTATGTATGCAATGGATGTATGAAATGATCATGATATGTAATGTAAATGCAATGATACACATGATATATTTTGTAGGTACTGATGAAGGCAAGTGCTCGGTCATTTGTCAAAATGGATGTTTTAACCCAGGATGGTAACTTCTTTTTGATCTATTAAGGAGACATTTGTGTGATACTCAGTCCTTGTGTCATGTTTAGCATAGTTTTGGAGAATCCTTAACCATCAAACTAATTTTGAAATCATGAGAGAAATGAAACCATGCAAAGTGCAAAATGAAATACAAACCTAGGACCTAGGACTTAGTCATTGATCATGTGTCGGTCTTTTTCATCACTCAATATTTATTAGGTAACTGGATAGTCGATACAATGTCCACTGGCTAGAAAACCATGGACATATGAATATGGAATTTTTTTCAAAGTGTCGGATTAGATATAAGCACCAAGGCATAAACGCTAGGATGACCTGAATACCATATCCATTTTAATATTACAATTTGTATAAGCATCAGAACATAAACATTGTGATGACTTGAATACACCTTGCATACAAACACACCAAGCAAAGGAGATGATTTAGTTTTCCATGTGAAGTATCCACAGTGACCCTTTATCATTCACATCCTTGGATAACTTTGCGTTTCACAATAGAAATAAGAAATTACTCAAAAGAAAAAGTTAGATCAAACTTCCATGAAGCTTCCAAGCATCGATGGTCGAGGTACACATGGCCATCCAATACAAGATGGAGACACTTATAGTGGACACCAATTCAAACAAGAATTTCCAAAGTTATTAGATTTTCACTCAAAGTAGAAAACAAAGAAAATATTATGCCTCTAGTCATCACCCTCTAAACCCTATAAAAGACATCATCGAGGAGTTCATAGGAAAAGAATATGCAAAAATCTCAATGTGAATCAGTAAGCATACAATGAGATAAAAGCAGTTAAGGAAATATTATTTTCGTTTGTTGTTGATCTTTGTTTGTGTTTGGTTGCAAAATCATTTTTGGTAAGGAGACATACAGACTGACTAGGATGTGGCTTCAAAGTACTCTGACTAGACATGACTCATCTGAGGTACTGAGGACTGCAGGATATGACATTGATTGCCCCCAAGTTTGGAACATTGATAGGATACAGATGCATTTGTTGATTGGTATACAGACCAAATTTATTAAAAACATGGATATATACAAACTCAAGCAGATTGAAAGCTAGGAAATACCAAGATTTCACTGATAGATGAGGCATTTTGATACAAGTGGCACGCGTTTGTCGGGTTTTCACCATCTTGGTAGAGATTCTATTTTTTCTACCAAGGCACATGTTTCCAGGTTTTCACCAAGGCACTTTTTCTTCTTTTTCTTTGTATTTTTCATCATTTCAATTTTTTAGTATTTTTATTTTTTTTGTGATACATCAAGGTGCCTATTGCTAGGTTTTCACTAGGATGATCATTTTTTCAAGACTTTTTCTTATTTTTATAATCTTTTTAGGACATTTTACCATAGACTTAATGTCTTGAGCATAGAATTTCTTTAGATGCAAAACATTGATTGGTTCTTGGAGCTATTTTCCTTCATTCATTGAGAGTTGATAGGCTCTAGAGCTAAAAGTAGTAGTGATAACAAAGGGACCCAGCCAGTTGGGCTCAAACTTCCCCTTGTGCTCTCGATGTGATTGATTTTTTGGATTTTCTCTCAAGACTAGATTGCCAACCTGAAATTCTCTGTGTCTGACTTTCTTATTGTAGCCTCTAGATATTATTTTCTAATATACTTTGAGATGATCATACGCCACTTGTCTTCTCTCATCTAGTAGTTCAAGTTCTTGCAACCTAGACACTCTGTAATCATCATCGGTCATGAGTCCATGCATTTTGATTCTTAGTGATGGGATTTCAACCTGAATAGGTAGTACCACTCTAGAACCATAAACTAAAGATAATGGTGTAGCCCCAGTGGGCATTCTGATACTTGTTCTATAGGCCCAAAGAGATGGATTGATCATGAGATGCCAGTCTCTTCCTATTTTATTAACTATGCGATGTAGAATTTTCAATAGATTCTTGTTTGATGCTTCTGCTTGTCCATTCCCTTGGGGATAATATATGGATGACCAATGTTGTGTAATCCTTAATTTAGAGCATAAGGAATCCAATTCCTTATTCTTGAATTGGCCACCATTATCTGTGACTATTGAATTTTGAATTCCATACTGACATATGATGCAATTCATGATGAACATTGAAATTTGTTTGTCGGTTGCTTGAGTTAAAGGAACTGCTTCTAACCATTTTGTGAAATATTCAATAGCTGTAAGGATATGGGTATGCCCATTAGAAGAATGTGGATGTATAGCCCCTACACTAGTACAAAAATAAAAATATATGACCAAATAAACTACCAAAAATTGTAATAAATGACCAAATTTGGTCACATGACCAGTGGTAGTTTATTGCCGGTCATTTATCTCGTAACCAAATTTATGACTAAATTATTTTAGTCATTTATTTGGTCATTGATTTGGTCATATATTTATTCATTTATTTGGTTGTTTATTTGGTCATTTGGTAGTTTATTTAGTCATTTATTTGGTCATTTGGTAGTTTATTTGGTCATTTATTTGGTCATTTATTTGGTCATTTATTTGGTCATTTATTTAGTCATTTATTTGGTCATTTATTTGGTCATATATTTAGTCATTAATTTAGTCATATTAGGGTATGATGGAATTGAACCATCATCCTCCTACTTGTAAAGTAGGTTCTCTTCCATTGAGCTAGTGTCCTTTAAAGAATAATCATACCATGTATAGTAGTACTTTCCACTAAACATGATTTCAAGTTTTTCCATCTATAGTTCAAGGGTAGCAAAGCTTAAGGGGAGGATGACTAGTAATACTTTAAACTCAATGGTGAAGTTATTCAATGTGCAATATAATAATGAAGTGAATGATGCCATTGGAAAATACATTACATGTGGCTTGTTGCCCTTATTATAATGACAAGCATATATCTTTAGGGGAAACCAGCCACATTAAATAGAGATAAAGTATGTACCAATGATCATACCTTCTACATTTTAACTCCTAATTAACCCATCAAAAGATTTACTGCTTTAGAAGTCCACACTCCTGATAACCTACCAATCTGTTGCATTTATATCCAATACATCAATCATAAAATTAGTATTATTAAGGAAATTTGAAACACACTAAATTCAACTTATAAAAATCGATAGCCATTTTCCAAGATCTCCTATTTGTGGTATATACTAATCCTTAAGATACATTAATAACTAATAACGTAGTATCTTTCTTATCATAGCTGGAAAACAAAAAATATTAAACATTGACCTTAAAACTACTTAAGGATGCCACAAGTTAGTAATGCATTGGAATCACTAATCATTGTTTGAACACTTTAGTTTTCCAATTATGACCAAATACCTAGGTCACAAAAAAAATAATAAAAGTAACTAAATCGACTAGTTCAACATTACTTTTTAAAAATACAATGTTAACTAGTTTCTTTGAAAATCAAACAAATTTATAAAAAAATGTTTTAAAAAATTCTAACAAAGACACAAATTATTAAAATTCTAACAAAGAAAATATGTTTTGAAAAATTCTAACAAAGACACAGATTACTCCTGTTAGATACAATCTTTGATAGATTACCTGATACTGTTCTGTGGACCAGAAAACTCACCAATTAAAGGTTTCAAGGCTTCCTCTGCATTCATATCATGCTTAGTAACATCTTGCTCATACTACTCCACATAAAGTCTAATTGTAGCACCAGCTGAACCTGTGCCTTGCAGATTAGATCCCTCATTGTTAATCACCAAATATTTTACTAGTAAAGAAATGTCAGACCTAAATTACAAATAGTACAATGATTCAACTTAAATAATTTGACAATCCTTGTTATTAAGAATAGAAAATCCTTGGTCAATATTACGATATTGCCTTTTCTTCTACAATAACAGAGAAGAATTTTTCATGTTGCTCGAATAAAGTGTAAAAGTGTATGCTACTAACTTTCCTTTCCAGATAGGACATGATTGCTTTGACATCACTTCACAGTGAAAAAGATCTTTTAAAGGCCTATCATAATAGCAAAGGGGGAAATGGGCAAATGTTGTGGGCATAAGCACCAAGATGAATAGATTTTAAGGATTTTTTCAAATATTTCAGAGCTTTTGTCCAGAGAGTTATTAACAGTAATAGAAAATCCTACTATTCATAGGATAAGCCTCTATCTAAAGAAAGAAAATGAGATGCCAAACAAAGGTGATAAAGAAAAAAACACTAACTGATAGATAGAATATAATTCTAGAACCATCTGTGAAAACAAAATGAATTTCTTGTTTCTATGCAATACTCCCATCAACCTGAAATATTTGAGACAAATGTATTGTATTATTGTAGAAATTTCTTTAAAAAAAGGCACTAGGCCAAACAATTAATATTCGAGAATCATATGCACACTATAAATGAGAAGTATGTTGCCTTTCAAACTTACTAGATCTGTGTATGAAAAATCATCCATGAACTTGAGTTCATAGCTCCCTACATAGATGGAATCAACTAATTTTAGAAATAGTAGGCTCAAACTCCAAATTTAACTATTGAAATAATATATGTAGTTAACTTACCATACTTTTCTCCTAATTTGGTTTTGGAAAGCAAATCCCATAGATTCTCAACCATTTTGTTGGCTCCATCTAATTCACATTTCTAGACAACACAAAAATATTGAAATATTTTTTATACTTTGATACTGTAAAAGCAATTAGATGCTCTCCTGTCTATGATGTAAATAAAAATAAAATTCTATAATTTGAATGCAAAACATTTCTTTTAGTATGGTAAGACATTATCTTCTGTACATTAATTTTAAATACTATTTACCTCATAATCATATTGAGCAAAGAAGTTTTGCCCATATGTTTCCCAATGCTCCTTTGCAACATCTTCAACAGACACTAGCCTCTCATCAGGCTTTTTATCTTTGTTCCTATGAGTAATGATTGAAATCCACACTAAGACAACCCTATGCATCACAACAAGAAACCAAGTACAACAAAAAAAAATCAAATTCATTATATTTGAACAGTGATGTTTTGAGAATGTCTTGTGTTAACAAACATTTAAAGTCTCGTAATGTTTTTCCATTTTGTCACGGTCAGTTTTCAAAACTAAAATTCTAGCCAGACTAAGGTGTATCTTTACCATCTAAATAAAACAATAGGAAACATGCCAAAACGTAAACTTATAGATAATGATTACTTGCACAAATATGATAATTAGTGAAAATAAGTATTCTTTGTGATTCCACTACCCTTTAGCTCATGTTTCAATAAGCAAGCATAAAAGTGACATTTTTTCATTGTTGTTAGAGGTGTTACATCCTATATCTCATTCTATCAACATCAATGAATCATTTGGAGGGAAAGACAAAGAAAGAAATCCAACCTTAGAGATGAATTTAATATAAATAAAAGTAAGGATTTTTTGCATATTTCTTGTTTTTGGTTCAGCTATGACAGTCTGATTTCTACATATTCTTGGAATGAACTGGTGCCTATTTGAATGGTCATTTATTGGATTTTATGAAGGGATGAATCACCTCCAATTTGGCTTTTGTTTTACTCGATTCTATCAAGTATTGACAAAGATATTTGAGTTTTAGTCAAAACTGCCAAATTTTGGTTTAGAGTAATCAACAAGCTAATAAAATGTAGAAACTTTATGTTTCACATGGATGAAATCCCCATGTTTGGTAGGATGGTAGGGAACATGTTTTATTTTGTGTATACATGCTTGCAAGAGACCATGCAGCAATCTAGATGTGCAATGGTGGAAGAAGACTATAATTCTATCACAGACTATGACAAGACAACAATGTGTTAGTTGGTTGTGTTTAGTTCCTATAGTGGCATTTGAAAGAGGATTTGTGGGTTTGGTGATGTGTAGGGGGATAATTCTTGATGTTTCCAAGAGTTTTAAAGTGGAAGAGGGCACAATTTATGATCAGTTTAGGTGATTGTTTGAAGAGGTAGTAGGACTGTCCCAATCAGTGTTTTTAGAATTTCAGGTCTGAAATATTGTTGGTTGAGGGACCAAATGGGCTCGTAAAGTAGTTGGGGGGTCTTGGAGCCCTTAATGAAATCCTTCCAAAAAATTTGTTTGTTGGTGCGGTCAACAAGGGTGTCTTGATGTCCCACCATTCCGCATGTTATCTCCCACCACGCATAGTGTCATAGCCTGCATAGCCTTCGCCCCTAGCATTGCTATTGAAGCAGTATTCTGCTCTCAAACAAATGCCATTAACAACCCCAATGAATCCTTCTTCACAACAAAAATAAGATGTTTAATAGTTAGAATTACCTCAAATGTAATGTCTTTCATACAAAAATATCTCAAATTCGATGGTAACAGAAGAAGAACCGAAGAAGCATGTCCAAAATGACACCTGTAGTACATGCTTAAAAAAAACCCAAATTAGTGTGATATGAAGCACATGCGGGTTCAATAGGGTTAAAAAAGTGGTATTTTCTATGTAAAGGTTTTCAATATTAGGACCATGACATATTAGTGAAGGTTGTAACATGTATTAGGATGAAAATACTTTGCGTATGCTTATAAATAAATTAAGGTCTAGAATGTAATGAATTAGGTTGTAGATGTAAATTATTAAGTAGAGATCTATTTTAAAAAGAGTGTGAAAAATATATATTAATGAAGTTTAGGTATATTAAGGTTATATAAAAATTTATTTTTTAATAAAAATATATTATTTTGTAAACATAAAATTTATTTCAAGTGTTCAATATTTAGATCTTCTTTGTTAAATATAAAGATACGATTAATTTGAAATTATATTCTTCAGGTTGAAGACAAAAATGCATATACACAAACTTGGGTTTGATGGATCAGATTATAATCAAATCAAATTACCAATAGGCTTGAAAATAAGCAATTCTACATTGCCAACACTGTTTAATCACTCCACAATATTTTTCCCCCTCTTTTAACATTTTCTTTTCAATTTTAAAGTTTGTTAAGTGACATGTTTAATTTCCTTAACAAATATTAATATAAAAATATATTATTATTTTGTATCTTTTGTATAAATTTTTTTTTTATTTAATATTTGTTATATAATATTATTATAAATCATGTAATATGTATTAAACTAATTAAATGAAAATTGGTAGATACAAAGGTCAATGTGGAGTTTTTTTAGAGCATGAGAAACCACTTCAAAATAGTACACCATGACTAGAAATTAGTTTGATGGTAACTAAATTATAAATAATCTATTTAGGGTGATGTGTAGAACTAGCTCTCAATTTTTTTGGTCTTTATTTTTTAATTTAAGATAATTTAAATCATTTTAATTATAAATTTTAATTCGATATATTTAAAATAATAATTTATGTTTTAAGGACAAAATGTTAATTTTGTCGTAAATATCTTAATTAATTAGCTTTCAAAATAATTTTAAACACTTATATATGCATTATATGCACCTCCATAATTTTAATTGAAAAAGGTTATTTATACTGATGCAAAGCATCCCACAACCAATAAGTCAAAACGCCTTTCCAAAAGGACAAAACAATGATTTCCAAAAGAGGTTCCAAAAACAATATCCCAAGACGACTTAGGCTTGCAATCACTTTCACTAAAAACTAATTATTTAGTCATTTTAGTTGTGATTTTACTTGATGACCAAATTGGTCATTTATTTAATCATTTATATTTGTATAACATGATCAGTTTTAGTCACGTGACTAAAAGTTTTAGTCACCTAGTCATTTATTTGCCAAATTCTACTAGTGTTATAAGATCAAATGCCCATTGTTGAAAAGGCCATTGTGTAGTGAAGGGAATCAAATCTCTCCCTAGCACATGAATTAAGTTACCATGTACTTGTTACCTTTGAGAGTTCTTAGCATATTTGATAGCCTCTTTTTTCATTTCAGGCCAATAGTACCCAGCCCTAATAATTTTTTGAGCTAGTGTTAAAACATTGGAATGTGATCCGCATATACCTTTGTGGACTTCCTCTAATGCTCATTGAGACTCCTCACGTTCTAAACACCTAAGGAGTTTACCATCTAGACCCCATTTGTATAGGTCATTACCTATGATGACATACTATGATGCATTTTGGATAAGGTATCATTTCTCATGGTGGTTGAAGGTATCAGGGATGATTTGGTCTCGAAGGTACGAGAAAAGGTGTTTGTATCTGGAAGAATCATGACCAACAATAGTGTAGATCATGTGGGTTTTAGGGGAATCATATGCAAGAAATGACACTGCTTCCACCAGGAACTCATAACGTAGCTCATGTTCTAACTGCTATAGTACAAATGATAGTGTTTCCATAGCATCAGCGGCCTTGCTCTCCATTCTAGGAATCTTCTCAAAAGTGACTGAGATGAAATAATTCTTAAGGTCATCGACCATACATTTGTATGGAACTAGTTTCTCATCTTTTGTTTGGTATACATCATTGACTTGGTGTATGACTAGTTGTGAGTCTCCATGAATGTGCAACTCTGTCACTCGCCACTCAATTGCTATCTTCATGCCATTAAGTAGAGATTCATATTAAGAAATATTTTTTGTGCAAGGAAATTTTATTATGAATACTTTAGGCATTGAGTAACCTTGTGGTGTTATGAACAATATGCCTACTCCAAATCCCACTTGTGTGTAAGATCCATAAAAAAAAAGATGCCAAGTCCTAGAAGATATGTGCATGTTGGATGAATCATGAAATTCCATCTGTAATGGTGTATCATCAAACATTGGTGCTTCAACCAACTGATTTGCAATGACTTGGCCTTTGATAACTTTCCTTTCAACACATTCTATGTCAAATTCACTCAATAGCATCACCCATTTAGCTATTCTACTTGTGGGGGAAGCTTTACTCAATAAGTATTTCAATGGATCTATCTTAGCTATCAATTCTATTGTATGAGCTAACATATAATGTCTTAGTTAATGCGATGCAAAGATCACAACTAGACAATCTTTCTCGATCATTAAATAGTTCTTCTTGTATGCTACCAATGTTCTGTTGATGTAGTAAATAGCTCTTTCCTTCTTGTTTTCATCATCTTTGCTAGTAATGCCCCCAATGATGTACCTGTGGTGAAGACATACAAAATCAATGGCTTTCCTTGTATAGGAGGCATCAGAATAGGAGGATTTGATAGATATTGCTTTATGTGGTTGAAGTTCTTCTCACACTCCTCATTCCATGCAAAACTCACATCTTTATGTAATGTCTTTGTGAAAGGTTGTGATATATCTGCTAGCTGAGATATGAAATGCCTAATTGGTTGCACCCTTCCTTGTAAGGTTCTCATTTGACTGATATTTTTGGGGGATTGCATCTCCATGATAGCCTTGACTTTAGCAGGATCTACTTCAATGCCCTTCTTTGAAATAATATAGCACAGGATATTTCCTAAAGTGACACCAAAAGCACACTTTTTAGGGTTCAGTCTCAAACTAAACTTCTCCATTCTATTCAATATCTTGCTCAAGTCATTCAGATGTTTTGATCTTGTCATAGACTTAGCTAAGGTGTCACCAACATAGTCTTCCATGGTTTGATGCGTCATATCATGAAAGATAGATGTCATAGCTCATTGATAAGTAGCTCCGGCATTCTTGAGACCAAATGGCATGACATTCCAATAGAAGGTACCCCATGCTCATGTGAAAGATGTTTTCTCCTGATCCTTTGGAGAAATTTTGATTTGGTTGTATCCAGAGAAACCATCCATGAGAGAGTACATTTCAAAGCCCGCCATCATATCCACTATCATATCGATGTTTGGTAGTGGAAAGTCATCCTTAGGGAATGCTTTGTTTACATCTCTGAATTCTGTGCATGCATACTCTAATAGATTTTTCAGGTTTTGATACTAGAACAATATTGGAGATCCATTCAGCATAATCAATAACTCAGATAAATCTGGCTTTTAGTAGTTTCTCTAGTTCAGCTTTTACAAGAAGCGCCACATGAGGATGCATTTTACGCAACTTATGTTTGATTGGTTTGACTCTTGGAGACATGGAAAGATGAGGCATAATGAGATTAGGATCTAGCCCAGGCATATCTGAGTATTTCCATGCAAATTTGATTTTCTTCTCTGTCAATAATTTTATAAACGCTTGCTTTTCTTCCTCGAACAAAGATTGTGCTACATGAATCAGTTGTGGTTCCTCTGTTGTACCCAAGTTGATAGATTGAGTGGGTTCTATCAATATTGGAGATCTATCCTATAAATGACTTAGAAGGAAATCAAATATCTCATCCTTAGGTACCTCAAAGAGGTTTTTACCTTCAGATACATCTTTTATTTTTACTTTTTTAGGTTTTGAGACTACCACATAGTGGTTTTCACCCCCATAACTCTTTTTCTTTTTTCTTTTGTTTTCTGACTAAGATATTTGATATCCAACTCTGTCATGCTAATGCTAGATTCTCTGATGAAAGTTGTCATTGGTTCCACTGCATTGAGGTGTCAAGCAAGAGCTTAGTCAATTTGAAAGGTGTAGATATCTCGGTTTGGATCAGTAGATGTTTGGTCAATAAGCTCTGGATGTTGGATAGTCAGCATAGGGGGGGATTGGGAAATGGTGTTCATGCATATGGTGTTTTCATCATTGGTCCTAACCTGACTCTCAAATTCAAAGGTGATATTACTACTCAAAATGTTCAGTTCATGAATTATTTTAATGTCATTATTGGATTCCACTTTAGCTATAGGTGGATCAGATTCATGAAGTTTTTCATTTCACTCTAGACTCATGTTATATTTAGGTGAATATTGGTGAATGACATCAATGTGTTTTTCAGTGATAAAATCATCTTCTTCTAGAATAACTCCCCATTCATAGTCATTTGATTCATCCTCTGATTCTTCTTCTAGACTTTTGGGAAATTTGAGAACGTGTGAAGTCAGAATGAATCCCCCAAGCATGATTACCTTCAGATTCTAAGTGGAATTCATATTTATGGGAGTCTATCTCAGAACCACTAGAATATCCTAGATGTTCAACTATTGTGAGAGGTTTACCTTATTCTTGTTTAGTAGTAGGTTTTTGTGTATCTACCATGTTGATATGCTCCTTAGGTTTCTATTCATCCTTAAGAAGATCTAATATGTTTTGAGGTAAAAGTTCATTAAGGAATAAGATCAGTGGTGTCTAAATCATCACTGTCTGATTGTTGTATTGCTTCCTTTAGCTGATTTTTTATTGTTGGACTTATCTATTCTAGGACATGGGTTGAGTTACCACTGAGGTGGAAGGGCTTCTTGTGATATCCAATTCTTGTAGTTTCCTTGTTTGTTCTCCCATAGTGTTCAATTGGTTGTATGATTCCTTTGCCTCTTGTTCCTAGAGGTCCTACTCCAGTATATCCCATTTTAGACATGAGTTTGTGACCTGGTCCATATGACTTTGAAGGAATCTTGTTTGACTTGGAGTCACATCTTTGAACTGATTGAGATTGAGAATCATCTTTGTATAGCCATGCAATCATAGCTTCTTCCTCTTCAAACTCTTGCTTGGACACTTCCTCTATGACAAAACTTCCATTATAGATAGCTTGAGGTTCTTTCGATGCTTGTTTTGTCTGTTTTAAAGGTTGCCCATAAGATTTTGGTGAGACTAGAAGAGATGTTAGAGATAAGACTGGTTCCATGATATATTCTCCCATTCTTGTATCCTTGATTTTGACCTCTTTGGCAATGTCTTCCATCTTGGATGTAGATGCTATGTCTTTTTGCTTAGTGGAAGATTCCCTATTATGTGGAACAAGTTTTTCAACACTCTCTTTCAAGGCATTGCAAGATGTAGATATGTCAGCTAGAATTGTTACTTCTACTCCATCATAAGGAAATTTCATGCATTGATGGTATGTTGATGGAATAGCTTGCATCTCATGTATCCAAGGTCTCCCTAGAAGAATGTTGTAAGCCAATGGAAGATCTAGAACTTGACAGGTGATGTCTCTAATAACTGGTATTGTTCTGATAGGTAGTACAATTGTTCCCTTGGAGGACCTTCTTGTTCATCATATGCTTTTATGGTTATCTTCTTTTTAGGATCAATGGCATCTTCTGATAATCCCAGTTGTGTGACCAATTTTTAGGAATAGATGTTTAGACCAGCACCTCCATCTATCAACACATGTTTGACATGATGATTTTAGATTAAGACTTCAATGTGCAAGGGTTGGTTATACAGATGACTCAGTGAATTTTCATCTTCCTCTGAAAAGTAGATATACTGGGGTGATGTAAGATGACCAGCCATAGTTTGAAATATGTCTAGATCAAGATTGTCAAGAACATTGGAACCAAGCAGATCTTTATCCAGAATAGCCCTATGAGCAAGAGATATCCAAAGCAACTCAAACATGGATATTTTTGCATTGGTATGCTGGAGTTGTTGGACAATACCATATGATGTTTCCCTAGTCTCTTTAGGGTTTGATGATTTTGAGGTAGTTGTCTATTTAGAAGTAGATGAAAGATTGAAAGGTACCTTAGGGGTGTTTGATGAACCTGAGTTTTGTCCTTGTAGATGTACCTAAGCTTGTGATCAAGTTACTATATTTTCTGATTGATTATCTCTATCTCTTTTTACAATGGTGATGACATTACAATGTTCGAATAGGCATGGTTCAACTATGTTTATGACATAATTATTTCCAAAGTAGACGTAATTGACCTTAGCACCCATGTTAGGTCTAGAAGATGAATCTCCTTGATTATGCTTTAGAAATAGTTTCGTGAATGTTGTATGATCATTGTTGGTTTTATGGTTGTCTATTACAATTTATCCATCATCAATTTTTTCTTGTATGAGATGCTTTAAGTGCATGCATTTATTAGTTTTATGTCCCTTGTTTTGATGGAAGTCACAGAAATTGGTCTCTTTCCACCATTTAGATTTAACTTCAGGATCGTATGGTTTTGTCTCAGGCAATGTGATGATTTTGTTTGCCAATAGTGTTTTCATGGCATATTCTAAGGATTCACCCAAAGGAGTGAACTCACACTTTGATTTTGTGACCCATGGTTTATAGTCATTAGACTTTTTAGAAGATTCAAATGCCTTTAGTTTGGAATCTTATATGGATTGGGTGCCAATGGTGAGATTGAATGCTAGTGCCTTTGAGGGAGCACTGATGTAATCGACAACACCATCTGTTACAATATTTTTATTCTTGTTCCAGAATTTGACTTTGTCTTTGTTTTTGGAACTAGAATCTAATTCATACTTGCTGTATTTGTTAAGCAATATATCTCCCTTACGAACAAGCACATTTTTTATCTTTATGACATTTTCTACCATTTTATCGAAAGAAGTATGATTCTACATTTGTAGGTGATAATTAATTTCTGGAATTAGGTTATTGATAAAGATTTCTAATTTCTCATTTTCTAAGATTTGTCTAGCATAGAGTGAAAATTTCTTCCCCCAGCATTTGAGGAAGGTTGGGAAGGATTCTCCTGGATTTTTTTTAAGATTGCAGATTTCAATCATAGTGACCAAATGTTGAATATTGTACAAGTATTGTTGGTAAAATAGTTTGATTAGCTCCTCAAAATTCTTGATGGTTGCAGGCATTTTAGAGAGCCAATGAATGGCTGCTCCTCTCAGAGATCGTGAGAAAAGACACATTAAGTAGGTTGGTTCATGCATAAACTCCATGGATTGAGTATAAAATTCTCTGACATGATCTTGGGGGTCAGAGTTTCCATCGTATTTGTCATATTTTGGTATCTCCACTCTTTTTGGGAATGGTGGCATGTACAAGTTTTTATCGAATGGAAAGGGGCATAGAGATTCCATAGAGAATTCTTTAGGTTCCTTCTATTTTTCTAGCTTGTTGAGCTTAACTTGCATGGCATGCATCTATTCATCATGGTTGTGATGGGAGTTTCTTCCTCTTGTGTGATGATATTATCGACATTAAAGTCTTGAGGAAGTTTGGCTCCTTGTTGAGCTAGTTGTAAGAAATAGGCCTCTTTCTCTTCTTGCAAGAAGTGTTTCATCATTTTTTGAAAGACATCATCATTTCTATATCGTTCAACTTTAGATGGTGTTTGTTCAGGACCTCTACCATAATTAGAGTGATGACCTTGGGAGCCTTGGTTTCCTCCTCCTTGATACATTGTGGTGTTATGAGGACTCCCATGGATTGATTGATGTGGAATTGATTGATTGCCTCTGTGGGTTGATTAAGGAGGATTAGAATAACCTTTTTTTAGATGTAGATTACCTAGAGCATCTTCTTTGTACCGAGTGGTATCATATAGTTGATTAATGGTTTCAATAATGTAAGAAGACAAAGGTGAGAATTTAGGTTCTTCTCCAGGTTTTCTGTGTGAGGAAGCTCAGGTTTCCACCATTTACCTTAGGTGAATTAGAAGAGAAAGATTAAGACAACTGATGAACAATCTACTTCAGGAAAATTGACTGACGCAACCTTGTCAAGCTTGGATTGGTTGATGGGATGTAAGTGTAGGATACTGTGCCCTCGATGTATGGGTAGACACCCAAAAGATAGCTAACTCAAGCTTACAACACTTAGCCATTTTGAGGATTGAATTTGAAGATGATTTTGACAAGGTTTTGACACAAGATGAAACAAGATTCAAATCGATAAATTAGAAGGCTAGATCAAACTCAAGAGACCACTTTAAGAAAATGAATTGGATTTTTTTGGTTTTTTGCTTTGTTCCTGACACAGTGAATATTATGACAGAATCTAGTGGTTGACTACAATGATTGAATTTTTGACAAATTTGAAGGCTTTCTGACAATTTTGACAAAATTCTCATATGACTTTATCTAGGCTCGTACGAGTCAGGATGGGGTCTGATACGACAATTGGCAACACTCGTACGACAATCGACTCTAGTATTGAATTTTGCTTAGGTTTTATGACAATAATCATACAACAAAGTACAAGTTCTCATACGAGTTTATGGGGGTTCTGAAATGACAATTGGCAAAACTCGTACAACTTTTGATTTTCTAGGATGACAGTTGACACCAGAAAGGATTTTTGCTTCAGATTCGATCAATTTTTTAGCTGTTTGGTGTTTTCAGTGCATATTTCTTTGTCCAGGTTTTTGTAGATCTATGAAATGGATTGTCTAAAGTTGTTTAACATAGCAATAGGCTCACAAGCACAAAACATAGAGGGAACTAACTCAATGAATCAATCACACCTATCTTACCCTAGCTAGGAGAAGAGATGTATTACTTGCTCATTGACTTAGGAACACACTCATGGACTCATGGATTTCTATGTAATATGATGAAAAACTGATATGAAATTGATCTAAAGTGGATTGAAATGGTTTTCAAATCTAATCTCACAATGCTATGGAATGCTATGAATGAATTGAAATTGCAAAAATCTCACAATCGCTTGTTCGCAAGAGCTCGATTCTCCAAGTAATTGAAAGCGTAGTTGAAGGATCATTTCTGAAGAACTGAGTCTCATTTATATAGAAATCCAGGGCTTGAGGGTGCATGGAAAAAGCCATAAATCATTCCTTGATGAACTCAACTTGATTTTTGAGTTATCAATGAATTAGAAATAGTTACCTCACAAAATCTTGCAAAATCGGCTTTTTAACTCAAATCAAGAGTGCAATTCACTTTTTCAACTCACAATCATATGTTGAGTTTAGAATGTTAACAAATTGAATTGATTTGTTGATTTAAAGTTTAACTGCTTTTTCTAAATGTGCATAATTTAATATGAATTTATTTAATATTCCAAGTGATTTATCCTCAACTTAACTGATTTTTGACTAAAAATAACTGATTTATGGGTTAATCAATTATTTGATCAAACTTTATCCCAAAACTATATCATTAAATTTGACAACTGGATTTAATCAATTAAATAAGAATCTAATCAATTATTTGTAAGATTTTTTATTTATTGTCAAAATTAAATAATATTAATTAGGAATAAATAGAATTAAATCTAATTAAATTAATTAAGTGGCAAAATTAAATCTAATTAATTAAATATTTGTCATGCCCAAATTTCCTTAAGCAAAAACACAACTAATTTTTTTTCAAATATTAATATATATGTGTATGTTAAAAGTGTATAGCTTGCTAAGATTTCTTCTAAACATATTTTACAATAGCAGTACAAGCACTAGTATGGACGGATTATCACAAGAAACATAAATAAATAAAGAATATTACTCTACCTTCAAGTTATAGCTACAATCAAAGAGATACAACATTAATCATTTCTTCTTCTTCTTTTTTATTTCAACTAGGAAGCATGTGACCACTTTTTACACACACTACAAATTTTCATAGCCCTGGCCTGGTCCAACCAAGATATCTTGAAAAACCTGCAAGAAACGAAACTGACTAGCAAAACCATGGTACTCTCCTCCCTACCATATGGCATCATGAGACCTCGTAGGTCCTAGCCAACCCCCGAGCAAGGGGAAATCAAGCCAACAAGAAACATCCATACATCCCTCAAAAATCTCATCAACACATAAAGGAAACAATTTCAACAAGAACAACAAACTAATCTTCACATTTACAAAAGAAAAACAAGAAACATGCTCTTAACAAGCTCATGATTCTCTTACTACTACAAAGGAATGCAAATAACACAACACAAGATCATGATACTACAACAACAATACAACAAATTCCTCCAAAAACACAACAACACTAAGATCACAAATACTACACTAAGGAAATGACAAGATTTTGCATACAAAAGATAAACTTGCAAGAGAGCTATTTCCTCTCATCATAAAAACAAAAACAAATAAGCAAGAATGAATGTGCACCAACCTAAAATCCAATGCTTAATGAAGAAGGTTGTAGAAGAGCTATCCCCTTTCCAAGGTTCTCCAAAACTAGCTAAGTCTCCAAAACTAGAGAGTGGGTGTCCACCCAAAACCTTCCCCCAAAACTCCTACTCAAAGCGATCTTTCACCAAACCCTCATTAATGGGTATGGTTCATGGAGTACTCCCATCTCTCCTTGTCTCCCTTCATAAATGAGGTGGAGACCAAGAATGGGGAAAGAGGAATGGCCTTGTCCTCCTATTGGATGGTTGTGCCAAGGTGAGTCCCCCAAGAGTGGATTTTCGTCCATCTTGGAAAACCCACTTTTGGGAGGTCTCCCAAGTCAAAAGTAAGGTGTCCTATAGTCAAAAATTCCCCTTACCCAATGGTCTATCAAGGGGACTTGTCATTTTTGTGCTAAAGACTACCCAATGTGTCCACATGAGTCTTCAAAACACCCTTCTAGGCTACCCTATAGATTTGACATGGATGTGACTCTTCCTTGGCTCTCTAATCAAGTGGCTCTTCTTGGGAAGGACAACTAGGTGACCCTTCAAGCTCCCCAAGAGACATGCCAACACATCACTAGCACAAGGAAAACATTTCACAACACACTTGACATGTCACATATAAATTCACAAGATATAAAAAGAAGAAATAAATTAAAGTACACACACACACACACACACACACATTCACTTCATGAAATAAAAGACATCCAAAATGAGCTCTTGTCTCCCTCTGGACACGACCTTGGTGTCATGGGAGACACAATACATGTTAGCTTGACTCCCCCTAAATTTCATGGTTTTATCCCTGCACACTTGAGATAATATCAGTAATTCCAATAATATGTCATGTATATAATCCAATTAAAGCATCATATAAACCCATTTGTACATATACAACAATTAAGTCTACATCCACATCACCTCATTCTTATATATAAATCTACATTTCTCCAAATCCAAAATTGATCAAAATAGATATATAGTAATTGAAAATACCTCCTAACCAAGTTTCATAACTCAATTCCACATAGTCCATATTCCTTTATACTCTCTAACTCTAAAGCATATCATAATTTTCATTTATTTAAATTACCTCAATTTATCTGCATCAAGTCGCACATATCAATATAAGATCCAAGATCTTAGTTCTATATCCTTTCATTTAGCTCATAACTATAAGCAAGTAAAACATAACCCAAATAAGATGTAGTACCAATGCACCAGGGCCTTCCATCAAATCAGGTCAGAATGTATTATCTTGTAATAACATTATCTCAATTTAACACATGGTACTCAATCATTAGGTTCATATCCTAGAATACACAATGCTATCTTAAAACAAGGTGGTCCTTAACCCATGATAAACATTGGACCTAAAAACATAATTACCTACTATGAAATCATCCCATAATACAATTTGTCTTGGATCCCTTCTTTATTAATTTTGAGTATGTTTCAAGAAGACAAGTCATGAAGATGGTTGTCTCAAGGTTATTTCTAATCCATCCTGTATTTAATTATTGATCCTATTATGTCTTTAAAATCTACAACTTCACTAATCAAGTTGGTTAATAGTGAGGACATGTCAAACTCAAAAAGTTTCTATACTTCCTTAAGCTTAACTTAGTCTTGGTTATGCTATTGTACTTCAACCATTGACACTATTGATTCAAAAATCTCTATTGTTTAATTACCATAGATTGTCTTTTCTCTAAAATGTCTCAACACTATGCATGTTAAATTGGCACATACTATTAATCATTAGGGGAATATTCCAATCCTCATAAGCTTCCTAATAATAATTTAGATAAAATTTCCAAGCATCCTAGAGTAACATTAATACTATCATGTTAGCACAGGTATACATCTTCATGTTCTAATACCACAATAGTTAGCCAATGTAATATTACTTCAAAACTATATCTTAAATTAATATATTTCATGAATCCATTTGAAGATGAAATCTATTCTAATTAAGTTGACGAACTACAGTCAAGATATCTAATTACTTTGCATAAAATCTATGGAAAGTTTTGCAAGAAATAACAATAGTGCTTACCAGAGCCTTCTTACCAAGATGAGGGAAATGGAGGGGTCCTACAATATTTATCATATTCAAATAATCAAATTTAGGATAAATAAAAGAATATCATTTATCGCCAAATAATATTTAATTAGGAGATAATTTGGATAAATTAAGAATATTTAGGAAATATTTTCCAATGCAGAATTACGATAAAATCAATTAGGGTTTTGATAATTTGATGTGAAAATGGAAAAACCTTCCCCACAATATTATAATATATTTTGATAGCTCTAGCCTTAATGTAGATGTTTTAACTCATTTTGAGCTTATCTCAATGATTCTAACTCCTATAGTAGTTCCCACTAGGTCTATTCTACCTCCATTGATCCCTATTAGTGCATCTTCAATAGTTTATGAGTTGGTTTCTCCACTATTCATTTCTACTAATCTGAATCTTCTTTCAGCTCTAGAACCAAAGCTACTTATTCTTGCTCTTGGTCCTCTATGATTGATCTCTATTCATGCATTGTTCCTTATTCCTTTCACCAATGTTTATGTAGGTTTTGTACTCCCTTCTTCTCAAATTAAGGATTTAAAGTAATTTTATTATACAATTGTGCAAATGAGAAAGATAGGTATTGAGAAAGATAATACTTTCAAGTCCATGTGTAAGTTACACACCAAGATTAAGAGTGTAGCATCATTTAGACTTTCTCTTTAGGTGTTATAATTTTTTAAGGTCTTTCAATTTAGTGATCTTGTTTTTATCTTGCTTGGATTTTCATCTCTTGGGGAACTTAGTTTGTATACCTTATACTATTTTATCGTAAAAGGGTTTGGACCCTTAAAAAAAACCCAATTTTAATTCTAATTATAAAATTCATAATGTTTCAAACTATGCAATATGCACAAGTTAGTGGTTATTAGAGATGTGATTATACATATGATTAGTAATGATCCATCATATGATCCTTATGATGACATAAATATTTAAATTCTTATGTTTCACTCTTTATAAATGTTAGGTAGATGTGAAATAAATAAAAAATTAATATGTTTATTTCTCTAAGCATATTTTATCTAGCACATTCCCATATGACATATGATAGTATATAAAGAAAATATTTGTGATGGATAATTTAAAATATTTTGAGTTCTACATTATATTAAATGAAATGGAGAGAGAAATAGAAAAGATTGTAACAAGAATTTATACGTTACAAAAACAACTACTAAAATAATTAACCAAATTTAGAAATAGAAATAGAAAGATATAAATAACTTTGAACTAGATGATGTAGTTAATCGAATTGAATCACACACAATGTATGTATACATGTATGTATATATATATATGTGTGTATGTAGATATGCTGTCAAATAGTTGTCTTTACAAGTTCAGTGGCCGACTTCTCACCAAAAACAGCGACACGGGCCGTAGGCTGACATTTATGATCATAACAGGAATGCACAAACCAATGGATTGCAGACATCTTTTAGATCGGCTTGCATCATCATTTTCAGCCATTGATTTCTAAAATGAGGTAGTGCATTTCCGATAAAAACCTTTCAGCGGAATTGAATTTTTCTATCATATTATAAACGCCTTCAAGACAATGAATGACTAGAAACATTGAGTCTTCAAGTCATTGTGATTCAGAGAGAAATGGAGTGCAGTAGACAAATGACATTAATAATTCGGATGCTGTGCTTAAGCTTGGCTCTAGCATTCACTTTAACATCGGCCACCTCAATACCCTTTCACAACACCTCGCATTCTAATTCTCATGTCTCTGATCTGTATCGCCACGCCAAGGAAGGTGATGAAAGTATTTTTGAGAAGAGGGACGTTGAAGCGCTACTCTCTATTAAAAATGGCATTACAGCAGATCCCATGCACTGGCTTTCCAACTGGACTTCTACCAATTCAGAAAATGTGTGCTCGTGGACCGGTGTTTGGTGCAGAAAGAATACCAACAAAGTTGTGGCCATCATTCTGCCTCAATTGGGGTTGGAAGGTACCATTTCACCCTTTATAGGGAACCTATCTTTACTAGGCATTCTGAATCTATCCAGCAACTATTTGATGGGAAGGATTCCACCTCAGCTTGGCCAACTGAAAGCTTTGAGAGTATTAGACCTCAATGCGAATCAGCTTACGGGTTCTATCCCCGCATCTCTTGGCGGGCTGAGCAAGTTACAACATCTCCGTTTGCCTCACAATGAACTGGTTGGAAGGATTCCAAGTTCTCTTGCTAACTGCACATCGCTCCTTGATTTGCACCTTGACTATAACAATCTCACAGGTTCGATTCCATATGTTTTGTAGTTGATCAAAGGTGCTGTATCTTTACTTTAAAGTTAACTTGCTGAACGGTAGCAACCATCCTCATCGTAATTGCTCTGAATTTAACTATTTTGGATTTTTCTCATAATTTTTGACAGGTAGCATTCCGTCTGAACTGGGGAGGCTGAAGAAGTTACAGTACTTCTGGCTGCAGACGAACAACTTGCAATCCCAAATCCCTGCAGAAATAGGAAACTGTAGTAGTCTTGAGGATTTTGATTTGGGATACAACAATATCCGTGGACCATTGCCCATGAGTATTGGGATGCTTCCTCTTTCCGCCTTTTCTTTATTAGGAGACCAGATTGAAGGCACACTGCCAGAAGCCATCTTCAATATGACCCAGCTGACCATCTTAAATATTGGTATAAACAGGTTCAGCGGACCCATTCCCCAGGCCATTGGAAAGCTGACAGAGTTGACCTATTTAAATCTGGGTACAAATAGATTAACTGGTCTGATACCTGAAGGGATGTCAAATTTGAGCAAGCTTGAAAATGTTTTCCTTGACACTAACAATCTGACTGGAGAAATTCCCAAGGGCATAGGAAAACTACGATCTTTGCAGCGGTTGGTTCTATTATCAAACAATTTGACAGGAGGCATTCCCTCTGAACTGGGGATGTTAAAGAACTTACAGTACCTCTTGCTGCAGACGAACAGCTTGCAATCCCAAATCCCTCCAGAAATAGGAAACTGTAGTAGTCTTGATGATTTTGATTTGGGATACAACAATATCCGTGGACCATTGCCCATGAGTATTGGGATGCTTCCTCTTTCCGCCTTTTCTTTATTAGGAAACCAGATTGAAGGTACACTGCCAGAAGCCCTCTTCAATATGACCCAGCTGACCTATTTAAATATTGGTGTAAATATGTTCAGCGGATCCATTCCCCAGGCCATTGGAAAACTGACAGAGTTGACCTATTTAAATCTGGGTACAAATAGATTAATTGGTCGGCTACCTGAAGCAACATCAAATTTGAGCAAGCTTGAAAATCTTTTCCTTGACACTAACAATCTCAGTGGAGAAATTCCCAAGGGCATAGGAGAACTGCGGTCTTTGCAGACATTGGCTCTATTTTCAAACAATTTAACTGGAGGTATACCAGCAACATTGATTGACTGCATAGCCCTGAAGAGACTAAAGCTATCCGGCAACTCATTCTATGGGGATCTACATATCAATTTTTCTTCATCTATTGAAGTTCTTTCAGGTCATTCTAATCATTTCTTTGGTACTTTGCCTGTCTCCTTGGTTAATTGTACGAATCTTAAGCTTCTGGATTTCAGCAAGAATCAGTTAACAGGCAAGTTTCCCTCAGGCTTCCTTGCAAAGAGTCAAGAGTTGAGAGTTTTAAGTCTTGGCTATAATGAACTTGAAGGCAGAATTCCTTTGTGGATCACAAGCCTCGCCAGTTTGCAGGTGCTGGATTTATCCAATAATAGACTCAACGGAAGAATTCCCTATCGTCTGAATGGGCTGATGGGATTTCAAATTTCAGAATCTTCTCACTCTCATCTGACAGGTAACACATTGTATGAAGACGTGGACATAGTAATGAAAGGGAACGAGTATAAAATTACTTATGTGCTGGAAGCAAACACTATTCTGGACCTGTCATTCAATAACCTTACTGGCCAAATACCTGAAAGCATTGGGAATCTGTCTAGCATGAGGCTGTTAAACCTTTCTGGAAATCATCTGGAAGGTAGGATACCTGCATCTTTAGGGCAAATATCAACCCTGGAACAATTGGACTTGTCTCAGAATAACTTGAGTGGGCACATACCAGAGGAGCTGTCTAAATTGACCTTTTTGTCTACTTTCAATGTTTCTTTCAACAATCTTTGTGGGCGTATTCCTGGAGGAACACAGTTTTCGGGTTTTGAAGAGAAATCATACCTGGGAAACCCTCCGTGTTTTTGTGACAATAGATTCCCTTTCAGGAAATGTGAAAAAAATGTGACATTAGTTTCGCCTTCAGAAAATGGGGAAAAGTCATTATGGAGCAGAGTAGATGAGTATGTGTCAGTAATCGCTGTGGGGCTGGGGTTGGGGATTGGATTTGGCGGAACAATGTCACTGATTGTCTGGTGGGGCGAACTTGGGCGTTGGATTAGGGCCCTCAAAAGAAGACACTTCAATGGAGTTGCACACTCCCAAAGTTGCAGTTGGAGTTTGAATTACAGCCCTCACTTCTCATTTCAGCCATCCACATCTGCATCCACTAGTTAGCTGCCCTGTCTACTCTTCATTTTCAAAATGTTTTTGATTTCATCTATTCACCAGTGTGGCTGTCTGTTAAAAAAAATAGGGATTTCTATGCGAGACGCTAAAATAGCTTTGTGTGGAGGACCTTAGTTTAATATCAGTTATTCCTTTAATAAATATACTGACCTTAGTTTAATATTAGTTTTTTCTTAAATAAATATACTTTATGTTGTGTATTAGTTGTATAAAAAGATGTGGAATGATATATTTAATTAATGATATATTGGAGGGTATAAATTATAGATTATAAGTTCTTTAGACTCTTCATTTTATATTGTAGCTTTAAAATAATATAAAGAAATAAATAATTTATGAAATAGATTGATTATGCTCTCTTTAAATTTCTATTTGATGAAGATCAATCTATGTTTTCTTGTTCTATCATCTGCATTTCATAAATGATATGCTAGATTAGAGATATTTATAAGGAAAATACATGTATAAGAACTAAACATTGCTTATAGTTTAATTTAATAAAATGACAAGTGTACTTGACATGTATGCAAAACAAATGAAACATCAGATATTGTAAGAAGTAAATTTTGCACATTTCTACAAAGATACTAAGAACATATGTTTGAAAGGTTAAAATTTAGACATTGACATATATTTGTAGTTTAGTTCTCTATAATGATTAAGCATGCTTGTAATTTTTTCATAACCTGTAAGTATAATTCAAACCCAGCAAAAATAAAATAAATATGTTGATAAAGATAATTCATAGAAAAAATAATTACTAAAGTAGACAATATAAAATTACTTCACAGAATAATGTCCCAAATCCCTAAAATTATTTCATAAATAATTCTTTTGCTTTTTAAAATTAAAAATAAAGTAAAAACCATAAAATAGCTCTATAATAAATAATAAATAACAATAGTTCTAGCACACTACCGTCTTTAGAATTATTCAAATTTCTCCATTAGGGCTTCCCTCTGTGCTCTCGGCTAGGGCTTGCATTGATCAGACATTGGAGAGATTTCAGATCCAGCAGATTATATTTCTAATGGAGAGAATGATGGATGGTTCTACTTTTAGCAGGTGATTTCCAACAAGAATATTTCAAAAAAATTTATCAACGGAAAAGGCAGATGTTGGCCCTACATCCTATCCTAACATTATGGTCATCGATTCAATTCCTTTGTCTTTCCCTAACAATGTTCTAGTGTGACACTCTATAACAGCCACTTATCCCAATACTATACCAGTTGGAGGTCCTCAGTATGATTTTGGCACTACAAAAGCTTGGGCTCCCAGGGCTCCCTTCAATCCAAATGGCAGCATCAAATTTCAGCATAAATTCAAGGGTCGTAGACAAAACAATTGTTCTTGATCAAGGAAATATTTCAGGACTGAGAGGACAAGGGACAACATAAATAAGGGTTTTCGCCATGGGACGAAGAAATGGCTTCCCAAGAAGCCTCGGCAAGAGCTTTGGTATGAAAGAGCTCCAACGCATGTCAAACGGGATGCTCAAGATTTTGTTCAAGTAACATTTTCTCAAGAAGACATTTTACCTAAATTCTCTGAATTGCGGGAGAGGGCCCTGATTGGTATGTTTTGGAAATTTCTTCGTTCACCTAAATCTTTAGATTGGATCTTTTCTCAGTGGGAACGTGTTTCAAATGTTTTCTTTGTGGATAAGGGTGAAGGGTTTTTTATAGTGGTTTTTTCTTCCTCCTCTTTTCGAGATAAGGTTCACCATGTTAAGTCCTCGTATGGAAAGGCATGGCTTATTAACTCAAAAAAATGCCCTAATTAAGCCGATAGGCTTCCCCTGCGGGGAAGCTTGCGTACGGCCTGCTCGGAAATTTCTCACGCTCTAATTTTTGTTTCACGACTGTAAATGGTTTGACGGTCATGGTTTTCCGATTATAGCTTGTGGTAACCTAAACCATTTATCAACACTGTCATACCATTTAATCACCTGCATCTCTCATAATTGTGTCGTCAGAGGAATTTAAGGTGAGGGAGTTGAAGTTATTGGCGATCACAGGGAGTTTCTAAAGCCAAGGAAAACACAGATCTTACGTATCAAGCCAATATGGTTTTTCCCTCCCGAGTTCTTTGGAGAATTGACGTATTGTGGTGAGAGTTTTGGGCTCTTCAGTGAACTTGTTTGGCCACGAGGTGTCTACTCGTGCGCAATATTTGCAATGTAAGTGTCAGAACTTGGCTTCTTAAACCCTCGCCATCTTTGCTCGCTGAAGAAAGGCGTTTTGCAGTCTAACTCCTGGTAAGTTATGTCTTACATTCTCAGACATTTATTTTCTATTTCAAATTTTGCTGCACTTTCAACAAGAGTTTGTAAGCTAGGTCTGAAAACCTGAATGCCTGTAAATGTAGTGTTCCGTTCTCTCAAATCCTACTTAACAAGAGTACGAGCTTATCATATGGCTTTGTTTTGTTTTAGAGCTACAGATGCAGACATTTTGTTATTTAATCTTTAGCAACTTTTTGGGGGACTTCATTTAGAGCTGGAAATCTTTGCATTATGTTCTTTAAATGTCGGATTTTTGTTTCCTCCGTGATCTATCCTATTGTTGCATCACATTAATATCTCAAATTCTCTCCAAATTCTTACCCTAGACCACTTTTTAGTGGCATTTATGAGGTACAATTTCATTTCCTGGACATTCTCGGCCATACCTAGCAATCTCGCTTTCCCCTGCTAATTTTGGCCCTCGACAGCCCTGCTGATCCGCATCTCAGAAAACCTTATAGAAAAGGAGAGAAGAACCATTCGATTCATGGAAACATTTTAGCTTTTCTTACAAGAGAAGAATTATGATTTACAATGAAATGTGTGTTTAAATCCGTAACCTTCTCCTGTTTAATCATCTGCTCTGAAATGTTTTTCACTAAAAAATGCAATCAACAGTGTCCTTTGCAGCCTATCTGTTTGAGGACCATATCATCCGATATTCTGCTTGGAGAGGGGAAAAAACGGGGATGAGCTGAGATGGTAGCAACAATCTTTGTAGTGGCAAATAATTTTCAGAGTATAACAGCATTAAAGTCCTCATGGAACAACAATGATTTTAGATCCTATTTTGCAATTTCGCCTTGGCCAAATTACTAGACACTTCACTGAAACCTGGTGAAGCCGATCTGCTTGAAATCTTTAGAGCAGAAAATGGGCTTTCAAATGGGGGCTAAAATTCACCCTATTAACAAACCTTTACATAATCCATTGACTGCGAAATAATTCCTTTGGACAGAGAATTGAAATTGTGCTCGCTGGTTAAGTACGACATAATATGGGAACCTCGTGAATCTTGGGCCTTAACCGTCATTGTCAGCCCTTATATTTTCCACTTTTGCACGATCCTTCCAATGTGTTTGTTTTCTTCGGTTTACCCATGTCAGGACAAATTTTAATGATTATTTCCAGTTTCCCAATTCTCTTATATCCTGTAATCTGTATTTTATTTTATTTTACTCTTTCATTTTAAGAGAATTTCAAATTTATGTAGTCTGATTAAAGTGATTTTTATGGTTTCATAACTATTATAAAAAACTTTGGTCATTTTGGATGTCACAAATTGTACCCAAGTAGAATTATATAATGTTGCTGTTTATAGATACATTGATTAGGATTAGCCTATGGAAAATTATTGAGAGGTATTGTTTGATAATTTACAGGTGAAATTATGATATTGGACACTGTTTAATGAAGGAGTTTTAAGGACTTCTAAGACAAATTTTCTAAGATAAATGAGAATTGTTTCTAAGTTCTTTAAATTTAATCTCCCAGTTTAAGAGATTTTATTGGTAAATTTAAATTTTCTTGATAAATTTAAGAATATTTTTTATTCAACCATCACGAATCATAAATAAAAAGACTAATAATTTAATCTTACACTTACAACACTCATAAAACTAGTAGTCAGTGCGCTGATAGGAGTTAGATTTTCAAAAATGTGAAATCTAAATATTAAAAATGATCATTCATATATTTGTTTTCACATAAAAAAGAGAAACAAGTGTAGCTTTACTAATAATTGTTATCATAATAGTAATATATTGTAAATAACTAAGCTTTAATAATAATTATATATTGTGTTTATATAATCTTAATTAAATAAAATATAAAATGTACTAAATAAACATATTATTAGTAATTATTTTTTTGATATATTATTATATAAAATATAGTTATATAATAATTCAATCATTATAAAATTTTTAAAAATATTATTTCATTTATCAAAATAAAAGAAATAATTCATATTTAGAAATAATATAATTTAAAATATCTATTCTAATTATTCAATTTAAAAAATAAATAAAAAACAATTATATTTAACTTGTAAAAAACTTAATATTTTTGAATAATATAACATTAGGATGACTACTTAATGAGAAATTAGAAAAAGATAACAACTACGAAGAGTACCGCTCACCATTAATAACTAATTAATGCGTAAGTACTAATAATAGAGAATAATAAAAGTAAATAAGAAGAAAGTTTCTCTTAAGAAAGTGATATTTTTTTCATTAGAATGTAAGTTTGTTTTCTAAGATCAAATTTCTTATATATATAATTAAAAAGTGGTAATTTCCATGATAAAAAGTGAGAAAGTAATAATAAAATCAATGTAAGATTTGTGTATAACAATAATATAAAATTACATCTAAATACTATGCAATGAATGTTATAATGTATCTTGTAACATTAAATTTTAATTACTATTTCTTTCCTTACACTTTGTGACATCATACATTGACACCAACATAAATTTGACAAAAAATTGGAGTACAAATTTTAGTTTTTAAAAGACCAATTGATTTAAATCTAAAAATTTCATAATTTACCTTTAAAAGCTTAGAAGCCTATATTTATTCACTACTCTAAGATATCCAATAATATATAAGTTTAAGCTAAATCATCCCTCAAATATATTTTGATCTTTCCAAACATGATTCAAAATCACTTTATTGCATAATAGCAATCTAACTTCACTAAATGCAATATAAATCTCCTCATAGAAAACTGATTTTATTTAATAATAAAAACACCCATGTAAACCTCATTTCAATTCATATCATCTATTTATGATTAGTTTCCTAAGATCAATATTCAAGCTCCATTGAAAAGTTCTATTGAAACCAGTTATTGAGATCCACTTTGCAAAGCTAATTAAGCCCATTCTCATGGGTAACATGAGGAAAACCAGGTGTGTGACAGGTTATGCAACATCCTTTATAGTAATGGTATCTGCAACAAACACAATCTTCATCTAATTTTCCTCCAATTGCTCCACCTCCAGTAAATTGTATAGTATCAAATTGGACATTTTCATATTGTGAAGGTAAGAATCCTATCTCCCTTTTAGATTCTCTGATTTCTATTGAGCTACATCTTGTTCGATTTGAGTTAGAATAGATAGGGACACTCTTTATTGTTTTGTTTTATTTGTTATGTTAATGATTCTAGCTTCGATTGGATGATCCCAATCGATGAGATCAAATGTTGAATGGCCTATAAACTTCTGATATATATTCTTCTCTCTTATTGTCTTAAAGCATTATTAATATAATGGTAAATATTTGAGATGACATATAGAGACACGCACGCACGCACGCATGTGCACACACACACACACACATTGATTGTTATATTGTTGATAATATAAAGATTTCATATGTTATATTGACTGTAACGTTGATTATGGAAATCGACTTAATAATCATTGAGATGGACGAAATGCAAGTTGATAACATTATTGACTAAGATGAACACAGTCGTTAGCGACTGTGTTTATCATAGTCGACAACCTTCAGGCACCACTCACTGTTTATACTATGTGTCGATCATTATTAATATCTTGCATCGTTATTATTAAGTTGTTATTCAATCATTATCAAATCAGTCAATGATATATATTAATGATAACTAATAGTTAACAAGAGACATACCATAGAGACATGAACATAGTTCAACATGGTATCAAAATGATGAGGAGATCCAATGGGAAAATGACAATACCAGAGCCATGGAACTATTAGTAGATGGAGTAAAAGATCATCTACTACCTATTATCACAAAGTTAGACTCTACATATGAAATGTTCAAATCCTTGGAAAAAATGTTTGAGATCAGCAACACTAGCATGATTCTTACTCTTAAAAATCAAATCTCTAATATTAAACTGAATAAAGGAGAGACCATTACCTCATACTTTGTGAGGATAACAGAATTAAGAAACCAACTCTCAACAATTGGTCACATCTATGATGATAAAGAGTTATCTATGGTAACGTTAAATGGACTCCCTATCTCATGGGAAAACTTTAGACGAGGAATAAGTGCGCACTCCAATCTCCCCAAATTTGATCGACTAAAAGTTGACTACATTCAAGAAGAGAGTAATCTAATATCTAGAGGAATTGGTGTGGAATCCACAAATGAAAATGTTTAGATTCTCACTACTAATTTGAAAAGAAAGAAGGGAAAGAACTCAAATGGTAAACAACCGTTCAAGAAACCGAGAGACTTGTCTACAGTACAATGTTTTATATGTGACAAATATGGTCACACTACAGTAAAATATCCTGACAAACTCAAACATCAAGCTTCCCTTGTTGAAGTCAGTAATTCAAACTTGTGTTCAGAGAAACTTGTATTCTAAAGAAATTCAAGATACCTTGTGATTGAGAGGGACTTC
Organism: Chamaecyparis obtusa; assembly: GCA_027943335.1. Classification (NCBI taxonomy): domain Eukaryota; kingdom Viridiplantae; phylum Streptophyta; class Pinopsida; order Cupressales; family Cupressaceae; genus Chamaecyparis; species Chamaecyparis obtusa. The sequence continues at coordinate 624,255 of BSBK01001579.1, forward strand.
ACTGATAAAGATGGAACACTTCTGAGGTAAACTTGATAAGAGTTGTAAAATTGATTATTGTACTAATGTTATTTTATAACTATATGGGCCTTGTGTAAATCATGGAGAAGTGATGACTTTCAAATTGTGCAGGCTCACCCTAAGTGTCAATGATATATATTAATGATAACTAATAGTTAACAAGAGACATACCGTAGAGACATGAACATAGTTCAACATGGTATCAGAATGATGAGGAGAGCCAATGGGAAAAGGACAATACCAGAGCAATGGAACTATTAGTAGATGGAGTAAAAGATCATCTACTACCTATTATCAGAAAGTTAGACTCTGCATATGAAATGTTCAAATCCCTGGAAAAAATGTTTGAGATTAGCAACACTAGCATGATTCTTACTCTTAAAAATCAAATCTCTACTATTAAAATGAATAAAAGAGAGACCATTACCTCATTCTTTATGAGGATAACATAATTAAGAAACCAACTCTCAACAATTGGTCACATCTATGATAATAAAGAGTTATCTACGGTAACGTTAAATGGACTCCCTATCTCATGAGAAAACTTTAGACGAGGAATAAGTGCGCACTCCTAACTCCCCAAATTTGATCGACTAAAAGCTGACTCCATTCAAGAAGAGAGTAATCTAATATCTTGAGGAATTGGTGTGGAATCCACAAATGAAAATATTTAGATTCTCACTACTAATTTGAAAAGAAAGAAGGGAAATAACTCAAATGGTAAA